>CM030358.1:455349048-455815951 GCA_017893485.1 Hemerocallis citrina | reverse complement strand
GGATTAAGGCGAAAGCCCCAACCGGAACAAATTTATGTGTTTTGGTGTGTTTGGTATGATCTTATATGTGCTTGGTGGTTTGTGTTGATTGTATCGAATAACTCAACAAGATCCTAAGGGAGGTTTTGGTAGAAATCCCTAACAGGTAAAACAGCACATTGATGACAAATTCAGGAAACTATTAAGGGAAAAGAGGACGTCCAGAGTAGGATTGGTCCAGGTTATGTGGAAGGACTCATGCATCGATGGCAGTAATGGAATTGAAGAAGAGTTTCCGGAAGAAGAGGTGCTTCATGCTATTAAGAGTCTAGGGCAGGATAAGGCACCTGGACCAGACAGTTTCCCAATTTGTTTCTATAAACTTTACTGGAATGTCATCAAAGAGGATCTAATGAAAATTTTCCAAGAGATGCATCATAGGGAGACGGAGATCGGAAGACTAAACTATGCTAATGTCATTCTAATACCTAAGAAATCAGAGGTGCTTAGGGAAACAGATCTTAGACCAATTAGCCTATTGAATGGCTCCTTTAAGATTATCTCTAAAGTGTTAGCTTACAGACTGGCACCACACCTTCCAGACGTCGTAGGTGAATCACAAAGTGGTTTCATCAGAGGAAGAGACATCATGGACAGCGTTGTCGGCACAAGAGATTGTTTTTAGAGGTCATAAAGAAAAGGCGGACGGGTTCCTTCTTAAAAAGGACTTTGAGAAGGCATATGATGCAGTGGAGTAGGAGTGTGTGGAGGAAGTTCTGACACTTAAAGGTTTTGGATGCAAATGGAGACGATGGATGAGGATGTGCGTCAGAGGAGGGAAATCATTCATTCTATTTAATGGTCAACAAGGACGGGAAATTAAATGTTGTAGAGGATTAAGACAAGGGGATCCACTATCCCCATTGCTCTTCACATTGGTAGCGGACGGGTTAGCAGAAATGATTAGGGTCAGAAAGGATAATAACGTTATTAATGGGCTTGCGATTAAAGAAATAAGGGACAAGGTGGCAATCCTTCAATATGCGGACGATACATTAATTTTTGGGGAGGCAACTGTAGAGGAGATACTGGCACTGAGAATGGTTCTTAGGTGTTTTGAGGCTTGGTCGGGGCTGAGAATTAATCTTAATAAAAGTAGTGTGACCTCGTTTGGTGAGGGGTTAACAACTCCTATTGAGGAATTTAAGAAATATCTAGGATGCGAAATTGGAGAATTTCCTATGAAGTACCTGGGTACGCCAATCAGACCGGGAGGGTTGAGACGGGAGGACTGGTTGCCGGTTGTAGAAAAGGTGGAAAAGAAGTTGGCTGGGTGGAAGGGAAGGTTCCTATCGCTGGGCGGTAGAATTACGCTGATTAACTCGGTGCTTAGTAGTCTTCCGACATATCTTATGTCAATCTACGAACTACCAAAGTGGGTCATTCAGAGAATCGATAAGAGTGGGAGGAAATTGCTGTGGAGAGGAGCTAATGAGGTTAACAAATGGATACACCTAGTTAATTGGGGACGGATCTGTAAGAGGAAGGAATTCAGGGGGTTGGGGATTGTGAATCTGAGAGACATGAATAAAGCTTTACTAAGCAAATGGTGGTGGAAGATGAGGAAGAAACGGAGTACCTGGTGGTACAAATCATTCCTGTTATACCGGAGGATGAGAAAGTTTAGATTCAGGGAAAAGAGCTTATCGGGTAAGGCATCTACACTATGGAAAGGGGTGGCGAAAGTGGTGGAATCTTTTCATGCAAACACCTTTTGCGAGATGGTCAATGGGAAATACACTAGATTTTGGAAAGACAAATGGTGTGGGCAAAATACGATTCAATCACCATTCCCTGAAGTAGCGATAGAGACCATCAATGTGGATTCCTTAATCTCAGACGTGTACCGAAATGGAAGATTACAAATTTCAACTTATTAATCAACCGTCTGAAGACTATATTAATAAACTCGAGCTCCTTAATGAGCACATTCGGGAACATGGAGTGCGATTTCAATGAGTGGAGGATAGCAGAATATGGAGTTTAGAAGTGAGTGGTAACTTCTCGGTATCATCGATGTACAAATGGCTTGATGATGGTGGGGCAAGAAGTGGAGATGCCAGAACAATGTGGAAAACATGTGCGTCGCTGAAAGTTAAAGCCTTCTTATGGGTGGTCAGTAACGATGTGATTCTAAAGAAAACCTGATCAAGCGAAACATCCCGGTAAACGACAAGTGTAGTAGATGTCTGGTTATTAGAGAAGACACGGAACATATATTTTTCTCTTGCTCGACAGCTAGGATAGCTTGGGAGGTTATCGGTTTAGGTTTCGATCTGCAAACTAGTCCGAAGTCGATTAGAGAGGTTTGGGGAGAATGGAGAGAGAGGCATATTATGAAAGTTAATAGAGTAGCATGGGACATCTCAGTTGCGGCGGCTATTTGGGGTATGTGGCGAGACCGAAATGATTTGTGCTTTCGTCAAATTAATAATAGTCTCTACTATGATACATTAAATCTGTGCGTTTGTTGATGCTTGGTCTGGTCTAGCAGCGACGACGAAGAGGATACGTTTGGAGGAGTAGATCACGGAGGCTATGCTGCAGGCAGGATGGACATCACTGGATGTCTAGTATGATTTGTATTTCCGACATATGCTTTTGTATTTTGAGTTGTGACATCATTATAGGATCTTGTTGCAAGAACTTTGATGTATGTTAATTTCAAGTGTACTTTTCATTAACGTTTCATTAATGAATCGGTGACGAGGTCACCTTATTTTCAAAAAAAAAAATGATGGCTTTGGTAGAAATAAAAACAAAAGCATTTGAAACAAATATTTTGATCTAGTTCTCAAATATTTAATAGCAATCAGCCAAACAATTCACACTAAAACAAGAAATGTAACCGTAAATAGCACTGAAATATTTGTGAAAATTTCACCTCGGAGTAGGGTTCACAAAGTTGAACAATGCTTTCTGGAACTCTTCTCGTATCTGATGGAAAGGAAATAATACAGTAACTCAAATTATCATCAACCAAGTAGGTCATGTAGAATGTTGTGCTTGTATATATCTAATCTTAGAAAATCATCTTGATCATGTTCATTACATACAAAACTAAAGACTCAAATTGAGGAAAAAAATTAACTTCTCATATATAGGATCTAAACGAGGTTTACGATACACATATTTTTCTACATAACAATTGTGATGGAAGTAACTAGCACTGAGAACTGACCTATGTAGCAAATAACACAACAATTCTTGAGACACCGGAAGGGTTGGGCGGAAGAACAGGATGGACGTTGGGGAGAATGTGGAGGGAGTTTCTGGTGAGGAGAGTTATTTAGATGAATTTTGAATTTCAAATTAGACTTTTTGGAATTCAAATTACATCTGGAAGGGTTGGGCGGAAGAACAAGATGCAGATGCCTCGTCTACAAGTTTAGCTAGTAGAGAGACTAGTTAGAGATGTGGACTTAGCTTTATAATTATTCTCCACTGATCCGTCTGGACGCACCTCTGGTGTACCAGTTATCGTTTCTATTCATATTAGTTGTACTACTTGTTTCGTTAATTATTGATTAATGAAGCGATTACGATGTCACATTTTAAAAAACAATTCTTGAAACACTAGAAAATGAAGAGGGGAGAAAGTAATCATATATACCACTCCTCTGACCATAGGCTCCATATGAAAAACCACCTCTTTGTAACATCTGTAAGAACAAAAATTCAGATATTAGAACTAAATTAAATATTAACATACCATTGAAGGAGAAAGGAAAAACAAGAAGTAAAAGTTCAAAAGAACTCACTGATTCCCAAGCCTGGGTCTCTTAGCTAGAGGTTGACTGCTCTCACCCTCTTCTTCTTGAGGAAAGGGTTTCTTGGAAGCCATAATAAGATTTGAAGAGAAGAACAAGAAGAACAAGAAGAACAAAATGGAAATGAAGAGGATGAAAATTCAATACTGTGAAAAATAGATTTAAAAGGAGGATAATACTAGGGGGAAATTGAGTCAGAAATTACACCCCAGGTTTCTTATATTGTTTTATTTTCTTCTAAAGAAAAATTAACACACGGAGTTGACTTGACAGTCTTGACTTAGAGCTCATAGAGACAAGTGTGCACTTGTTCTGTTGTGGTTGGTTTGTTTTAAGAGAATGGAGATAAGGCAAAATCTAGGATTTTAGGTACTTCTGCATAAATTAATTAAGACATAAGTTGTTAAAGGACAATAAAACATACAAGATGAGACAATAAGAAAACATACACAACATATATGTAAACAGATAATTAGAGAACATACACAACATACTAGTGTGAACATACTAGTGTGCCGTTGAGCAATATTGCAGAGACTTATATAATATAATATAATATAATATTAGGTATAACCCATGCAATACAGTACATAAATTTTTTTAATAAAAAAATAATAAAACTTTTTCTTTGAAAAATTTATCTAATAACATCTATATAATAATAAAGATTTCAATTCCAATATGGATGGAGTAAGAGCATCTGTAGTCGTTTGCTAAATATTGATAATATGGATATTTGGCTAAAAAAAGCGCTACACTCGTTTGCCAAATATCCATATTATCGATAATTTGCTACAGTCGATTGCTTTTATCCATATTTGAGCGACGGCACTTGAAGTGCCGTCCCACAAAAAAACAAAAAAAATTTTGTCGGACGGCACTTGAAGTGCCGTCCCTCAAAAAAAAAAAATTAATTTTACAATTAAAAAGTGCAAAAAAAAATTAAAAAACCCAAAAAAATTTCCCCTCGGACGGCACTTCGAGTGCCGTCCCACGCTCTCCCTATTTCTCGGACGGCACATGATGTGCTGTCCCTTGGTATTTTTTAAACAAAAAATTTTTTAAAATAAGCTTTAATAAAGCCTTAATAAAGCATTAAAGCATTAATAAAGCATTAAAGCATGTATATCTACACATTCTAATCCTTCTGCTCTCGGACGGCACTTCATGTGCCGTCCTTAGGAAAAAAATTTTTTTTTTTTTTTTCTTCCCCTTCTCCGACGGCACTTCATGTGCCGTCGCTCCAATTATTATTATTTATTTTTTATTTTCGCGCTCCGACGGCACTTCGAGTGCCGTCCCACAAAATTTATTATTTTAAAAAAAAAATTTCTCCGACGGCACTTCATGTGCCGTCGCTTATTATTTTAATATAGAAAGCTAAAAAATAGCTTTAAACGAGTACAGCAAAAGTGCGATTCCTATTTCCATTTATCCATATATCCATATTTTTACATTCAACGACTACAGATGCTCTAAGAGTGGAGGAGTTATCTCCTACATTTGCCCTCATTTTTTTATTTTAAAAATAAAAATTGAGAAAGATCCTAGACAAATGTGGTTTAGCATAATATATTGTATAGATTCCAAATTTTAATTGTTTTTTCAGAATTTCTAATTAAATTTCCATATTTAATAATAATTTTTGGAATTTTAATTTAATTTCCTAACTTTAAAGCATTTTTGTGATTTTTTATTGATTTATTGAGCTGGTACGATTTTTGGAGCGATCTGAATCGCCCATCAAGCCTGTGCTCGCCCGCTCAGTGGAATAAGGTGTCAGAATGATGTGGTGACGTGGCGCAATCTGGGACGTTGATCACGTAATGGGCTCGCCCGCTGAGTGAATTGGACATGCATGATTGGGTGACGACGTGGTACGATCGAGAGCCTCGATTACGCACGTCTTCGCGCATCTGTATGATCGGACGGTCAAAATTTGAGCGGAGGTGGTAGCTGGGTGTGTGTACGTGTTAAGGTACGTGTAAATTCCTACTGTTACTCTCCTTTTTTTTATTTCAAAATGGAGAAAGGAAAGAGAAGGTACATTCTCTCTCTTATTAGCATAATATATAAAATATATCTATATAATAAAACACAAAGAAAGCTATCAAGTGGCTCTCCTTCAATCTCCTAAAAAATCAAAGGTCCAAATCTAACCTCACAAAACATATTTTCCCTCCAAAAGTTTCCCCCCAAAACTCAAATTCAAATCCCCCACTCAAAACAACTCATATATTTATTTAATTTTCTCTCTCTCTCTTTCCCTTCCTTTTCTATTTAAAAGGTTTAAAAAATTAAAAAAAATTAAAAAACTAATTTTTTTTAAAACTTAAAAACTTTAAAAATAATTCGAAAAAATAAAAAAAAGTCATAGAATATGTTTTTTGCCAGACCCCAAAAGTTTCTCATATAATATGTTTGCTACTTCAATTAATTTGCTGGACCTCCAAAACTATTTTATATGATCAAACAAGGTGCATCGTTCCGAAGACGTGCCGTAGGCACGTGTCAACGGGCAAACCTAGTAATATAATATGTAAACAGAAGGAAAATAGTGTAACATGATTGCTTGCTGCTAGCTATTAGTACATGTAACGTCCATTTAACCAATCTCAATCTGCTACAATCAATACATGAAAATAAGAGGCTGAAATTAGAAATGTCGGAGAGCATTCTGTTGGCCTCTCCAAACAAGCATTCTTTTGGCCTTTCCAAACAAAGATGAAAAGTATTAGCTCTAGTACCGAATTCTAGACACCAAAATTCGAATTTTTGGCCGTAATAGGCCACTTTTTGAAAATATTTATAATTATGGACAAGTTTCGAAACTATTAACGCTCGTGAACTACTTGATGTCGCGTTAGCAGCGGTCGCTATTTTCATTAACGGCATTTTCCTTTAGAGGCCGCTAATGAGAATCACGGCCTCTTTTTTTAAAAAAAATTGAAATTTCTTTTTACTGTCGCTATTACTATTAGCGACCAAAGCATATATGAATTCACTAATGGAATTAGTGACCTTTAATGAACTGTATTTCAACACTTATAGCAAAATCTAAAGAGCTTTTACTCTCTGAAAAAATAACAATCAATTTATTTTTGAAATTGAAGTCGCTATTCGGAATAGCGACCTTAGTTGTACAAAGGTAACTATTCGGAATAAAGGTCTCTATTCGAATAGAGGTCTTAGTTGTGTGATTATTTTGCAAATTTTACAAAGCCCAAAGAGATTGAGTTTCCTACTGAAGTCGCTATTGCGAATAATGACCGAAGTATACTAATGTCGTTATTCCCAATAGCGATCTTAGTTGGGAGATTATTTTACAATCTTACAGAGAGCAATGAGATTTAGTCTTTTACTGAGGTCGCTATTCGAACTAGCAACCTCAGTTTTATAAAAAAAAAATATTTCCATGAGAGCAAAAGCTCTTTAGAAATCGCTAAGTGACTCTACATACATTTGAGGTCGTTAATCACATTTGATGTCGTTAATCACATTAGCAACATCATATATACTAAGGTCGCTAGTGGAGGTCGCTAGTGGAAATAGCGACATAAAGAAAAAAAATCAAATATTTTAAAATAAAGGCCGTTATTCTCATTAGCGACTTTCAAAATGAAAATGTCGCTAATGAGAATAGCGTCCGCCACTGACGTGGCACTAAATAGCCCATGAACGCTATTAGTTTCGAAACAGACCCATAATCGCAAATATTTTTTTAAAAATGGCCTATTATCGCAAAAAACTCCCAAAATTCATGGTCCAAGTAATTAGTGAAGAATAAACAAGATGTTCTTTAGTACTGTCAGTTACAATGAGAAAGCTCACAGAGGAGATCATTTTATGCTCAAACCCAAAACATAAAGTGCAAGAGGTACATATTATGTGAATAGTCATGTACAAAGGGCAGGGGACAGATTATTGTCCCTTTGTATAACAAAAGAGAGTAATGTCTCATTGTATAAGTAAAGAGAAATACTTGTGTCGTTGTTGTGCCTGAATGCATGAAGACACTTCCATTTCACCCACCAGCAATAATAAAAACTGCACATGTCAAGTTTTGCTCAACCCATCATAACAGATACATGAAGCAGAATTTTTTGCCGTAATAGGCCACTTTTTGAAAATATTTATATTTTTGGACCAGTCCCCAACTATTAGCACTTTTGGACTACTTTGTGTCACGTCAGCAGCGGCCGCTATTCCTAATAGCGGTCTCTTCATTTCGATGTCGCTAATGGAAATAGCGACCTATGTTTTAATTTTTTTTGAATTTTTTATTTGTCATCGTTATTCCCACTAGCAACCTTAGTATAATGAGGTTAGTGAGCTCGAATAAATGTATTGAGACCCTTAGCTCGAATAAATGTATTGAGACCCTTAGCGATTCCTAAAGAGTTTTTCCAAAAAAAATTAAAACTGAGATCGCTATTCTCAGTAGAACACACAATTTTCTTATTCTTTGTAAAATTTACAAAATAGTCATACAACTAAGGCCTCTATTCGGAATAGCGACCTTAGTTAATAAAGGCCTCTATTCGGAATAGCGACCTTAGTTTTAAAAATAAATTGATTGTCATTTTTCAGAGAGCAAAAGCTCTCTAAATTTTGCTAAGTGATAGAATACAACTCATTAAAGGTCGCTAATCCCATCAGCGACCTCATTATGTTGCTAGTAGGAATAGAAACGACAAACAAAAAATTCATAAAAAATTAAAACATAGGTCGCTATTTCCATTAGCAACTTCGAAATGAAGATGCCGCTATTAGGAATGGCGGCCGTTGCTGACGTGACACAAAATAGCCCAAAAGCACTAATAGTTTGGCAACTGGCCCAAAAACACAAATACTTTCATACATCATAAGTTGAATCAAGTTTGGCAACTAGCCGCTGTTACGGTTTTTGTAGCGGGTGTTGCATCAAGTTGAACAATAAATACATCATAAGTCATCAAATATTGTGGACATCACCAGCCCCTGAACAAACACGCTTCTCCGAGCCATCTCCTCCTGGTCCTTGTCAGAAAGGGCTGGCTGGGTGCTGCAGGTGCAAAATATAATGGTTACTTCTATGAAAATGTTAGTAAAAAGGAGTTTTCTTCGAAAGAGTACTCCAATTTACAAGTAATTTCTATAGGTCCCCCAAATAAATGCTAGATGCTTAGTAAAAGTAATTTCTATAGGTCCCCCAAATAATTTCCATAGGAAATTTTCATTTTCTTTTACTGTTAAAAAAGCTGAATTCATGCATCTGATTGCCATCTTAGCATGATTTTTTTACCAAAATGGGTTCACTGTCAACTAAGAATGCTGTATGTATACCAAAATCCTCTAAATCTGTACAAGAATTGGGCTGAACAAACCTTGTGCAGGTTTCTTTTGGAGCCACAAACATCAATGGTTTAGTTGGGATGAAGAATTAATAGAGAAACATATATGCTTAGTTACTGAAAATTTTCATTTTCTTTTACTGTTAAAGAAACTGAATTCATGCATCTGATTGCCATCTTAGCATGATTTTTTTTACCAAAATGGGTTGACTGTCATCTAAGTATGCTAGCTGTATACCAAAATCCTCCAAATCTGTACAAGAATTGGGCTGAACAAACCTTGTGCAGGTTTCTTTTGGAGCCACAAACATCAATGATTTAGTTGGGATGAAGAATTAATAGACAAACATATATGCTTAGATACTGAAAATTTTCATTTTCTTTTACTGTTAAAGAAGCTGAATTCGTGCATCTGAAGATTTAAGTTCCAGGATAGCAAATTTTGATTGGGCTGTGATTGGATTGTTTAGTGGCTGTCGTCTATGTTCTTAATTGGGCTGTGATTAGAAAGAGAGGGCTCGAGTGGAGATCTGAAAACCCATATAGAGACATCTCGTTTATAATAATTTATTATTGTTGTTGTTCTTGTCGCTCTTGCTGTTGTTGCTGATGTCTCTTTGTGTGCGTGTGCTGAAGGGAAAGAAGGGATGAGAGAGAGATGAGGAAAATGCCGCTATGCTAGCCTGGTGTATCCTCATTCTTTACCATTTTCTGTTTCCATTTCTGGCTTCTATATTTGGTTTCCTTCCACGATGACAGTTCCTTAAAACTACACTTGATATGAGCCCCTTTTTATTTTTCTTATTTTTCTTATATTTGGTTTCCTTCCACGATGACAGTTTCATCGATTGTCTGAACAATCCACGAAAGACATGCTCAGATACTGGATTTTCATTTGTTTTACTGTTTTAGATACTGGATATTCCCTATCAGAGGAGAATATAAAGGTTTCAAGTTAGATACTTGATTTTCATTTGTTTTGCTGTTTTAGATATATTCAAAAACAAAATTAAGTACTAGCTTTTTAGCACTGCAATATAATTATTTTACCTCTCTGTATATCATTAACAATTCCATTTGCAATTGGCACTGATCTTAGAATTTATGAATTGGGTAGATCTTTTTTGTAAGTTCAAAAAATATGTATATTCTGTATTGTGGTCTACTGTTGAACTAAATTATTTTTTATTTTTCATAGAGCGGTCACCCAGATGAAGGAAATTCTGATGATCAGCACTGAAGCTACTCGAGGGGTATGAATCTGTGGTCGGCCTACTCTAGTTGTTGTTGTTATGTTGTCCTTGTTGTTGTTATGTTCTAGATTGTTGTTTTAAGTAATTGTTGAGATATTTGGGATGTTAATTACTGTATTTGTTAATTATGACACTGTGTTAATTATGCGGTGAATTTGGACGTTTAATGGACTATGTGTGAAACTTTATTATCTTTAATTCTTGTGTTTGGTTGTGATTTGCGCATTAATATGCCTGAAATTGGTTGAATCAGTTGTGAATTAGTTTACAGGTTTTTTAAATGAAATTGTGAATTGAAATCGAATGGAAAACTGGAGCAGGAAAAACAAACGGGCATACACTGGCGTATGAAATTGTGAATTGAAATCGAATGGAAAACTGGAGCAGGAAAAACAAACGGGGATACACCGGCATTTCATAAAACGCCGGTGTATCTAATTGTTTAGTTGAAAATTTCGTTAGAGAGGCGTTTCCACACATGCCGGTGTACCCGTAAGTTGCAACAGTCCTAAGAAACACCGGCGTTTTATAAAACGCCGGTGAATATCTCTATAGCGGCGTTTTACGACACGCCGGTGCTTGTAAGTAGGGAAAGAAGGGCGCTCAGAAACAAGCATACACCGGCGTTCTATGACCGCCGGTAAATATTACACATTCACCGGCATTTGTACAATCGCCGGTGAAGAGATATATACCGGCGGTATGTGACCGCCGGTGAATGGATATTGGGAAAAGAACGACACCCAAAAATTGGCATATACCGGCGTTTGTCTGGCTGCTGGTGTATTTCGAAGATATACCGGCGTCCAGTAGAAACGTCGGTGAATAAGCCTATCTTTCCGCGACGCTCGATTCGGCGGCATTTGTACCGGCGTTTTTATAAACGCCGGTGAATGTTTCACCGGCGTAAAAAACCGCTGGTGAAGGTCTAAAAAAACGCCGACGAATAGCTTCTGTGTTGTAGTGTAATGAGGTTAGTGAGCTCGAATAAATATATTGAGGAGTGCGTTTGGTTTGTTGTTTTGAAAATAGTTTTGTGAAAATATTTTGTGAAAACTGTTTTCTGAAAATGAGAGTGTAAAAGCTGTCTGGTATAGTTTTCTGAAAATGAAATTGTATAACCTGTTTGAGTAAAAAAATAAATCTGAATGCTGTTTTCTTAAAACTAGACTGTAAAATGCTGTTTTGTAATAATTTATTTTGAAATCCTTTTTTTTCTTCCATTTTTTTCCAGTTTGGCAACAAATTTTTTTTTTTTCAATTTTCCTTATAAGGAGCTTATCTAGGGTGTATGTTTAATGAATTCGCATGAGTTTTCTTATGACTTTTTTGTAAATTTTTTTGCAGATACAGACCCAAGTTCAGGCCAATATACGAACAAGCAGCGTGCGATAATATGGAATTTTTCTCCGCTAGGAATTTTTTTTCCCCTTCTTGGTAGCTTCCCATCAATGGAAAGCTTTCGACCATGTAAAATTTTATTTGAATTATGGTAGAGTCGGCTAATACAGCAATTGGACACAATATGCAAATTTCCAATAAATGTACAAAATATCCATTACAAATTTCTGTTTGGTTACATTTATTTCACAAACTGGGATAGCCCAACCATCAATTTCGCATTACAAGCATGAGAAACCTTTAAAATTTCTAACATAGTAACAAGAATTAGAACTTTCTAATGTGAAAATTACAACTGAACCTCTTACAAAGCAAAAAAAAAATAATCAATTCCAATCCATCAATGTCCATCATATGCCATTAGCAGCATCAGAAATCATCATAGGAAGGTAATTGTACACTCTATCAATATTTTACATATTGAAACTGACAGGAAAATTGCGAAGTCCGAAGCAGACATTACATAAGACCATCAGAAGCCATGACATCCTTCACAAGTATCAGAAGCCAACACCAGCAGCCATCAGTTGCTGATAAACTCCCACCATGATAGCCATCCATGCTGATCACAGCATTGTACTGGTTTGTGTACACAATATGGAAATTACAACCCAGCTAAACTGAAACCTTCCTCAAAGAATACAACCCAGTTAGGATAATCTCCTATATGGTTTCAAAACAACCAATACATGCGATTCAAAAAGAAACCATGTTGTTACTAATATATAAACCATCTCATCCGCTGATAATCTCCCACCATGATGGGCAGGAATGCTGATCACAGCATTGTACTGGTTTGTGTACACAGTATGGAAATTAGAACCCAGTTAAACTGAAACCTTCCTCAAAGAATACAACCCAGTTAAACTGAAAGCTTCCTCAAAGAATACAACCCAGTTAAACTGAAACCTTCCTCAAAGAATGCAACCCAGTTATGGTTATTCTCTCATGGTTTGAAAATAAGAAATACATGCGATTCAAAAAATAACCATGTTGTTACTAATATATAAACCATCTCAGCAGGTGATAATCTCCCACCATGATGGGCATCAATGCTGATCACAGCATTGTACTGGTTTGTGTGCACAGTATGAAAATTAGAACCCAGTTAAACTGAAAATAAAGTTTCAAAGAATACAACCCAGTTAGGATTATCTCTCATGGTTTCAAAATAACCAATACATTGGTTTCAAAATAATCGTCTTGGTTTCATTTTTTTGGAAATATTTTCAGAAATATTTTTTCTCAAAACGCGTTTGGTTACGTTTTCCAAACGGCATCTTTTCAGCAAAATTGGCTTTGAGCTGTTTTCCCCTTTTGGCCGCTTCC
This sequence comes from Hemerocallis citrina, assembly GCA_017893485.1. Lineage (NCBI taxonomy): Eukaryota > Viridiplantae > Streptophyta > Magnoliopsida > Asparagales > Asphodelaceae > Hemerocallis > Hemerocallis citrina. The sequence continues at coordinate 455,802,826 of CM030358.1, read as the reverse complement.
CCTTCTTCCATCCCCATATTACTGTCGAAAAAAAAAACCCTATCACCATCTTCTCCTCTCTCATCACCCATACTCGTCACCTCTCTCTTCAGAATAACCATGGACCGTTACCAATATATAGCAGGTGATAATCTCCAACCATTTAGGGCATCAATACTGATCACATCATTGTACTGGTTTGTGTACACAGTATGGAAATTACAACCCAGTTACACTGAAACAGAGTATCAAAGAATACAACCCAGTTAGGATAATCTCCTATGGTTTCAAAACAACCAGTACAATGGTTTCAGAATAAATCATGTTGTTACTAAAACAGAAACCATCTCAGCAGCTGATAATCTCCCACCATGATGGGCATCAATGCTGATCATAGCATTGTACTGGCTTGTGTACACAGTATGGATATTACAATCCAGTTAAACTAAAACCTTCCTCAAAGAACAGAAAATGTCATCACAAACTGATACAACCCAGTTATTATCTTCTTTTAAAGCAAACAACAATAATTACTCCAAAGAGTATTAAAGGATCAGAATAAAGCATCATCACTTTCAAATTTTGAAAGTGTAGTATCCATTACAAAATTCATCATATCCATTGATTGCCTTATTTATCAAATTCCAACATATTCTGATGTCTACCTCAAAATTGTGATGACTTCTTCTTTCTTTGAGGAAGGTTTCAGTTTAACTGGGTTGTAATTTCTATACTGTGTACACAAGCCAGTACAATGATGTGATCAGTATTGATGCCCACCATGGTGGGAGATTATCAGCTGCTATATATTAGTAACAAAATAGTTATTTTGAAACCATTGTATTGGTTATTTTGAGACCATGAGAGATAATCTTAACTGGGTTGTATTCTTTGAAACTTTATTTCAATTTATATATTAGTAACGACATGGTTATTTTGAAAGTTGCCATTACTCCAAATATAAGATAACAACTGTTGTAGGTTCAGGACAACATCAACAAGGTTGTCATTATCCCAAATAAGAACTGTAGGATCAGAAAGTAATATCATCATATCCATAATGATAAATTCTAGTAGTCAATCATAAAGGTATCACCAAAGGTGTTATATCCCATCATAATTTGAATTCCAAAGGTGTTATATCATATATATTAGTAACAATGATAACCATGATGAAAGTTGTCAGACACTCCAAATGTAAGATAACATGTGTAGGTCCAGAACAACGAATCGACAAGGTTGTCATTATCCAAAATAAGAACTGCAGGATCAGAATATAATATCGTCATATCCATATTTTGAATACTAGTAATCAATTACGAAAGCCTCACAAATAATGTTATATAGGATCAGAATATATCATCATCATTTCCATATCTTGAATTCTAGTAACCAATCACAAATGCCTCAACAATAATGTTATATAGGATCAGAATATATCTTCATCATATCCATATGTTGAATTCTAGTAACCAATCAGAAAGGTCTCACAAATTATATTATATAGGATCAGAATATAACATCATCATATCCATGTTTTGAATAATAGTAATCAATCACAAAAGTCCCCCAAATAATGTTATATAGGATCAGAAATCATCATCACATCCCTAATTGGCCGTATCCTCAAAACATATTGTCATAGAACAATTGTTCAAGCAAATCATCATGATTAGTGTAGAGCTGCAATTTTTAAAATTGCCATGCCAGCTACTACTAATGTCTTGTACCCACCCCATCCATCACCCATAGTTGAATACATCATTCATTGAGTCAGTATAATGAGAATATAAGATCATTAGATTGTTGTCTTCTAAGGTAAAAAATTATAATAAATTCTGGATCAGAATATACCATATCCATCATTTCCAGAAACTCAATGACACATGATGGTCCCCCAACCTGCATGCATACAAATATCATCATCATATATCACCTGCTTAATACATTAACATACATGATCATCAAATAGATGGGCTACAAATGAAAGGAAAGAACTTACAACCATGTATAACAAGAACAGAAAGTAACCACGAACAAGTACATGCTAATGCTTACATCAATGTCTGGCATTCCACATTGCCATGGCTATTTAATCTCTTTTATTATTCATGCGATTCAACTGAGAAGATGACATATCCAACGGCTGAGATGTGGAAGCATTCTCTTCATTGTGTAGGTGATTATTTTGTTCTTCTTCTATGTCTGAAAATAATGAATCATCGGCAGAATACTTACGTATAAAATTATGGACTGCACAACATGCTGGTACCATCATAACTTGTCTTGTGTAGAAGTAATTGGGCATAGACTTGAATATGGCAAACCTTTTTTTGAATACACCAAAGGTTCGCTCTATTACATTTCGTAGCCTAGCATGCTGTTTGTTGAAGAGTTGCTTATATTGGGTGGGTGCATGGTTAGGACCATGGAAATCCTGCAAATGATATGGCTCCCCGCGGTAGGGAGCTAAAAATCCTGGCATGTTTGTATACCGACAGTCTACTAAGTAGTACTTATCTTCGGGCGGGATTGGCAACAATCTTTTTGTTATTGCACTATATATTACGCGGGAGTCATTAGCACTTCCTTCCCAACCCGCATAAACAAAAGTGAAATTCATGTCAAAATCACTAATTGCCAGCACATTTTGACATATATCACCTTTTCAACCACGACAACTGTTTTGTCGACTAGCGGGTACGGTAGCAGGTATTAAAGTACCATCGGCAGCACCAATTGCTCCCTACATTATTGAGGTAGAAAGCTACTACTTTATTGAACACATTTGAATCATTAGAATAAACGGTTTTAAACATGAAATGCACAAATTACCTTAAACCATGGATAGAAATCTGGGGAACCCCTGATCTTATCATGTACATGTTCCGGGTCTGGGTGTTTAATAAGAACTGCTGATGCTCTTACCAAACCTTTCAACACATCAGTGAAATGTCTATCAATTGTTTCCAACGAATGATCAAACCGACCACAGGCAAGCCTCATCCTATTACTATGAGCGACAATGAACAAAAAAATAGCAACACTTTCATAATGAGATATACGCCTTTTTTGTATTTCCTCGGGCGTTTCCTGAAGGCAGTTGCCATTTATTATAAATTGGCACAAAGCCATAAAACAGTCCTTATTCATGCGAAACACCCAAAAGAATTTGGCATCTGGACCGTCTAAGAGTTCTTGTAGGTATTCACATCCTGATAGTTTGGACGTTGAATTGGGACTTTTACTATTATAAAACTGTTCCATCTCTTGAAGAAAGAACAAGTCCTCAAGATCGGATTCATCAGAACTTGACGACGTGTTACTTGAAGAGTCCATCAGTATGGTGGCAAGTGTAGTAGTACAGAACACTGTAACAATTAGATTACATTTGCATAAAGAATACTTCTAATTTTAAATACTCTACGACCATAATGGATGTCATATAAATAATAACAGCAACCCATAGAATTGAAACATAAGTAGTCATAACAAACAGCAAGAATGTAGGAAAACGAGTGCAGATGAAATTGAAACCGATATATTAGCAAAGCGAACTCATCGTACCAACCCATATAATCACCCAACTACTAATACAGAAATATGTAAAAAAACTGCTACATTTAAATAATAGATAATGAATTTTTATGGAATTTAATAAATTACATTTATTTTTTCACAAGTCTGCTTAACCACCTTACTCTCCACTCCGGTTTCATTAGAACAAAGGTCCTACGCCAATTTGGGTTATGAATTATGTTCTCCAGTGCCAAATCGATCATAGGTTCTTCAAGCCCATCCAAACCATTTAGTATTAACATGGCATTGTCAATGGACGACTGATCGTCTGGAACGGAGCGATCAACCATGCTGGCCTTCTGTTAGTGTAGGTGCCCTAGAGGCAATACAATGATATTATGTAATCAGTATTATTGACATTATGTTCTATTTGATTATATTAATAATTTATTATGCTTCGTATTTACTGCGTTATAAATGTTAGCATGATAAATGTCCTTAGATTATTAATACGAACTATATGAACATGAGATTATATATAGTATAATAATCTTAAATGTCCCTAGTCGAGTATTATTATAATTAGGACAGTAATAATACATTGAGACTAGTATGTTGATTGATTGATGACCACCTCTCATGGGTCATTAGTATAGAGATACTAAAATCAATACATAGGTAAATGTAAGAGTACATTGTACTGGACAGACCCACTGTGAGATTCAACATGGATAAGTGTCATAAGTAATCTCACTGTGATAATGGTGTAATGGTCCTCTGACCTGAAATCATTATATTTCTACACGAGAATTAATGTACTTTGATTCTATCAAAAGTTATCTTTAATCGGGTAATGATAAAGATAGTAGGGTTCATTATGAATCGTGTGAGAAATGTGAATGATCTAGATGGAATTTAACCCTCCTAATTTTAGGAGCGATATTATCGGCCTCTTGTTTGAGTGAGACTATGAAATGCATGGCCATGCTCAAATATTGATTTATTTGAATAGTCTACTCATCGATCAAGAAAATAAAGATTAAATTATTAAGAGGATGACACGAACCATGCCTCTAGTTTAATATATAATATCAAGGTTAAAAGGATTATATTACACGGAGACATTAGTCACGAAAGGTTTAATTGAATCACCAATTATTATTATTACTTGGGTAGCAATGATGTATTACTAGATGCCGCTCATTGTTTATAATTTTATTATTAGATAATAAAATTATTGCCAATGTAATAATAACCTAAAGGGTCACACACTTAGAACGTTTAAAAGGAGTTTTAATTTAAATTCGGAATTTAAATTAAATGATTATAAATTCGAAATTAGTTATTTAATTGAGTTGGACTTGATTAATTAAAGTATAATTCGAATTTAAATCATTAAACCAAATCAGTTATCATTAAACCAAATCAGTTTGGCCAAACCGATTAGGGTTAAGCCCACCTCATTCTCTCTTATAAATACATAGAGATGTATTGGTTTAGGGTTTATCTTTTGGCAAATTCGTTTTCCATAGAAAACCCTAGCCGCTCCAACTGTTGAGAGGCAAGAGAGAGAGAGAGAGATAGAGGCAAGCATCATCGGCTAGTACCGGCTCCCTTGATCGTTGGACGATCGGACGTTCGTGTGGACTGCTTTAGAGACACGGATCTTGCTACAAGGGTTGCGTGGTGATTAGACCTCCATCTTTCAGCCTTCGTAAAGCTCTTAAAAGGTAAAATTTCGTTTCTCCATAATCAGCCATGTTTTGTACACGGATCCTAGGGTTAGGGTTTCGGATATTTTTTTTCGCTGCGTTTGTGCCCCGAAACCCAACAATGGTATCAGAGCAGCGTGTATAAGGGGCTGATTTGGTTACGTGTTTACTGCATTCGATGCATGTATGCATGTTTTATGAATCTGCCTTGATACGGTTATATGATATGTCGATTATAATATGTTATGTCGATCATATATGATTCTGTTATGCTATATATTGTGATTTGATGATACAGGTATGTTTTACAATCTGCCATGACTGATCAGTAAGCGATTTTGTATGTTATGCATGATGTTTGGTTTATATGGTGATATAAACTGATGGACAGATTGTGTTTGGACACGATCTGTAAACTGGGATGTGATATGAATGTATATGATACATGGTTTCGGAACTGTATATGATGCAGTGGCGGCAGAGACTAAAAGATATGATCTGTTGTTCGAAATCGATGATTTCTGAATAGGGATAGTCTTCTGGAATTAAAAAAATTTCTGATTTCGAGCTGACCTGGCAGCTCGACCCCAGCCAGGGGCTGCCGCCCCCGGACCCCTGCTGTATATATATATATATATTTTTTTATTTTTATTTTGTGTTCTTAATTGTTTACTTGAGCATGGTGCTGGTTATGGCCTTAAGACCCTTAGATTAATGGTTTATGGTTTTGGTTTTATAAATACGACTTGCATGTCGTTTTCTTCATTCTTGTAATTGTCTAATCTCGAATGTAACTCGAGTTTTATTATGTAAGTACATTAGTATAGGTTATTTTCAATTATTCAATGTAATGTACTTGAAGATTGAAGGACGATCCAAGAAGTGGAGCAACCAAGGAGAATGAAGACATGTAATTGTATTTATATTTTCCACCATAGATTGACCTCGATCCTTTCATTAGCTTGAAAGGATCATGTAGAATAAAGGCCATAACCAAGCACGTTTACATACTGCACTTTACATATTGATGTATGAATGGATGTGTAGAATACATTATGATGCATGCTTCAATTAGATTAATAATGTATTAATGTATGTATTAGATACATCACCCATGCCATGCCTGCTTAAGCAAGATAAAATCTGTAACGATTTAAGATGAACATTAAACAAACGATCATGAGATTCTCGTGTTTATGAAACACGGCAATTAAATATGAATTTTCATTGATTCAACGATTGAATGATTTTGTCAACAACCGACTACGAATCTGTAAGAAAAGGGGTGCCAATAATGCCGTCTGTGCGTTAACCTCTGATCTGAAAATCATTCATTCAACGAATTTTTGATTTGAAATATTTAGTTCCAAGACAAATTGGGAATCTCTTTATGATGGGATCATGATCGTTTATAAGTAAACCCCTTAACAAAATATTAAGTTAATTAGATGCTTTCCAATGAATTAACACTCATCAAAGCCTAGATCATAAGGGGTGGGTTTGCCAAAGTAGAGCACTCCTTTTAATCGTGGTTAGGTGCGAAAGAATAAATGTGATATTCGTCATGTTAATCATTGGGTCCAACTTAACTAAGTCGTCACAATAGGATTGTGGATAGTGAACTTAGAAGCATAGAGTTTGGCGAAGAATTTATTAGATAAATTAGAACAATAGTTGTTCACCAAACTATCCAAGAATTATATGTGATATAATTGACAAATGTTGTCTACCTAAATAGTTATGTTTTGGGAGAATTGGCCAACGCTGACTCAAGGCATAATGAAATATGGATCTTGGCTCACTAGAAAATTAGTTTCCAAATTGATAGTAAGGGCTATTAGTTTGAACAAAATAGTGGGAGGTATATTAAGTTGAATGTACCATAATCACTTGAACATAATCATTAATTATTTGACAATCTAACTTATCTTATGCATTTTAAACATTGTAGATACTAAATGGCGCAAAACACAAACAACTCTTTCTCCGTGCGATCAGTCCTTGAGAAGGACAAGCTGACAGGAACAAACTTCCTTGACTGGTCTAGGAATTTGAGGATTGTCCTCAGGCAGGAGCGTAAGCTCCATGTTGTTGAAATTCCTCCACCGGTCCATCCTGGTGACGGTGCAACTCGTGCTCAACTAAATGCTTACCAGAAGCATATTGATGATGCGACGGATGTTGCTTGTCTCATGCTTGCAACTATGAGTGCTGAGCTTCAGAAGCAGCATGAGCATATGGATGCTTATGCTATGCTTGAGCATCTTCAGACGATGTTTCAAGTACAAGCTCGTCAAGAAAGGTTCAATACGTACAAAGCACTTTTTAACTGCAAGCAAGGAAATAACCCGGTTGGACCGCATGTTCTGAAGATGATTGGGTATTTTGAATACCTAGACCGTTTGGGCTCCGGGCTTTCTCGAGAGGCTCAAATAGATATTATCTTGCAATCTTTGAACAGCAACTATGCCCAGTTTATTATGACTTTCACCATGACCGAGCAAGACAAAACACCCACTGAATTGTTGGCACTGTTAAGAACCACCGAAGCCAACATGCAAAAGGCACCTGAGAATGCTCCCATAATGATGGTGGGCAATAAAGGTGCTAAGGAAAAGGGAAAATGGAAGGGCAAGAAAAAGATTGGATCTAATGCAGTTGCTCCTTCCAAGCCCACTTTCAAGAAGGCTCTCAAGCCTAAAGGTGGTGTTGCTAAACCTGATAAGGGTGATTGTCACTGGTGCAAAAAACCAGGTCATTGGAAGAGAAACTGTCCAGCTTATTTGGAAAGTCTGAAGAGCGTGAAATCTCTGAATATTTCTGATTCAGGTATTTATGTTATAGAAGTCAATTTATCTACTCCTACATCTTGGGTATTGGATACTGGATGTGGTTCTCACATTTGTATTAATGTGCAGGGACTTCAAAGGAGTAGATCTTTGGCAAAGGGAGAGATCGACCTACGCGTTGGCAAGGGAGCAAAGGTTGCTGCTATGGCCGTAGGGACTTATTATTTATCGTTGCCTTCTGGGCTTATTTTAGAACTTGAGAACTGTTATTACGTGCCTGCGATTTGCAGAAACATTATTTCTATTTCTTGTTTGGACAAGAAGGGTTTTTCGTTTATAATAAAAGACAATTGTTGCTCTTTTTGTTTAAATGATTTAACTTATGGTGTAGCGCGTTTATTTAATGGTTTATATGTTCTTGATCTTGATTATACTCCCGTCTATAATATGAATAAACGTCTTAAAGCAAATGACTCAAATCAAACATACCTTTGGCATTGTCGATTAGGCCATATAAATGAGAATCGCATATCCAAACTACATAAAGATGGATTTTTGGATAAGTTTGATTTTGAATCATACGATGAATGTGATGCTTGTTTACTTGGTAAAATGGCAAAAGCTCCTTTTACTAAACAAGGTGAAAGGGCCAACGAACGATTAGAACTGATACATAGTGATGTATGTGGTCCAATGCGTTCTATGGCAAGAGGTAGCTTTTATTACTTCATAACATTTACTGATGATTTCAGTAGATTCGGATATGTGTATCTTTTGAAACACAAATCTGAATCCTTTGAAAAGTTCAAAGAATTTAAAGCTGAAGTAGAAAAGCAAATAGGCGGAAGTATTAAAACTCTTCGATCTGATCGAGGAGGTGAATACTTAAGCCATGATTTTAAGAATTACTTAAAGGAGTGTGGTATAGTATCACAACTCACTCCTCCTGGAACACCACAATGGAATGGGGTTTCTGAAAGGAGAAATCGTACCTTGTTGGACATGGTACGATCGATGATGAGTCATGCTGATCTTCCAATAAGTTTCTGGGGTTATGCCCTAGAAACGGCTGCATATACACTAAACCGAGTTCCAACTAAAGCGGTTCAAAAGACTCTATATGAGATATAGACTGAGAAACGTCAAAGCATGTCATTTATGAAAATATGGGGATGTGAAGCGTTTGTGAAACGTATGATCTCTGACAAGCTTGGACCAAAATCAGACAAGTGTTATTTTGTGGGGTACCCGAAGGAAACTAAGGGTTACTTCTTCTATAATCCGACCGAGAACAAAATAGTTGTTTCTCGCACTGCTATATTTCTTGAACGAGAGCTAGTCTCCAAAAGAAACAGTGGGAGGAAAATAGAACTCGATGTAGCTCGAGACCCACAAGATAATGTTGAACCTGAATTGGAACTTGAGCAGGATATTCAAGATAATATTCAAGATGACACTGCTCAAGAAACACAGATTGTTCGTAGATCTGGTAGGATTCGCCAAAAACCTGAGAGATATTATGGATTTCTCTTAATAGAAAATGGTGATTTGATGCTCATAGATCAAGATGAGCCCCTCACCTACCAAGATGCTATGAACAGTCCTGACTCTGAGAGATGGCTAGAAGCCATGAAATCTGAAATGGATTCCATGTATGATAACCAAGTATGGACTTTGGTTGATCCACCTGAAGGGGTAAAACCTATAGGGTGCAAATGGGTTTTCAAAAAGAAAATCGACATGGAAGGAAATGTTCAGACCTATAAAGCTAGGTTGGTTGCAAAAGGTTTCAAACAAATTCATGGTATTGACTATGATGAAACTTTTTCACCTGTAGCTATGGTCAAATCCATTAGGATTTTGCTTGCAATAGCAGCTTATCATGATTATGAGATCTGGCAGATGGATGTCAAAACAGCCTTCCTTAATGGGAGCCTTGAAGAGGATGTGTACATGACACAACCTGAAGGTTTTGTCAGTCCAAGGGATGCTAGAAGGATATGTAAGTTGCGTCGATCCATTTATGGACTGAAGCAGGCCTCAAGGAGGTGGAATATTCGTTTTGACCAGACAGTCAAGGAATTTGGCTTTATTCAAAACGAAGATGAATCTTGTGTTTACAAAAGTGTTAGTGGGAGCCACGTGGCATTCATAGTATTATATGTTGATGATATATTACTTATCGGGAATGACATACCTTCTCTACAGGCTGTTAAGACTTGGTTGGGAAAAAATTTCTCCATGAAAGATTTAGGCGAGGCGACCTATATATCAGGGATCAGGATCTATAGAGATAGATCCAGAAGATTGATCGGCCTAAGTCAGAGTACATATATTGACAAAGTACTGCATCGTTTTGGGATGCAAGATGCTAAAAGGGGATTTGTCCCGATGTCTCATGGGATATCGATCTCGAGTGACAATAGTCCTAAAACATTGGATGAAAAGGACCGCATGAGTAAGATTCCATATGCTTCTGCAATTGGATCTATCATGTATGCAATGATATGTACTCGTCCTGATGAGTCGTATGCTTTGAGTATGACGAGCAGGTTCCAGTCTAATCCAGGTGAAGGTCACTGGACAGCTGTCAAGAATATTCTTAAGTACTTGAAGAGGACTAAAGATTCATTCTTGGTATATGGGGGAGAAGAGAGACTAGTGGTAAAAGGTTACACTGATTCTAGTTTCCAAACAGACAAGGATGATTCTATATCCCAGTCTGGTTTCGTGTTTTGTCTCAACGGAGGTGCTGTAAGCTGGAAAAGTTCAAAGCAAGAAACAGTAGCTGATTCTACAATGGAGGCTGAGTATATTGCTGCTTGCGAAGCAGCTAAGGAGGCAGTTTGGATCCGAAATTTCATCACAGGGCTTGGTGTGGTTCCATCGATCGCAGATCCTATCGATCTTTATTGCGATAACAGCGGAGCCATAACACAAGCAAAGGAACCAAGATCGCACTCCAGGGCAAAACATATACTTAGAAGATATCACCTTATTCGTGAGATTAATGAACGAGGAGATATACATATATGTAAAGTGCAAACAAATGATAACGTAGTTGACCCACTGACTAAGGCTTTGTCGCAGCAGAAGCACGAGGGTCACACTAGTTCTATTGGTATTCGATACATGAGTGATTGGCTCTAGTGCAAGTGGGAGATTGTTAGTGTAGGTGCCCTAGAGGCAATACAATGATATTATGTAATCAGTATTATTGACATTATGTTCTATTTGATTATATTAATAATTTATTATGCTTCGTATTTACTGCGTTATAAATGTTAGCAAGATAAATGTCCTTAGATTATTAATACGAACTATATGAACATGAGATTATATATAGTATAATAATCTTAAATGTCCCTAGTCGAGTATTATTATAATTAGGACAGTAATAATACATTGAGACTAGTATGTTGATTGATTGATGACCACCTCTCATGGGTCATTAGTATAGAGATACTAAAATCAATACATAGGTAAATGTAAGAGTACATTGTACTGGACAGACCCACTATGAGATTCAACATGGATAAGTGTCATAAGTAATCTCACTGTGATAATGGTGTAATGGTCCTCTGACCTGAAATCATTATATTTCTACACGAGAATTAATGTACTTTGATTCTATCAAAAGTTATCTTTAATCGGGTAATGATAAAGATAGTATTGGGTTCATTATGAATCGTGTGAGAAATGTGAATGATCTAGATGGAATTTAACCCTCCTAATTTTAGGAGCGATATTATCGACCTCTTGTTTGAGTGAGACTATGAAATGCATGGCCATGCTCAAATATTGATTTGTTTGAATAGTCTACTCATCGATCAAGAAAATAAAGATTAAATTATTAAGAGGATGACACGAACTATGCCTCTAGTTTAATCTATAATATCAAGGTTAAAATGATTATATTACACGGAGACATTAGTCACGAAAGGTTTAATTGAATCACCAATTATTATTATTACTTGGGTAGCAATGATGTATTACTAGATGTCGCTCATTGTTTATAATTTTATTATTAGATAATAAAATTATTGCCAACGTAATAATAACCTAAAGGGTCACACACTTAGAACGTTTAAAAGGAGTTTTAATTTAAATTCGAAATTTAAATTAAATGATTATAAATTCGAAATTAGTTATTTAATTGAGTTGGACTTGATTAATTAAAGTATAATTCGAATTTAAATCATTAAACCAAATCAGTTATCATTAAACCAAATCAGTTTGGCCAAACCGATTAGGGTTAAGCCCACCTCATTCTCTCTTATAAATACATAGAGATGTATTGGTTTAGGGTTTATCTTTTGGCAAATTCGTTTTCCATAGAAAACCCTAGCCGCTCCAACTGTTGAGAGGCAAGAGAGAGAGAGAGAGATAGAGGCAAGCATCATCGGCTAGTACCGGCTCCCTTGATCGTTGGACGATCGGACGTTCGTGTGGACTGCTTTAGAGACACGGATCTTGCTACAAGGGTTGCGTGGTGATTAGACCTCCATCTTTCAGCCTTCGTAAAGCTCTTAAAAGGTAAAATTTCGTTTCTCCATAATCAGCCATGTCTTGTACACGGATCCTAGGGTTAGGGTTTCGGAATTTTTTTTCGCTGCGTTTGTACCCCGAAACCCAACACCTTCTTCTTATAGTATTCAGCTTTAGCAATGGACTTTTCAGCGTTGGCATGAACAGCAACATCCATTCTTGAGCTTTTTGTTGCTCGGTCACTGGACCCACCACTAGAGCGTCTCTTATTGTAACACCCCAAATTTTTTTTTTTTTTTTTTTTTAAACTAAGTCTCCAAATTCAATTCTTTTAATTTCTATATCACTTTAATCATAAACTAAGAAAGTTATATTCCAGGAAAAATTTTGACAGAGTCTCCCCTGTAAATTTTGCCCCGAAACACAAAAAGCTTACGGAATTCTGCTCAAAATTCCGTAGCTCACAAACCACATAATATTTTCATGGGCTCCCCAGGCCAAAATGAGCAGATACACACAGGCAATATAATATAATGCTCTGGGGGCCAAACTCATAACGGATTATCAAATATCAATTAAAAACTATGAATTTCTTTGATAAACGAGGTAAAATCTTAGAAAAATCATTGTAAAACTTACCACAGAGCCTGGTACTCCACAACGAGATGGGTACGGGTCACCAACATACCACACCACCTCACACTATACTCATCATCGTCATATACAAGCTTATACACTCATAATACAATTTAAATCATAAATTTCACTATTCCTATAACTAAATAATACAAATTTTTAAAATAAAAAGGTATACTACCACTCCATGCCTCACCTCTGCACTGATGAGAACCTGCAACAGTGGGGGATCTAGGGTAGTCCTCAGACTCCCCTAACCCCCCGAAACACTAAGGGGTTAGCCATTTCTGGTGTGAGTATAATTACTAATCTAACGACAAATTAAAATAGTATAAAGAAAATACTTAAACTTACAAATACCAAATTAAAATAATGCCACCTGAATCCTGAACACAACAACATCGTCAATACAGTGATAAATCACATACTTTGCCAATCCTGCATTCAATTATTTAATTATCCATACTTCCCACATTTCATAATACACTTCACATCAACCTCGTATAGATATATAAATATACTTATCTTACATTCGCATAATACGAATATTCATCTTTCCACACTTATCATCATATCAGCATTTCACTATTTATATTAATATAACTATATGATGTTATTACATCATTTCTCCAACTCTATTTAGCCACGCGTTTCATTTACTTATATTATATCATCAACACACACATTCATCTTGAAAGTTGTGCCGAGGCAGGTAGTTCCCACCATTTCCACGAAAATAGCGGGCGAGTAGTTCCCCGACACACTTCCAAGGTACACAAACTCATATCACAACATACTTTCTTTAATAACCATTTTCATACCCAATCTCATAATACAGGTATTGATTTTATTATGTTATAAAAGTATCACATCATAAACATATGCATCTATTTTCATACTACCACCTTCCTTCATATCTTATGACATAATAACCACATCTCATTGCCCATGCGATTTACTCACATTTCATCACATCATTAACACCTCATTAATTAGAACACTTATACTCATTGCATCAGAACCATGTTTTATAGCTCATTCACATCTTATTATATCACTTTAGTAATTATTTTTTCTTATAACAATAAATCTTATTATCATTTTCACTTAATCCCCAAACACACTCTGGGGCCACCACATATCACATCCCATAGCCGATAGCTTGGGTAATAATCACTGTACCTCAAACACACACAGTTTGGGTAATATCACATCACATCTCAAGCCGATAGCTTGATTATTAATTTCACTTCAATCACTTATCATCTTCACTTCACTTTATTTCTCATTTCTATTAATCATTACCACTATTATCCACTCACCCTGCGAATTATGCCAAGGCAGGTAGTTCCCACAATTTCCACTGAAATTGCGGGCAGGTAGTTCCTTGACACAATTCCAAGGTACAACTCACATCAACTGTATTTTACTTTAATGATCACACACATAGTACCATTACTTCGTATTATTCATAAGAACACATGTCTCTTCTATTATTATCATTTTAAATTAACCACACACTGCATTTATCACTTCTTTTCATATACTAACTCATAACTCATTTTCTTTCACATTTATTTCATTCACAACTACCTTCTTTGTCATTCACAATTCACAAGTCACTTTCCACTTTCTTTTCCACACGCAATTTACATTTTACTATTTACTTTCCTTTCCACGCACAATTCACATTTATTATTAACACTTAGTTATTTTATTAGTTTGTCGACCAGTGAGCCACAGTATCCCAACATACTGAAAGCCGACAGCCCAGTAAACACGCGGCCCGATGCTCACACAGAGTCTTACTCGTCCGAGGCTACGTCTTCCTCCTAGCCGAACTAGCGAGGGAACCACTAACCCCAAGTAGAACTTGGGTACTTCCTCCCGACCGAAGCCAAGAGGGAAAAGCCACTGACCCCAGGTAAACTGGGTACTTCCTCGCGACGGCTGTCATCGAGGGAAAAACCACTAACCCCAGATAAACTGGGTACTTCCTCCCAGCCGATAGCCAGGAGGGAAAAACCACTGACCCCAGATAGACTGGGTACTTCCTCGCGACAGCTGTCATCGAGGGAAAGCCGGGCCTCAAGCCGATAGCTTGGGCGATAAAATCCTCGTGCCCCAAACATAGTTTGGGTCCTCGTGCCCCAAGCCGGTCCTTGGGTATTAGGAGGTCTAGCCCAAACCCCCAGGATTGCTGTAGGTACTGGTCAACAAAGCCATCTGTTATAAGCATTAATCATTTCATCTTTTCATCTTACTAAACCAACATAAAGCATCACAGCTTTTTAATTAAGCAATTGCCACATTCTTGACTTTAATCACATGAATTAAAAACACATTTTATTAACACTTACCATCTTATCTTTTATCTTACCATTTGATACATATCCGGCGTCCACAATATTAGTTATCATCCCATTGTATCACATTTATACATACATCATGTCATTTAGCATAGAAACCATCATGTCGTAGAATTACACCTCATAAATGCACCATATTATTTAATTTGCCATAACATCCCCCATTATGAGTACCGTGTTATTTGCTACTTCATTAGATCACATATAAACACACACCAAGTTATAACATTAATAAAAGAACCATATTAGGTTATTCCATATCATAATAGTATCAAAATAGATAATTCATCATATTGTAATATCATGCTATTGCCCATTAATTCACTTCAACATAATTAAAATGTAAACATGTACCCAATTATTAATTTCATGAATTATCACATCACGAGTCAATATCATGATATATATATATCACAAACATACACCACACATGTGAGTTTCCAAGAAAAGGGGCCAAAACCATTTATTTCCTCTAATTAAATCTTATAATATCTAATTATAGCATACTAGCTCATACATCATGTTTCATATAAATAAAATCAACTATAAGGGCTCATATGCCCCAAAACATGCACAAAACGGGCACTACAATCACACAGATCTTCAAAACATGATCACAATCACTAATTTCGCCTAATTACATCTTATAACATCCATCCATGGCCTGCTAGCCCATACACCAGGCTCCGCATATACCCGATTGCCTATATCGGCCTATATACCCCAAAAACATGCACAAAACATGCACGGGGTAAAAATATGCATAAATAATTTAATATATTTAGCTTTTATACATCAACACATCACATTAACCCATAATATAGGTTTTATATGCTTAAAATAATTAATTTCACTAAATTTCTCAAAAACCCATTTTCGGGCCCCTAAAAATCCGTATTTTCCTTTAAAATCAATTTTTGCTATAACTTTTTCAAGACATATCAAAAAGCCACGAAATTTGGCCACAATATAAAATATTTATAATTACAATATACTCACCTGACGGCTCGAGCAAACGATGTCCCACGTCCGTCCTGTAGCCAGTCGAAGTTCGACTTTTTCCACCTAAATAGGAAATTATAGGACCGATTAGCTTAAAGCTCAAAACTCAACCTACGGACCTCCAAATTTCGATCCGTCTTCACCCACGCGTCACAAATGACATATGTAGGTGAGTTACATCGATGGATTTCGAATTCGGGTCCCAATACAAAAACTCACTTATAGATCGAAGGCTTCCTATTAGGAAAATTTCCTATATCCTAATTTCTTTAATTCCTTCTTCCTAGTTTCTCAAATTAGGGTTACTAATAATAATAGAACTCAATTATACCTCCGAACTCATCAAATTTTCACCTAAACCTCGCTCGGGCATTTTACCGAACACCCGGCGTGCATAATTAGTGTACCCGTATTTTTTGAGATTCCGACGGGATTCTAACTCCATAAAATTTTCACTAAACCCATTCTAAATTATTTCCCCTAAATACACAACAATTTCTATAATCCATACTTATCAATTATTCTATTTATTATCCAAATTCTAAAGCCAACACACTAATTAA
The DNA here is from genome assembly GCA_017893485.1 of Hemerocallis citrina. Classification (NCBI taxonomy): domain Eukaryota; kingdom Viridiplantae; phylum Streptophyta; class Magnoliopsida; order Asparagales; family Asphodelaceae; genus Hemerocallis; species Hemerocallis citrina. The sequence continues at coordinate 455,785,769 of CM030358.1, read as the reverse complement.
TTTATAACTCACAAACCACTCAATTTCTCACCAATCTTTCTTCTCTATAATTACTAGCATCACCTAATTACCCTACTATATCATTTTCTAGCACTAAAACTCAAAATCATATTTTCCCATAAACTAAACTTCATAATTTCTTACCTTACAAGCCTTATCTTTGCAAATGGACTCCGGAAATGAGTAGAGCACCTCCAAATTAGCTAAAACCCTCAAATTTTTGTGAAGAAATCAATGGAAAATGGCTAGGGTTTTGAGCCCTAAAGCTTGGCCGGGTGGGGTTTCTTTCTCTGGCCGAACTGAAGTGGGAGAGGGGAAAGAGAAGGGTAGGGAGAAAGAGATAAAAGGGAAAAATTTCCTATAAGCCCATATTTGACCAAAGGTTTATATATATACCCTTCTAATTAACTTTTCTAGTGTTTTTCTTGTAAAAATCACTCCATAATGTACTTAAATTCATCCCAACCATAAAGTAAAATTAGAAATGCATTTTTATGCATAGCTGTAATCAAAATCAATAGTGGCGAACAATAGCAATACATATAAATATGTATAAATACGAATATCGCAATATTTTTGAAAACTACTTTCAATTTCAAACTATAATTTAATAACTCGAAAATTTAAACCCCCTATCATCAACAAATGCCCCAGAAAAATTTCGGGTCAATTCGAATTCGTCTCCTCTGAGAAAACTCATCTCAAAACTCCTATATTTTCAATTTTTTCCGTTTACCTCAGAATATCAATTTAATCATTCTAATACTAATAAAATTAATTAATAGGGGTAAATATACTCAGAAACATATTTTAAAATAATTTAAAACAAATAATTAAGGAATTAAAAAAAAGACAGATGTTACACTTATGAGACCCCGACCCCGTAAACATTGGTTCATAATCATCATCATCATCCAAATTTACATGTGGTGCATTGGGGGGAGTGGGGTGGGCGAACTCAAACATGACCCTTTGTTCCTCGTCGAGGTCATACACCCTTTGGGATGAAGCCCTAGATAGTAGACCCTCGGCGGTAGAATCAGCAAAAATTTTGGTCAACACATCATAGTTGGCCAAACCCTTCGATTTGAATTCGGAAGCTTTAGGGTGTGCCTATTTATAAGTTATTGTGTTGTTAGTTTACAACTATAAAAGTCAATAAAAAGTATATTACGATCATAATCCCACATTAGCATAAAAAAAAAAATCAGATGAGAACCTTGACATATGACTGCCAAACATCGGGATCGCAAGTCACTGTCGATTCTCTTCATCCCAACCAAAACTGCTTTGATTCTTCAAATTGTGAAAAGCTTTTCACTGCATCTTAAGTCGTCCATATTTGTCTTTTATTTGTTTAAGAGAGTATGAACGATTACATTGTTGGTTCAATAAAGTCATCAATTGAGTCCATTGTCTTGCATCGAATTTTGCACTTTTCAAACTATTCCGATCAACCTCGGCCTCCATCAACTCAATAAATGTACGCACATTAATTGCTGGCCAAAGCCCAAGATCACTCTCCATCTCAATCTCCTTTCCCTTAACGATCAGTATTTAATAACAGTCATTAATTGGTGAGCATTAACAGTGAATAGTGTTAATTTGAGGTTACTATAGAAATTGTAGATGATGTGTACTATCCATAAACAAATCAGTACTCAAGATCAGTACTCAAGATCAGTACTCAAGATCTCCAAATCAGTATTCAAAATCTCCATAAACAGATCAGTACTCAAGATTTCGAAATCACAGCAAACCCAAAAAAAATAACAATTTCCGACCCTCAATTCTTCACTACGTGCGTTAAATTAACCCTAAAAAAGGGATTTTTTATGAAGCAAGTGTGGAAATATAGACCAAATACCATAACAGTATCAAAAAATTGGGCATAGATATGAAACATACCCTGGATTGCTGCTTACCAAACCTGAAGAAGTTGTCTCCGACGGATTCCCTCGACCGGCGTCGGATTCGTGAGCTACGATTTCGAAGACACCTTCTAGCAAAAGCAGATCTGGTCTCGCGGACCATGAATCGAGCTCCGTGCGGGGTGAGGAGGGACCCGAAGAGAGCAACGAATGATCGTGCGGGGTGAGAATGGGTGAAAGAGGGCGTTAGGGTTTTCCAGATCTGGCGAGGGGCTTAATAGATCTCTTGATCTAACGTCGTCAGCGAAGAAAGAGGAAGGGGGAAAGCAACGATAGAGGAAAGGTGGCGAAGAGAGGTGACGACCTGGGAGTGACGAGAGAGGAGAAGATGGTGATAGGGTTTTTTTTTCGACAGTAAGATGGGGATGGACGAAGGGGAAGCGGCCAAAAGGGGAAAACAGCTCAAAGCATCTTTTGAGAAAAGATGCCGTTTGGAAAGTATAACCAAACGCGTTTTGAGAAAAAATATTTCTCAAAATATTTCCAAAAAACGTTACCAAACACACCCTTAAAGCGATTCCTAAAGAGCTTTCCCGAAAAAGTAAAAACTGAGGTCGCTATTGGGAATAGCGACCTTAGTATACTAAGGTCGCTATTCTTAGTAGAAAACACAATCTCCTTATTCTTTGTAAAATTTGCGAAATAGTCATATAACTAAGGCCTCTATTTGGAATAGCAACCTTCGTTAATGAAGATCACTATTCCGAATAGCGACCTTAGTTTTAAAAATAAATTGATTGTCATTTTTCAAAGAGCAAAAATCCTCTAGATTTTGCTAAGTGATAAAATACAACTCATTAAAGATCGCAAATCCCATCAGTGGGAATAGAAATGGCAAACAAAAAATTCAGAAAAAATTAAAACATAAGTCGTTATTCCCATTAGCAACCTCGAAATGAAGATGCCGCTACTGAGAATAGCGGCCACTACTGACGTGACACAAAATAGCCCAAAGGGCAACTGGCCCAAAAACGCAAATACTTTCAAAAAGTGGCCTATGTAGGCAAAAAAATCCATGAAACAATGGAATGACCAACACTCCCACATGGACAACATTCAAAATATATAGAACTGCCCAATTGGAAGATAACTCGCAAAGTCTTTTTATATATGGTAGACTACAGTAACAAATTTTATATATCATACAGACACCTCACAATCATTCACAACCATTCACCTAACAGTTGACCAAATATAAATTCCATTTCACCCACCAGCAGTAATAAACATAGAACATGGCAAGTTTGCTCAAACCCAACATAAGCGATGCATGAAACAGTGGAGCGACCAGCAGTCCCAATATCGACACCATTCAAAATATATAGAATTGCTCAATAAGAAGATAAATAGCAAAGTCTTATTATATATAGTAGATTATAGTAACTGAATTTATATATGACATTCATCCTCTCCCCTCATCTCTCTTTCGGACAATTTATATAAAGTTTACATATACAACATTTTTCAGCTCCCATCTCCAGTCCATGAATTGCAACAATGCCTTACCATCTGTTACGGTTTTTGTAGCGGGTGTTGCATCAAGTTGAACAATAAATACATCATAAGTCATCAAATATTGTGGACATAACCAGCCCTTGAACAAACACGCTTCTCCGAGCCATCTCCTCCTGGTCCTTGTCAGAAAGGGCTGGCTGGGTGCTGCAGGTGCAAAATATAATGGTTACTTCTATGAAAATGTTAGTAAAAAGGAGTTTTCTTCGAAAGAGTACTCCAATTTACAAGTAATTTCTATAGGTCCCCCAAATAAATGCTAGATGCTTAGTAAAAGTAATTTCTATAGGTCCCCCAAATAAATGCTAGATGCTCATATCTACTAGGTCTCTCGATTTGTTAAGTAATTTTCAAAATGTCCCTTAAGAAGTCTAAGCAAGGTAAATTGAAGATCCTAATAAATATATCCACATTTATTTGGGAACCAACAAAAAAAACTTGCAAATTAGAGGGCTCATATGGAAGGGGGAAAAACACCGAGTAGAAAACTTAAATCCGGACATTTCAGCATTTTAAAGAAAAAAATGGATACAGGACAACTTGCAACAGGGATTCAGATCAGAACTTTCTTACACACAACATCGGAGCCTTCATTCAAGATTTTTGGAATTAGTTACAAATGTCATTTTTTCTCTGTTCAACTCTACTTGGGGTTTTCATCTCTATCAAATTATCCACCATTATTCCATCAAAAATGTGTTTGCTATGGCGAAAGGCTTCTATGAAAATCTAACTAAGTTCTACAACAGGTTGTTCGTCAACCTAACCTGAATCCTCGCAATACTAGAATAAACATTCCTAACTGAAGTCCAAGGGCAATAAAAGGAATCACCTGGTTCCTAGAAAAATCGTTTAGACTATTTAGCATCCTCCAAATTCTCCTAGACTAGGGAACAAGTGTAAAAGAAGAGGAAGATGAGTAGCTAGAAGGAATTATACAATTAAACTTTCTCATATGTTAAGTACAGAGTAAGTAGAATGCATTCCTCCTCTGTCAAACTATCCAAATTATATATACCAATAAAAGAAAATTGCTTCTAGATTAAAAATCATGACCACATTTAGAACTCGACATAATCACAGTGGTCAAATAAATGGCAGATCCTGCTTTACCAACCCAACAATAGGCATTGATGAGTATTATATTGCTGTTGGCATACGGCAAACAGCATCTTTATAGAGGGCACATATTTGGCCGTGTCTAGGAAAACTTTGCTCCCAAGTCGATTTGATTCCCTTGTGATCTCTTGGTGGTTTACCAAGCTTAAGATATTTTCAAACATTTCGGTGTTTCTCTAGTTTTATTTTTCTAGTTTCCTATTTTGTTGTTTTCATTCTTTTGGAATTTTTATATTAAAAAAATCATACGACTAGACCATTATTCACATATACAGTCCGAACCAGACTCAAACAACCTCGATCAATACAAGGGGGGAAAAGGCAGTTTAGCCATAAGCCATCCATGCTCTCTAATATTTTCTATACAACAGATGTTGTATCAAACCCCAAAATCTAAAACTGCAGCAATTTTGGAAGCCTAGAATGGAAATTATCATGAATCAGACATCCATGATCGAGGTTAACACAACTAAAATACTCATCGGACGAACATGATCAGTACAGCCTAAAGTAACCACATCAAATTTTGATATGGCCAAGTTGCACTTCTACCACACATGCATATATAAAAAATCTCTTCAAAAATTCTTATCTTAAAGAGATCCCAAATTTATAATTGTACAATTGATGCCTGTAGTGTTGATTTATTTACAAGACCAACCTTCAAAGTAATACACATGAAGCATGAATTCAACCAAGTTGCACTTGAACAAACACTTGAAGAATAAATATGATATAAATTCAAAACCCATGTCTCAAAATGAATACCAAATTCAAAACTGTGGATATTTTTTCATACTACTCCTCTACCATGTTTGTAATTCACATTCTCATGTATCTTTCTATATGGATACTTGGATAGCATTCGCCATTGTCAATTAGAACTTTGATTATAATAGTATTGGGAAAAAAATATGAAACTATCACTTACCTTCAAAACTAGTCATTTGCTAGTAGCTCCATACCAGCCTTATCGATGGAAAGGTTAGGAGCATAACGTCTCAAACAATCTGGTAAGGAATTTGTGAACTGAGAGAAGAGAAGAGGAACCATAGAAACCTAACAAGATTAAGATGGACAAAATAGAGAATTATATTCCTTGCTAACAAAATCTTGCTCACTGACATAATACATTTTCCATTTACCTCAAAAAAGTGACAACATGCTCCATATCATTCTTAATGACCAAAAAGGTCACAGTAAGTTCTTCGAGCAATCTGGTGGAAATTAAATAGAGAACAAAGAAGAAAAAAAACAGAGGAAATCTCAACATGGTTAAACTAAACTCTAACATTAACTCTAGCTATTTTAGAAAATAACTTGGAATCTAATGGAACTTGCATTACCTATTCATCAAAACCTCTCTAGCCACCAATATTTCAGGAGACTAATCATTTTTTTTTCAGTAATTGTTAGTTTGAAGATATGTGCTTTTTTCTATTTTAACTTCTAGCTCTTTACCTGTGGAGTTGTAAAAAATTCCACAAAGCAAATCATAAACCTTCACCTCTCTGAATTTTTCATCAATGTAACATTCCCCTTAAATTTCTCACTAGGAAATTTATAGTGTTCTCTAAATGCGAGTTTATGATTAAGTTCAAAATGGAAAATTTTGTACTTTAAAAGCGCTCATTAACTTTTAACTAAAAATGTAACCCCTGTTTCCCGAAATACATATTATCTGAATATTTTTGTATTTTAATTATTTATAAGTTTGTTATTATTTTAAGCGCGAATTGAACCTTCCACTTAAAATCTTTTCGAACCGGAAGTTGTATTTTCTTCGAATAGTAGTATATTCTAACTTTAATGATTATTTTCGAAGTGATCGACTATTTGTATTATATTTTATTACAAATTGGATTTTATATACTATTGAATTTATGTGTACCATGATTTTATTAATTTATTGTTATTTATTATTTTAATTTAGAACTCTATTTTTTCCTTATTGGATAATCCACTACCCAATACCCAAAACCAATACCACCTCTTATTGGGTCCAAATTCATCTAGACCCTAACAACCCAATACCCTATTATATAAAACCTACCCTACCAAACTCAACCCTAAAACCCTACTACTGCTAATTACCCCAGCCGCCAACCAAAAACTTCATCTTCTTCCTCTCATCTTCCTCCCGCACTCTCTCTTCGAACCCATCCCCTGCCTCCCCGTCTCCCGTCCCGCAGGCCAGCGATAGCCACACCTTTCCTCTCCCTCATCCTGGCGTCGTGGTGCCCCCTCCACAGTCCTCCTCCCTGGCCCTCTCCCCACGCACCTTCGACAACGCTCCCCTTCGCCACAGTCAACGCCAGTCCACCCGCCAGCGAAGCCAGCCTGCGACTGTGGTGCCCCACAGCGACCACGACTCCCTCGCGACCCCCTATGCCGCACTGCCTCCAGCCAGCCGGTGTTTCCCCGGTGCTCGCCTCTGTGCACACTCCTCTCCTCATCGCGCCGCGACTCCACCTCGGCAACGGCCTCCCACAGCGCCACCATGACTGCCGCCTCACCGTCACCAGCGTGCCACCCCGCACATACCTATGCTGCCTCACCCTGCGACGCGCCGAACGGCCACAGCATCGCTTCCCGGTGCTGTGTTTGTTCACGACAGCAGCATACAACCGCCACAGGATGCTCGCTGCTCCCATCCCATCGTCGCGCACACCCTGTCTTGGTTGTGAGGTGGCTGTTTTGTGAAGAAGGAAGGAGAAGAAAGTTGTATTGAATCTTGGCCGTTGATTGTTCATCAAGATCATCACCATCCGATCAATCCAGAGCTGTCGATTGCCCATGATCCTGATCCCTCGATCTTGGCCGTCGGATCTCATCATCATCATCTAGATCTTAATCTTGATCGTCGGATCTCTTTTGATCATCGCGATCGTGATTATCATCTTGATCTTGATCTTGATCTTCGATCTCGGCCGTCGATTGGTTGATCAACTTGATCTCGGCCCTTGATCGCCTCATTCGTCCTTTGCTTGGTGAGTAAACATATGATCTACTTTTGTATTCATTCATCAATTATCAATCATGGTATATTTCGGTTCCCTTCTAATTCTTATATGTTTTATTTCCGATCTCGACCATTGGATTCACTGGATCTTCATCTTGACCATGATCATTATCGAGATCCGTGCCCGAGCGTGATTACGGTGATCGTTTGCTCGTCGCCGGGATTTCGTCTCCGTTATTCTCAATATACCGGATCTAACGTCGTCCTAAAGGCAAGTCACTTCTATCGAATGTATTTTTTTTGTATCATATTCGATAATTATTGTTGAAATTCCGCAAGTGGATCTTATTTAAAAATCATAAAATATTGTTGTATCAATCGTCGAGATTTACACGAGCGAATCCAAGTGGTAGTCTCGACATCGTGCCATCTTTTTGCCTCCAAAGTATAGAGATGTTCTTACACCATACAGTTATAGTTATTAATTATAAAAATAGGAAATTGTAGACACATTTCATATCATGAAATTAAATGACAAATAGCTATAGTAAATTGTAGAAATTTGTTGATCGTTAATGTGATTGTTATTGCTAATTTGTTGAATTGTAATTATTAGAATGTTAGACATCACCTACATTAATACCATGTTCACATAATGTTAATTCGCTGTGGTTATGATTAATTAAACTTCAATTACTATCCTTAATTTTTTAAACCATTTTATTTAGAATGAACATGTAGACCATTCTGGAATTTACACTAATCTGAATCTTAATGTGCTGTTTAGACCTAGAACACTTCATTAAAATCAGAAACTCCCTGAAAGTAAATCGTAGCCCTATCTGTCTAGATGTCGATAGACACCAAAACTTCCGAATTCGGAGTTATACTGTTCCAGTTATGAACCTTTTACCGCAGCTGCGCTGAAATTCCAGATTCACGTACATAACAACTTAGGCTAATGAATTAAGTGAATTATTAATCATATATGGCCAAGATAAATTCCAGATTTGTAAATAACATGTTTAGGGTGTTAAAAAGCATTTTTACTGATTTTTATAATATTTATTTACTGCCTTTATAATTAAAATTAGACGACATCTACACCCAGCCAGAAACTAAAACCTATAAAGATCACCGAATTTCACCTAGCTACCGTTGTCGGAATGTAACTTTTAAGTATGCGTTGGAACCGGGTGGGAGTCTAGTTTCTAGACCACCTGACAGATCCATAGTTGCTGTCCTGTAGCAACGGGAATACTGATTTTGGTACAGCAACCTACTGCTGTCCAGAATTGGGATTCTATGCTTTATAATGTACGATTGTGTTTATAATGTTATATTTAGTGTATTTAATTGTATATAGTATATTGCATAATCTTAGGGTTGTTTTGCCACCTTCTCTAGCGTCCCTTATTAATTGCATTATTGTATGATAATTGAGTAAAGAAAGTAAAGCAAGCCGGGGTTAAGGGTTGATTATGGTAGTTGACAATATAGTAAGTGTACTCGGATGATGGTCAGTGTTTTATCGTTATCGGCAGTGTAAGAAATTACACGTGTCCAGTGTTTATCGGCAGTATAAGAAATTACACGTGTCCAGTGTTTATCGGCAGTGTAAGAAATTACACGTGTCCAGTGTTTATCGTTATCGTCATCATACCCAGTACATGAACTACAGAGTCCACCACCTTAATCTAAATGAAATTGATTGTATGCATCGAACCTGTGGTACGGCACACATGGGACACAGTAGTACGTGCATTAGCTAGGATTAAAAATGAATAATAGACCTAAGGCTCTCCCCACATTATCATTGCATATTGTTATCTAAATGAACAATGTCCTCATTATTATTGCCATTATTGGTATTGTTTATCGTCATCGTGGTAAATCGTATTTAATGCATATTATATTGTTATCTGTTTTACACTGTTCAATACTATCGACTTCATCGTTCATTTGAATTCATTGCTATACCTTTATTGCCATTGTTTCACTGTTTCTCCACTTGCATGTCCATGACTTGCTCTAAGGACAAATTATTTTTCTTTTTAGATGAAGAAGTACAGGTGTACAAGGAGAATTTTCAGAAGGCAATGGTGAGCAGTTCTCTACGATTGGAGCTGGAGCCTATCGAGTTATTTGGTAAGTTCTTGTATTTCAGATTTGGTTATTGAATTTCATTATCGTTTATGTGATTATGTTTTTCTGCGTGGTTGTGATTCATTTTTCTTATATTGTTGAGTTAAGACTGGTACAGCTTAGCTTATGGATGATATGAGTTGACGTACTTATATCATTCGCTGGGCCTCAGTTACGTGCCTGTGTTTCCGTATTCCGGGAAGCGGGGCGTGACAAAAAACTTAATGCAACCAACCGTCACTTGCCACATCATGTAACTGCACCCAAGTTGATTTCACTGCATACTCTGTATTCTCTGTTAGTATACAGAAAAAGAAATTTTTGGAAACTGTAGTAGTTACGTGTTCTGTAAGTATTCGAGAAGTATCCAAGATGTAAAATGTATTAAAACACAAAACGAGCAAGAAGTATTTAACCAAGCTGAAGGAGTACCTGGTATCAAACAGAGGTAAAGCACTGCCTCAAGATAGAATCTTGAACTGACTGCTACGTAGACAACCTTTCATTTGTGTTCTATGGCATGTAGTTCACTCTCGAACAATGTAGTTAAGCATTTAAGATGGGAAACACGTGCATGTGTGCACGCGCACAAACTTGGACCTGTGTGTGCACGTGACTGTGTGTGCATACATATATAGTTTACATAATATTTTTGACATACTAAACAATCCCTCAAAACAACTGCGCCATGACTAACATGGATAGTTATGTTTCGGCGAAATTTAACATATGTATCGTATCCATAAGAGCATCTGTAGTCGTTGGCTATATATCGATAATATGGATATCTGGCTAAAAAAACCGCTACAGTCGTTTGCTATATATCCATATTATCGATAAATTGCTACAGTAGATTGCTATATTTGAGAATCCGTATAGCTTTTATCCATATATGAGTGACGGCACTTCAAGTGCCGTCGTTTGATTTTTTATAATTTTTTTCGATTAAAAAATCCCCTAAATCCCTCGGACGGCACTTCATGTGCCGTCCTTTGAATTTTTTATTTTTTTTTCAACCGAAATCCTCGGGCCCTTGAAGTGCCGTCCGGAGGTTTTTGCATTTTTTAATTTTTTTTTGCAATTTGTGAGAATGTTTTTGCAATTTTTAATTTTTTTTTTGCAATTTCTGAATTGTTTTTGTAATTTTTTTGAAATTTTTTGTAATTAATGAAATGTTTTTGTAATTTCGGAAAAAGTAGAAAATGCCAAAAAAAAATCAAAAAAGCCTTGGACGGCACTTCATGTGCCGTCCGTCAAGCTCGGCTTGAATTATTTTTTTTTATTTTTTTTTCCTCCTCCGACGGCACTTCATGTGCCGTCCCTCCTTTAAAATTAAATTATTTTTTATTTTCGCTCTCCGACGGCACTTCAAGTGCCGTCCCACAAAATTTTTGATTTTTTTTAAATTTTTTTTCTCAGACGGCACTTCATGTGTCGTCGCTTATTATTTTAATATAGATAGCTAAAATATAGCTTTAAACGACTGCAGCAAAACTGCAATTTCTATTTCTATTTATCCATATATCCATATTTTTACATTCAACGACTACAGATGCTCTAAGGAAGCTATCAAAGACAAAAATATACAACCCCAAAAATATTAGAAAATATAACGATATATTTGAAGAATACAACACTACACGGATTTAAAAGAATTTTGTATGTTTAGAAATGGTCATCATTCTACGAGGCATTGCTTTAAATTTTGGAAGAAATTTCAGCCGAAAATTGAGTTTTAGAACTTGGGTGACACCGAAACAGCATAAATTTTATCAGTTGTATCATTTTTTGAAGAAATTCCCAAAATATCGAGTTGATTAGAAAATTTTTGGTTCAAAATTTTGGCCAATATTTTCAATCACCGGGCTGGTCTTTGAATTAGTAAGATTGGGCACTAGTGACATTAAAAACTTCTGAAACCCAAACCCAACCAAAGCTGACCTTTTATCTAGTATTGCTTGCTTGAATTGTGATTATAATAATACTATGTACGAAAAAATGACACTATTCAATGTTATATGTGTTTCATGCTGAAGGTCACATATTTGAATTGTAATCAATATTGCTCGAGTTCCCGATATGATATTGTGATACATAGTATTATAGTTTATATACATCATAATTAAGAGAAATATTTTAAACCAACATGATACCCTGATATTTACTAAATATCCTGAACTTTCACCGAAATCCAAAATCTGAAATCTGAAATTCAACATGAAAATTCTTAGGCCGACACACCATCAAAATCCGACATTTAGAACCTTGTAAGTTTAATACATTGTGTTAGAATACAAGTGCAATTTTCCTCAACCATTCTACAACTTCGAAATTTTAGCCTAATGGCAGGGACTTTTCACATGGTATCAAAGCACCCCGTTCGAATCTTAATGGGTCCGTTTATTTATTTTGGAATTTTAAAAAAAAAGAGAAGAAAAGATTTCATTGGGCACATTCAAGTCTCGGCCCACTCGTTTCTTTGGCCCATAAAAAAGTAGGTTCTCGACATGAAGGTGCGTGTTAGAATACAAGTGCAATTTTCCCAAACCCTTCTACAACTTCGAAGTTTTAGCCTAGTGCAGAGACTTTTCACACAATTAAAGTCATGTGCTTCTGCATTGACTTTTAAGAAAGTGAACGAACCTGCTGATCAAAGAAGATAATACTTGTCTTCCACTGTTCAGAAAGGTCTTCACCAATGCAAATGCAAAATTCTAATTCAGCAGAAATGAGATGACCATTGTGCACATCATCAAATTGACTTGATTGTTAACTGTGAAACAATCAAATGCATTCCGCAAGTTATGTTTAAGACACTCCCACTTGATTTCACTTGATTTTCACACTTTTCAATGCAATTTGAGAAAACTTGCCCAAAATCCTATGGTTCATATGACTCCAAATTGTAATGATAGAACTAACTAAGAACCAACCTACATTATGTGCTTGCCAAACCAGTAAATCGGAAAAGAAAGATCACTGCTACTTTTAACCCTTTTACTAGTCAAATAACGTATTAACAAAACCAGAGATATAAGCTCGGAGAATCAGTTAGTAATAATAAGTAAATAAACAAAAAAAAAAGTCATAACTAATAGTATCACTAAGAATCAGTGTCAGAGAACTAGAGAAGAGATAGGATGGTAGGGGGGAAAAAATCTGTTAGTTATTTTTTTTCTTTCTTTTGAAGAAGATTGTATGGTTCTTCTTCCTACTCAGACACCATGTAAGAGAGAACAACTGAATAGATAGACTACTGAATGAGATTTAACTCAGAATTAATGATTACAGAACATATAGAGGCCACTCAGCCTTCTCCAAGTTTACCAATATGGGACTTAATAAAGTAAAGCAATGAACCTATACAATAATCAGATTTATATACGCTAAAGTTATGCATGCATGCCTTTGCTAATTGATACCTCCAATTAACTTGACATCAGTAACATTCAATAGACTAATTTAGTGATTCTTGCAACTAGTCCCATTCTCTTAATGCACCACTTTGTTAAGCGAAAATGAAACTTTAGCGAACTTAATTAATGCATGCAAATTGAAGCAATACGAGTGGAAGGAACATGAAGGTATTTTAGTGCAAATTAGCAAATCTGAACCAAACTGAGATTAATCACAATTACAGGAAACTGCGTATTTATTGCATGAAACAAAAGGCAGCAGCTGCTACCATCTGAAAATAGCTGTTCTATTACATGAAAGAAATATGATATCCAAATTCGAGAGCCAATTATATATGATCCAAATACAAGAAAATTGCACACTAAACTACCTAACATCAGGAAGAAAGATACAAATTTCCAACCATCACAGATGGCCCAGTGGTTAGAATGATGTGACCTGGAGTATGCTCCTCCCAGAGGTCATAGGTTCGAAACCCGAAGGGTGAAACATTATGTGATGGCCAGTGGCAGTGGGACTGTTTAACGGCCTGCTCAAAACCTAGCTCACGGGACTGGGAATAGTCGGACCCTCAGAGGGGGGATGGATACCCAGTATAATCAAAAAAAAAAAAAAAAAGATACAAATTTCCAGTTCTCAATAAATGAATTGGTTCATGCCCTCAAATGGAGGCGAATCCAAACGTGCAACATTGCAGAATCTCTTTGCCAAGATGATACGCTTAATTTTAATCCTCCACAACAGGAGAGTCATAAGGGGAGACCATAAGCGATTGGAGAGTGCGGTAGTTTCACTTCCTGGTATCTGCAGTAGTTGATCAAGCCAACTATCGTCACTGGGATCTGTGCTCATCATCATTGAAATGGAAGCTAGAAATTTATCATTTCTGCTTGTGGAGACAGGTTCCTTGCCAACATATTGTGCTGCTGTCAAAAAGCATCAGTAATTAGTCGTTGATAAGGAACGTTTTTGTATGATATTTAGTCATGTGGAAGTGTGACCTCTTCTTCTTCACATGTTTACATATACTCATAAATTTAGTAAATTTACAACTCATAAAGGAGTTGTGCATCGATGTTGCTATAATATGGCCATTCATTTTCCTTTCAGATATTGTCAGAATATAAGTGTAGAACTCTCAACTTTTACCACAACTACAGAGGTTTGGTCTACAGGCAGGATCTTTCACATGGTAGTGGAGCAACCCACGTGTGATTCCCACTCGCTATGCTATATTAAATGCAAATTAAAACCAAGTTTATGACACCTAGTTTACGAGATGAGGGAAGAGTTATGAAGGACATGCATTCCACAAAGTATAATTCTAGTAAAGATAGACGCGAGATTGGTAACTACCGTGATGTGCCACTGCACTTATGGGGGCCTGAAATGAGTTTGTCTCTGGAGAGAGAAGACCAGTGCATCCATCATTCTGCAGGTAGTAAAAAAGAAAATTTCATACAAAATAAACTTGCAGAAAAACCCCTTAAACGCTACTAAAGAAAAGTTTACACAATGATCCAGTGCTATGTAAAAGCAAAAAGGTACCAGGAGCCACTTACAGTGAAACTTCCTTCTTTTTGGTTGGTATCGTATTGGTGAGGCTGGTAAACTCCCGGTTCAGGTATGTTGCATATCGCAGAATACGGGTTATAAACTTGATTCAGAGTATGAATTTGGCTAGTTGATGCATCTGTCAGGATTTTTTTGTATCAGCTATAGTTCATAATGATGGGAAAGGAAAACAATGACTGATACAGTAGTCTTCAATCAATATACCATGAAATGCTGTCTGGTGCAGAAAAGTGTGCATGTTAAGGTTACCGGAGCTTGGTCCTGGTAATAAATCAAGACCAAGGGTTTGGTCCGGTGTATCATGATGCTCATGTATCTCTCCTTGATTTGCGTGGGCGAGTTTTTTATAGTCATCCAGTCTCTCCTGCAGACACAAAAAAAAGACTGATCTAAGGAATGAATATACAAGTTTTATTTTCTTGATCAAAACACGCACCTTTAGATATGGAGTGAGATCACTCTCAAGGTGATCATTCACGCTACGAATCTGAAATATGGAGTTGAAAACAAGAGTGATTCCTTCATTGGCAATGTGATAGTGATACAACTTGTCCCCCAGATTGCACTGACAAGCATGGTTTACTGTCTCTTCCCATGCCTTTCTTGACATGCTACGACCGAGTAACTAGATGTAGGCGAAAAAAGGGGGAATTTTTTTTTAATGTAATTTTCATTCTAAGAGCTCATGACAAATAAATTATCAATTGAATAAAATTTCTTACAGTGCGCAATTTGTGAGAATCTACAACATACAAGCGTAGAAAGTCCTGCACATTATTGATACCAGCGCCCATAAGCCTCTGGTGAAACATGCCGTTCTTCTTGATCCCCTTTAGACGGTATACTTGGTCAGTTAGAGATGGAGGGTTATCGTTCTGATTCGCTGAAATCAGCAAAATTTACGAGTTAAAATTGGTGTTAATGTGGGCGTACAAGTACTGGTAAATGAATAATGCATATTATATACCATAAGTACATAGGTTTCATGCATTTAATATGAATCATACATGATTTTTGAATGGTGTACAGCATTCAAACGAGTTTTTAGGAGATTATAATTAAATAAATTTACATTCTGAGTTTTTATTCAATTGTAAAAAGAAATATAAGAAACACAAAATTAAATCATAGGTAAAAAAAATAGTTTACTTGCTTCTTTACATGCAGATAGGAATAGCAAATAGGGTAAAAAAGTATCACATACATGATAAAGCTACTAATATTAATAACTTAAACGAGCCAGTCCTTAAAAGAAATATAAGAAACACAAAATTAAATCATAGGTAAAAAAAATAGTTTACTTGCTTCTTTACATGCAGATAGGAATAGCAAATAGGGTAAAAAAGTATCACATACATGATAAAGCTACTAATATTAATAACTTAAACAAGCCAGTCCTTACTTACGGTGTTAGTACATACAATAATAATCAACAACCAACAATGTGTGAACAATGAAGTATGAACTTAAAAAGCTAGCCAAATGAATTCAGGTAGGATGTCCAGATACATCATACGCTAATTTATTTATCCGAACTGGTTAGAAGGTTATAAATCATACGAAGAAAAACCTTACCTTCGCCACGTTTATCTTTCACTTGAACTGCTTCAGTTATAGCTTCTTGAACTCTTTCTCCATTATATCTACCATCCGAAACCACTGCACCTAGCCTAAACATTCCACTCCTCGTCCATTTGGAATTGTCTGTAAAACTAACATCACCAATAATACCAACCCCTTTGCTCATCCTAACATTAAGCTCTCCCTTCAGTAATGGCCGCTTGCCCTCTCTTGCAGATTCCACATGGCGATCAAACTCCTCCTTGCTCCAAATTGTGTCCTCATTGCGATTAAAATCGCCATTGAGGGCTACAATCTTAACCGACAATGAAGCCCAGGGATCAGATGTCACAATCTCATTCGAGATGGTATCCTTTAAGGCTAGTTGGAGTGAACTCCGATTTTCTGATTTGATTATTCTGTTAGTGAAAAGAGGACGCGTACGAGACAATCTATTCTGAAAATGCAGTCGATATCTGCTTGCCCCATGGATTTGGTTGACAGAAGTTCTATAAAAGAATAAACAGTTATATTTTTATGAATTAAGTAACCCTCTATGAATGATCGAGAAAAACATCTACCCAATCAAAATATAAAATCAAATAAAAAGATTTAAAAAATCATTGTAAGTCAGATTCATCGAATCACTACGTTGTCATATTTATTCAACCAAACATATCTCAAATTGACTGAGGTATAAAATTAAAATAAGTACAACCTCTCATAAATCAAAATATATGAAGGGTCGAACTGAAATTCTTAGGAAACAGAATGAAGTAATAAGACAGCAACTAATTCTCAGTGTCTTACTTTTATTAATGTAAACAACCAGATGGTGCTATGCTCTGTGGTGTTTAATTACTTGTTAAAGCTAGTTTTCAGATATCATTTCGACAATGGAAAGTAACTTGGAAAACTATTCTACCAATTAATCTACTATGTTTACATCAGATATTCTCTCTCTCTCCAGTAACCTAATTTGGTGGCTAAATTTAAAAAAACGTCACAATATTTTGGCGTTGTTTAAAAAAACGTCACAAAATTTTGACTTTTTAAAAAAACCGCACAATGTTGAACTTTCAACTCACGGAGTTATCCAGCCGTTAACTGGGTTATACGTAATGTTTAAAAAAACATCACAAAACTATTGTTTTGTTTAAAAAAACAACACAGAACTATTATTCTGTTTAAAAAAACATCACAAAAGTTCCCATTTGTTTTAAAAAAACATCACATAACTATTATCCCAGTTAACGGTTGGATAACTCCGTGAGTTGAAAGTTAAACATTGTGCGGTTTTTTTAAAAAGTCAAAGTTTTGTGATGTTTTTTTAAACAACGCCAAACTATTGTGCGTTTTTTTAAATTTTGCCCTAATTTGGTAGTGGATGTAGCATTACTCTTTGTGATGAGAATATCAAATCTGTTTTATTTTATTTTGAGATTTAGCCATATATAATTTATTTGAGATATTTACATGAGAGATTTGTTTTAGATTTGAGAGATTTGTTTTAGAATTGTTTGATATTTGTTTTGAATTTGTTTTGAGACTATATAGGCCTTAAGAATAATGAGAAAATATGTTATTTTTGATTAAAAAAATTATTGTGTTGAGTTATTGCTCTTCATCTCTCTTTTTGTGAGACAATTGAGAGAATTATTAGGATTTGTGAGAAGTCCTAATAAAGTATTAGGGTTTATGATAAATTCTAAAACTATACCAAAATCCCCCAATCAAAAATTCCAAACCCTAATCCCCAAATCACTTATAACCCTAAACCCCTTCTTCTTCTTCATCACCTTCTTCCTCCCCTCCCGATCTTTACCCTCTTCGCAACACCATCACAAATCCTGAAGAGTCTTACTTGTCCCCTCCCAAACCACCCAATTAGAAACCCTAGAATTCTGCGAGCCCCTCCTCGAACTGAGATGGACAACTCCGATATTACTACTACCCTCGCTGTCATTCAAGCAACTCTTGCCAATATCAATCAGTGACTTGAGAAAGTGGAATTGAATCAAAATATTGCTCCTGAGCTTCATCGTTAGATCCCTCAAGGGAATGATCGTGACGACCGACGTCAAGATCGTGACCCTGACGAACAATACACGAAGAACATTAAGGCTGAAGTCCCCCACTTTGAAGGCCGTATGGAACCCCAAGCTTATCTCAATTGAATCCATACCATGGACCACTACTTCGTGTGGTTTGACATGAGCGAAGCCCTGAAGGTCAAATTTTCCACGATGAAATGGACTGGAAAAGCTCAACAACAGTGGACCAATCTTGAACATGCCCGCAGAGGCCGAGCCTGACAGCCATATCCACTTGGGAAGCCATGAAAGAGAAGCTCACTGAGCGATGTGTCGTTATCGTTACACACTCGATTGCTAGATTCGTGGAACCAACTCTATCAAGAAAGCAAATCCACCCAAAAGTATATTGATAAGTTTGACGACTTCCTTATTCGGTGCAATGCCTTAGGTAAATAGAATGAAGAGCAAACTCTCTCTAGCCGATCTTAGGAATGAGCTAATCCATAGATCGTGGATTCATTGGCAGCATCTTATGCTATTGTCCTCGACATAGATTCCCTTACAGCAAGTTTTCCCTATAAATCTAGCGATTCGATAGATTATTCCTCTAGAATGACCTCTACTGAGCCCTCTAGACCTGAGCCCCCCTCTTCTCCGTACCCCAACAAGTCTTACCTAAGCAAGCCAACTTCAAATCCTTATTCACTTAGAAATGACAACACGGGTAAGAACACTGAAAGAAACTATTCTAAGATTGATCCTCTCACTAAGTTCTATAAATGCAAGGGACATAGCCATGTTGCTGGCAACTGTCCCAACCCATGTAGGATCAATATAGTAGAAGGTACCACTATTATCGCTGATAAACCTCATAATGAATTTACCTATGAACCTCAAGTAAGTGATGACTTTGATGAAGAAGATGATGACCAACCTTTCAACTGTATTTGGTCGATCCAATCACCTCCATTGAATATACCTGAGTCGCTCATTCCTTTTCAAGTCACTTGGCAGCCTATAGATTTTATCCATGTGTTAGAACATCACTCAGAGTCTGCATCCACATTTGCATCCCACATTCATGATTTGCATAGAGAAATTTCCCAGGAAATTAATGAGAATAATTTTAACTACAAGTTAATAGAAGATACTAAAAGAAAATTTAAAACTTTTCATGCTGGTGATGAAGTGATGGTTCGAATTCGTCCGGAACAGTTTTCAGCTGGATCCGTTAAGAAATTGAATATATGTACTGCAAGCCCATTTAAAATTCTGCATAAAATCAATAATAATAATGCCTATGTCGTTGACCTTTGCAAAGATTTTGGCATAAGTAAGACTTTCATTATTGATGATCTAGTACTCTATGAAGGTTCAAAATTTAAGCCTAAAAATTCTCTTATAGATGAGCCTACTCTGCAGCATAATGGTGAGATTCCTACATTTTCCCTTTACCTAATACTACTTACCCACCGACAGACAAATTGGATAATATTTTAGATGATCAGATAATCTCTACTAGTAGAGATGGTAGTATTCATAGGGTATTTGGTGAGATGGAAGAACAAGCTGAAGTCGGATGACACTTGGAGTGATTGTGAGGAGCTCCCGCGGTTGGATCCAGATCTTTTGGAGCACCATGACAGGATCACTAGTTTTGACTCGACTGGATCAAGCTCTCTCCCACCCGGAAAGAATGATGAGGACATCAAATCTGTTTTATTTTATTTTGAGATTTAACCATATATAGTTTATTTGAGAGATTTATTTGAGATATTTGTTTTAGATTTGAGAGATTTATTTTAGATTTGTTTGAGATTTATTTTGGATTTGTTTTGAGATTATATATAGGCCGTGAGAATAATGAGAAAATATGTTATTCTTGATTAAAAAAAATATTGTGTTAAGTTATTGCTCTTCATCCCTCTTTTTGTGTGAGACAATTGAGAGAATTATTAGGATTTGTGAGAAGTTCTAATAAAGTATTAGGGTTTATGATAAATTCTAAAACTACACCCAATGGCTTGCTAGAAATGAGCGTGTTTTTTCTTCTAAATCCCTCACACCGCAACAAATTATTTCTAATGCATTGTTTTGGTTTCGATCCTGACTAGATGGAGTTGATGGTAAGAAGAAGAAGCAGGCACTGTTAAGGGAAATTGAGCAGGCCGATGTGCAGGAAATCCTACTCAAGCAGGCACTGATGCGTATTGATCAAGCCGAAAGTGGAGAAGGCAGCTGCTCAGGCTAAGATTTCCGTGGGGAGGTTTTCTTATATTTGGTATGCAAGATGTATGTTTTTTTTGGGATGCAGTTATAAGTCCAACCATTGCTTAGACTGTTCTTGTGACTACTCCTTTTGATCAAGTGTTCGGCTACTGTGAGCTGAACCTACTTGATCACATTTGGTACTATGGAACTGTAATTACTCTTTATTAATATAGTTTTTTTGAGGTAGGGGCTTACCCTATCTTTAACCAGTTTAAAAAAAAAACTACACCCAAATCCCCAAATTAAAAATCACAACCCTAATCCCCAAATCACTTATAACCCTAAACCTCTTCTTTTTCTTCATCACCTTCTTCTCCCCCTCCCGATCTTCACCCTCGCCGTCGTTGAAACCCCCACCAGCACCGACCACCTCGTCGCCCGCCACGACCTCCACTCGCGAACCCATCGCCTCCTGCAAACGCCTCCTCGCCCCCATCTCTGTCAGCATCAACCTCCACCAAGCGACTACCACTGCCGCCAGCCCTCTCCCTCTCCCTCTCCCCGATGCCACCACACCCATCGCCCCTCTCTCTCCCTCTTCGACCACCCTCCTCCACCTCAGCCACACACCCGAAGCCCCAAACCCTCTTCCAAATCGAAACCATAATTCCCCTGACTGATTGATCCCGTACACTCTCCACCGACATCACCGACGGCCTCTCGCCGCCACTGCCACCATCCAATGTCGACGGCTCCCTCTTGCGGTTTGACGCTCCTACCAGCCAGTCACCGCACCTGTTGTCGCCATGCCGCAGCCCTCTTCGCTGTCAACTACTCCCTATCTGCGATCCCGATAAACTCTTTTCACTTCTCAAATATTTGTGTTATTACTTTATCATCTCTGTAATATTATTTGATTTATTTGTCGTCTACAAATATTGAGAGTGAGTGCTTCTACTTGCTAATTAGGGTACAAATTGTTGTTGACTATTTTACTTGCTAAGAACGTTTAGGTATAACTATTAACTGTTAGATTGAATATTTAATTGAGCTTGTTAAACTATTTCATATATTGAAAATCCATCAAATCAATTAATAGTTTTAATTTCTAACTTGATCTGCATTACATGTTGGTAAACTTAATCTTTTAATAGTTTTGGAAATTCTCTACTTAGGGTTAAGTTTACATCAATTTGAAACAAATATTTGATCTAGTTCTCAACTATTTAATAGCAATCTGCCAAACAATTCACACTAAAACAAGAAATGTAACAGATCGACTGATATTCGTAAATAGCACTGAAATATTTGTGAAAATTTCACCTCGGAGTAGGCACAGAGTTGAAAAATGCTTTCTGGATCTCTTCTCGCATCTGATGGAAAGGAAATAATATAGTAACTCAAATTATCATCAACCAAGTAGGTCATGTAGAATGTTGTGCTTGTATATTTCTAATCTTAGAAAATCATCTTGATCATGTTCATTACATACAAAACTAAAGACTCAAATTGAGGAAAAAAATTAACTTCTCATATATAGGATCTAAACGAGGTTTACGATACACATATTTTTCGACATAACAATTGTGATAGAAGTAACTAGCACTGAGAGCTGACCTATGTAGCAAATAACACAACAATTCTTGAGACACCGGAAGGGTTGGGCGGAAGAACGGGATGGATGTTGGGGAGAATGTGGAGGGAGTTTCTGGTGAGGAGAGTTATTTAGATGAATTTTGAATTTCAAATTATTTTAGATGTTTGTTGCACCTTCTATTATATTCAGCTCAAAAGTTCTCTCAGGAATGAATAGAGCTCAGCTCAAAAGTTCTCATAGAGCCTCCTCTCCACGTCCCTACAAACCTAGCCTTCAAGCAATGGAGATGCCTAAGCGGTGCAGGGAGGCGGACAGGGAGGACAGGTCTGAAGGGCGTCGTTACTACCACGCCGACGAAGTGGTCAGGGAGAGGGGTAGGTCGGTCTCAAGAGTTAGGAGTCAGCGATTTGATCATAGAGATCGATCGAGAGAGCAACAGAGACATGAATCTGAAAGGTTCAACTCTCGTTCAGCAACTCAAGGAAGGGCAAGATCCTACATTGAGGTTGCAAGGGGGAGGGCAATAGGGAGGTCGATCTTAGAGTTACAAGAGCATCGCGACAGGTTCGATCGCCAGAGGCTGCTGCTCCCAAGAAGAAGAAGGACGAAGAAGGGGAATGGGTTCTTGTCAAAGCCAGGAAGAGTAAGGGAAGAGACAGCGGCGTAGAGCTTAGCAGGAGCGGCAACTCATCAGGAGGAGCAATGATCGGTGATAGGCCATTGTGTCATAAGTGTGCCCAGAGAGGGCATACGATCAATCAATGCCGGAATCAATGGTTCTGTTTCAGTTGTAAGCAATCGGGGCACATTTCTACGGCGTGCCCTCACAGCAAGATCGCTTATCACTCCGACAAGGGTGCCCCATCCCCGGTAGCTTCTCTCAGGTCCCAAAACAGTAAGACGGAGGAGAGTGCGGCGGGAAGGCGGAAGATGGCTTTGGCAAAGATCTCGCCCACTCCGATAATGGCAGAGATTGAGAGGAAGTATAATAACTGCATCGTGGTTAAAGCACACACCGGCCACCCAACGAGCAATGACATCAACGAGCTCATCACAGCGATATCAGCGAACTCAAATGGCTGGAGCTGGGCGACACAGCAGAGGTCAGATAATTACTTTCTGGTTCAACGCAAAGATGAAGAAAGTATGGCGGAGTTGTTGCTCATGAAAGGGATGGAGGGCAGGGGAAGTGACGGGATGGAGTTCTACGTCACTTTCAGGCGGTGGTCACGAGTGGAAGGAGCTCTCAAAGTGCAGTCACTGTTCTCTGTTTGGATTCGACTATTTAACCTGCCGCTTCAGTGCTGGGTTAGATCAGGGTTTCAAGATGCAGTTAGAAGCTTTGGGATGGTTATAGATATCGATAGAGGAACGATGGTTCATTCAAATATCCAATTTGCGCGTATTCGTGTCGGAGTCGTCAACAAACTGGACATCCCGTCTACCATTAGTGTCGACTTCGAAGAAGAGCGCTTCGAGGTAAAGGTCATAACTGAGGTGAAGAAGAATGTTTCATTCAAAGGTGATCGAGTTCGGGTAGAGGAAGGGTTCGATGTTGCTGGAGAAGATCTGGAGGTAGACGATGGGCCAAGGCCGTTGGATAGAAGCTCGTTACATCCTAGTTGTCCAATTCAATTGAAGAGGTCAGATCCTACTCCACCTTCCGATCAGGCTAGAGTAATTCCTAGCCGTTCACTTCCAGCTGGATTCAAGGGGGTGGGCCCAAGAAGTACTGACTTTGAAGACAGGTTGGAGGAAGGGAAAGTGAAAAGATGACAGGAACGAAGGGACGCTGCGGCGATTTGACACATGAGGAGACTCCCTTAAATCATGGAATTCTCAAAAGTAACCAATTGGACACAGCAGCCGTTGGTATTGATGGTGATGGTGACTTTAGAGAGGCTCTGACTTTTTCAAAAAAGGAAGTGGCCGTTTCTATAAGGCTAGCTATCAAAGCTCTTGTAGCCCACAGGAATATTGGGCCGGTGCATTCGGTGGGTCCAGGTGGGGGAAGAATTAATTTTGTGGAGTCGGGTGGGCCTTCTAAGGTCTGTGGGCTTGCAGGGTCGGTCTTTGCTCCAACTCATAGTGATAGTCCGCCAAAGAAGCAATCGGGGATTCTAGTTACTCCGATCGAGGTAGGGGGTGACGGTGCACATCAGCTATCGGAGGAGGGAGAAAATATTCTGCAGGTCGAGGAGTTCTTACCTAGTAGGGTTGTGAGGGCGGAGGTTATGGAAGAGGATGTTATGATAGAAGCTTTGCAGGGGATTAGAGAAGATAATGTCATCTCAGTAACAGAGGCTGAAGAGGGTGAAAAAGAGGGGATTCCTGTGGAGCTGGGAAGTACAGGCAAGAAGGTGGCGGAGTATCAGAGAAAAAGCAAGAGGCAGCTTGATAAGTGGGGTACGCAGGGACCAAGGGAAGAGGATCTAATCAGGGTTGCGGCAAAGGGAAAGGAGCCAGCATCTGCTTGGGGAGGTAATCACAACACAAACTTCTCAGTCTTAAATTTGCTTAATGATGAGTCTCTTATTTACTTTGCTAGTCTGTATGGGTTAGATATGGGGGTTAATGGAGATGATCAGTTACAGTTCGCTGTCAGGATTAAAGAGGACAGTAATTGGGGGAAGACTAGGGTCTAGGTGCTAGTCGGTTGTTTGATAGATAGGAGTAGTTGTTTTTAATGTCGTACATCTTTTGGAATGTGAGGGGAATGCGTCAAAAAGGGAAAAAAAATCTTATTAGTAATACTGTGGGTAGAGTTCGGCCATCCTTCTGTGGTCTTCAAGAGACTAGGATTGAGAACCCATCATTGGAAGAGTTCAAGCAACTTTCGTGGGCAAAGGACTTCGATTGGAGGTTCAAGTCTGCGGTGGGTTTCTCTGGGGGTATTGCGTTAGGGGTGGATGTTACCCAATTCGAAATCTTGGGGCATCATATAGGAGATTTTACGGTGTCCCTGAGAGTTAGAAGGAGTGACGACTGGACGCACGTGGTGATCACGGTGTACGGTCCCTGCGATTCTAGGAAGAGACAATGATTTTGGCAGGAGATTAGAGATATTAAGCAAATGTGGGATGATCCGTGGGTGGTGGGTGGAGATTTCAATATTACCAGATACGCTCACGAACATGGGGGTAGGGGTCCTAGCCGAATTGACCGAGACGGTTTCAACGCCATCATTGATGAGTTAGAATTGATGGAGATGGAACAGTTAGATAGAAGGTTTACTTGGTCTAATATGCAGGCGAAGCCAATTCTAGCCAAGTTGGATAGGATTTTGGTTACTACAGATTGGGATGATGCTTTCCCAATTGCTTCTGTGAGGACTATTGTTAGATTTACCTCAGATCATCTTCCTTTACTGCTGGATAGTGGGGTGGGGTACATTAAGCGCCCGGCACCCTTTCGGTTCGAGAAAGCGTGGTCCTTATCACCGAACGCGCGTCACGTTATCCTACAATCCTGGGGGGCCAATACTAGAGAGGTATCGCCTATAGGGATCTGGATAGAAAAAACTAGGAGACTTCGAAAACGGTTGAAAGATTGGGCAAGGAGAGAATTCGGTGGTAACAAAGATAGACTTCTAGAGTTAGGGGTTAAGATAGCAGAACTCGAAACTTATCAAGAGGCAAGGGAATTATCGGAGGCGGAGACCGAAGAACTGCACGGCTACAGAGGCCAGGTAAGTTGATAGGGGATATGGAGGAGCAATTTTGGAAACAGAGATCTAGAGTCCAGTGGCTAAGAGAGGGAGACGCGAATACAAAATTCTTTCACAAAGTGGCTAACGGTAGAAGGAGGAACAACCATATAGCGGGCTTGTCCATTGGTGAAGCCTGGACTGAGAACGAAGGAGTTATCAGACAGGAATTCGACAGTAGATTCAAAAAGCTTTTCGGGATTAGCAACAATGGGAGGTGTCATCTTGTGCAGGACATGTGGGATACGTCAAGAATTCTGGGAAGTGAGGGCATTGAGGGCGCTTTCTCAGAGGAAGAGGTGAAAAACGCGGTTAAAGCATTGGGTCAGGAAAAAGCACCAGGACCGGATGGATTTCCAATCTTCTTTTACACTGATTACTGGGAGATTATCAAGGAGGACTTGATGAACATTTTCCACGAGTTTCACAGCGGGAACTTGGAGTTGGATAGGATTAATTACGCGAATGTGATATTGATTCCGAAGAAGAAGGAGGCAAGCAAGGTGGATGACTTCAGGCCCATTAGCTTACTTAATGGTTCCTTCAAGATTATCACAAAAGTACTAGCTCTCAGGTTGTCACCTCATTTGATCGATGTGGTTGGTGATGTTCAAAGCGGTTTTATCAAAGGGAGAGACATCATGGATAGTGTGACTTCGGCTCATGAAGCGGTGTATAGAGGTAATAAGGACAAGGTAGACGGTTTTATGTTGAAAATAGATTTTGAAAAGGCCTACGACACATTAGATTGGAAGAGTGTTGAGGAAGCGCTGATTCTGAAAGGGTTCGGGAATATTTGGATCAAGTGGATCATGAGATGTGTGCAAGGGGGAAAATCGTGCATTCAGGTGAACGGGAAGTTGGGTAAGGAAATTAAATGTAGGAGAGGCCTGAGGCAGGGCGATCCGTTGTCCTCCATGCTATTTGCTATAGTAGCAGATGGACTGGCAGAAATGATCAGTAGGGGGAGAGGTCGAGGTATTTTAAAGGGGATTAGGGTCAAAGGAATTGCCTAACCTATCTCAATTCTGCAATACGCTGATGACACACTATTGTTTGGAGTAGCTAAGGAGGAAGAGATGTGCGCAATTAAATTGGCCTTGCAATGTTTCGGGGCGTGGTCTGGGCTTAAAATAAATCTCACAAAGACTGCAGTGATCCCGGTTAGCGAGCATCTGTCAATCCCGATCGAGGATATCCAGAGCTTTTTCGAGCGTAAAGGCGGGTCCTTCCCACTGACCTATTTGGGGGTACCTATTCGGCCAGGAACGCTGCAAAGAGAAGATTGGGTACCCCTCATCGAAAGGATTGACAAGAAGCTAGCCGGGTGGAAGGGGCGTTTTCTAACTCTGGGAGGCAGAGTCACGTTGCTAAATTCAGTGCTGAGTAGTTTGCCAACGTATCTGATGTCGATATACGAGTTGCCGCAGTGGGTTATTCAGAGGATTGATAAAAGTAGAAGAAGGTTTTTATGGAAAGGGACGGACGAATCGAGCAAGGGCATGCCACTGGTGAAATGGGGTAGGGTATGCAAAAGAAAAGAATTCGGCGGATTAGGGATTCTTAACCTAAGAGAC
This sequence comes from Hemerocallis citrina, assembly GCA_017893485.1. Classification (NCBI taxonomy): domain Eukaryota; kingdom Viridiplantae; phylum Streptophyta; class Magnoliopsida; order Asparagales; family Asphodelaceae; genus Hemerocallis; species Hemerocallis citrina. The sequence goes on along the minus strand of CM030358.1, from coordinate 455,758,421 downwards.
ATGAATAAGGCTCTGCTCTGCAAGTGGTGGTGGAAGATGAGGAGGAGACGCAACTATTGGTGGTGCAATTCCTTTGAACGATATAGAGGGAGGAAGGCTTTTCGTTTTGGTGGAAGAAGTGAGTTCGGGAAATGTTCGGTGTTATGGAAAGGAGTTGCTAAAGTAGGCTCGATGTTCCACGCTCAGACTAGATGCCGGGTAGGGAAGGGGAAGGATACAAGTTTTTGGCACGACAAGTGGTGCGGTGACTCAAGTCTGAGCAGTCTTTTTCCAGAAGCAGCTGCGGCTACGATTAATACCGACTCGGTAGTTGCGGACGTGTGGTGTAACAACATCTTACGCTGGTGGTTAAGGGGCATGTGTCACAGTCTCAGAGGGCTGATTTCACTAAGCTGAACAAGTTCGTTCTGGAGGAAGGGCGGTTTAACTCTGAGCTCGAAGATAGTAGAGAGTGGTTCTTGGAGACTACCGGGGAATTCTCGGTATCTTCGATGTACCATCGCATTAACGACGGCGGGTTGTGATGCAAGGACGCCAGCATTATATGGAAACTATACATTCCTCATAGGGTTAAGATTTTTGCGTGGCTCGTTATGCAAAACGCGATTTTAACTAAGTCCAACCTGCAGAAAAGAAAGGTTCCAATCGAAGTGTTATGTGGAGAGTGCGAGTCCGAGGACGAGGATTGCGATCATCTATTGTTCAAGTGCCCTAAGTCAAAATTAGCCTGGGAAATTATTTGTTTACGGTTTGGGGGGTTTCATTGTCCTACATCCAGTGCAGAGGTTTGGGGTTGTTGTTGGGTAGGGTTAGGGAGCAATAAAGTTAGGGAGGAATGGGGGATTGTCGCGTCAGCCACTATGTGGTGTTTATGGCTCATGCGGAATGATTTATGCTTTCGTAATATCAAATGTACATTGTCTATGCTTATGCAGAAAATCCTAACATTTTCACATGATTGGACAGGAAACAGGGGCGTTATGAAACGTCTGAGGATGGAAGAAGAGGAGTAGGGGGCATAGCTTGTCACGGATCACTCAGGCTTTCCAGATCCATTGCTTCGGGTTGCATGATGAGTCAGTCTGGTTCCGTTTTCATAGGCCTCAGTAGTGTGTCTATGGGCAGTGCTTCTGTTTGTATCTTTCGCTTTTCAGTCAGTTTGCTTGATGTAGTCGTCGTTTATTAGTAGTAGTCTGTTGTTTCTGTGTTTCTAGTTGGGTGGTTTGGTCGTTTGGAGAGACCTCGTTTAGAGGGATCTTTGTAAGTTGTACTACTTTGTTTCTTTAACATCGCATTAATGAAACGATGACGAGGTCATCTTTTATCAAAAAAAAAAAAAAAATTCAAATTATTTTTGGAATTCAAATTACATCTGAAAGGTTTAGGCGGAAGAACAAGATGCAGATGACTCGTCTACAAGTTTAGCTAGTAGAGGGACTAGTTAGAGATGTGGGCTTAGCTTTATAATTATTCTCCACTGATCCGTCTGGACGCACCTCTGGTGTTCCAGTTATCGTTTCTATTCATATTAGTTGTACTACTTGTTTCGTTAATTATTGATTAATGAAGCGATTACGATGTCACATTTTAAAAAACATTTCTTGAAACACTAGAAAATGAAGAGGGGAGAAAGTAATCATATATACATACCACTTTTCTGAACATAGGCTCTATATGAAAAAACACCTCTTTGTAACATCTGTAAGAACAAAAATTCAGATATTAGAACTAAATTAAATATTAACATACCATTGAAGGAGAAAGGAAAAACAAGAAGTAAAAGTTCAAAAGAACTCACTGATTCCCAAGCCTGGGTCTCTTAGCTAGAGGTTGACTGCTCTCACCCTCTTCTTCTTGAGGAAAGGGTCTCTTGGAAGCCATAATAAGATTTGAAGAGAAGAAGAAGAAGAACAAGAAGAACAAAATGGAAATGAAGAGGATGAAAATTCAATACTGTGAAAAATAGATTTAAAAGGAGGATAATACTAGGGGGAAATTGAGTCAGAAATTACACCCCAGGTTTCTTATATTGTTTTATTTTCTTTTAAAGAAAAATTAACACACGGAGTTGACTTGACAGTCTTGACTTAGAGCTCATAGAGACAAGTGTGCACTTGTTCTGTTGTGGTTGGTTTGTTTTAAGAGAAGGGAGATAAGGCAAAATCCAAGATTTTAGGTACTTCTGCATAAATTAATTAAGACATAAGTTGTTAAAGGACAATAAAACATACAAGATGAGACAATAACAAAACATACACAACATATATGTAAACAGATAATTAGAGAACATACACAACATACCAGTATGAACATACTAGTGTGCCGTTGAGCCATATTGCACAGAATTATATAATATAATATAATATAATGTTAGGTATAACTCATGCAATACAGTACATAAATTTTTTTAATAAAAAAATAATAAAACTTTTTCTTTGAAAAATTCATCTAATAACATCTATATAATAATAAAGATTTCAATTCCAATATGGATGGAGTAAGAGTGGATGAGTTATCTCCTACATTTGCCCTCATTTTTTTATTTTAAAAATGAAAATTGAGAAAGATCCTAGACAAATGTGGTTTAGCACAATATATTGTATAGATTCCAAATTTTAATTGTTTTTCAGAATTTCTAATTAAATTTCCGTATTTAATAATAATTTTTGGAATTTTAATTTAATTTCCTAACTTTAAAGCATTTTTGTGATTTTTTATTGATTTATCGAGCTGGTACGATTTTTGGAGCGATCCGAATCGCCCATCAAGCCTATGCTCGCCCGCTCAGTGGAATAAGGTGTCAGAATGATGTGGTGACGTGGCGCGACCTGGGACGTTGATCACGTAATGGGCTCGCCCGTTGAGTGAATTGGACATGCATGATTGGGTGACGACGTGGTACGATCGAGAGCCTCGATTACGCACGTCTTCGTGCATCTGTATGATCGGACGGTCAAAATTTGAGCGGAGGTGGTGGCTGGGTGTGTGTACGTGCTAAGGTACGTGTGAATTCCTACTTTTACTCTCCTTTTTTTTATTTCAAAATGGAGAAAGGAAAGAGAAGGTACATTCTCTCTCCTATTAGTATAATATATAAATATATAATATAATATGTAAACAGAAGGAAAATAGTGTTAACATATTTGCTTGCTGCTAGCTATTAGTACATGTAACATCCGTTTAACCAATCTCAATCTGCTACAATCAATACATGAAAATAAGAGGCTGAAATTAGAAATGTCGGAGAGCATTCTTTTGCCCTCTCCAAACAAGCATTCTTTTGGCCTTTCCAAACAAAGATGGGATCGATAGCAAACACGGTGTTTCTATTAACAAGAAAAAACATGAAAGTATCAGCTCTAGTACCAAATGCTAGACACCAAAATTCGATTTTTTTGCCTCATAGGCCGCTTTTTGAAAATATTTGCAACTATGGGCAAGTTTCAAAGCTATTAATGCTCGTGGGCTACTTGATGTCACGTTAGCAGCGGTCGCTATTCTCATTAATGGCATTTTCCTTTAGTCTTTAGAGGCCGCTAATGAGAATTACGGCCTCTTTTTAAAAAAAAAAAATTGAAATTTCTTTTTACTGTCGCTATTACTATTAGCGACCAAAGCATATATGAATTCACTAATGGAATTAGTGACCTATAATGAACTGTATTTCAACACTTAAAGCAAAATCTAAAGAGCTTTTACTCTCTGAAAAAATAACAATCAATTTATTTTTGAAATTGAAGTCGCTATTCGGAATAGCGACCTTAGTTGTACAAAGGTAACTATTCGGAATAAAGGTCTCTATTCGAATAGAGGTCTTAGTTGTGTGACTATTTTGCAAATTTTACAAAGCCCAAAGAGATTGAGTTTCCTACTGAAGTCGCTATTGTGAATAATGACCGAAGTATACTAATGTCGTTATTCCCAATAGCGATCTTAGTTGGGAGATTATTTTACAATCTTACAGAGAGCAACGAGATTTAGTCTTTTACTGAGGTCGCTATTCAAACTAGCAACCTCAGTTTTATAAAAAAAAAAATTATTTCCATGAGAGCAAAAGCTCTCTAGAAATCGCTAAGTGACTCTACATACATTTGAGGTCGTTAATCACATTTGATGTCGTAATCACATTAGCAACATCATGTATACTAAGGTCGCTAGTGGAAATAGCGACATGAAGAAAAAAAAATTCAAATATTTTAAAACAAAGGCCGTTATTCTCATTAGCGACTTTCAAAATGAAAATGTCGCTAATGAGAATAGCGGCCGCCACTGACGTGGCACTAAAAAGCCTATAAACGCTATTAGTTTCGAAACAGACCCATAATCGCAAATATTTTTTAAAAGTGGCCTATTATCGCAAAAACCTCCCAAAATTCATGGTCCAAGTAATTAGTGAAGAATAAACAAGATGTTCTTTAGTACTGTCAGTTACAATGAGAAAGCTTACAGAGGAGATCATTTTATGCTCAAACTCAAAACATAAAGTGCAAGAGGTAAATATTATGTGAATAGTCATATACAAAGGGAGACATTGTATAACTAAAGAGAAATACTTGTGTCGTTTTTGTGCCTGAATGCATGAAGACACTTCCATTTCACCCACCAGCAATAATAAAAACTGCACATGTCAAGTTTTGCTCAACCCATCATAACAGATACATGAAGCAGAATTTTTTGCCGTAATAGGCCACTTTTTGAAAATATTTATATTTTTGGACCAGTCCCCAACTATTAGCACTTTTGGACTACTTTGTGTCACGTCAGCAGCGGCCGCTATTCCTAATAGCGGTCTCTTCATTTCGATGTCGCTAATGGAAATAGCGACCTATGTTTTAATTTTTTTTGAATTTTTTATTTGTCATCGTTATTCCCACTAGCAACCTTAGTATAATGAGGTTAGTGAGCTCGAATAAATGTATTGAGACCCTTAGCTCGAATAAATGTATTGAGACCCTTAGCGATTCCTAAAGAGTTTTTCCAAAAAAAATTAAAACTGAGATCGCTATTCTCAGTAGAACACACAATTTTCTTATTCTTTGTAAAATTTACAAAATAGTCATACAACTAAGGCCTCTATTCGGAATAGCGACCTTAGTTAATAAAGGCCTCTATTCCGAATAGCGACCTTAGTTTTAAAAATAAATTGATTGTCATTTTTCAGAGAGCAAAAGCTCTCTAAATTTTGCTAAGTGATAGAATACAACTCATTAAAGGTCGCTAATCCCATCAGCGACCTCATTATGTTGCTAGTAGGAATAGAAACGACAAACAAAAAATTCATAAAAAATTAAAACATAGGTCGCTATTTTCATTAGCAACTTCGAAATGAAGATGCCGCTATTAGGAATGGCAGCCGCTGCTGACGTGACACAAAATAGCCCAAAAGCACTAATAGTTTGGCAACTGGCCCAAAAACACAAATACTTTCATACATCATAAGTTGAATCAAGTTTGGCAACTGGCCGCTGTTACGGTTTTTGTAGCGGGTGTTGCATCAAGTTGAACAATAAATACATCATAAGTCATCAAATATTGTGGACATCAACAGCCCTTGAACAAACACGCTTCTCCGAGCCATCTCCTCCTGGTCCTTGTCAGAAAGGGCTGGCTGGGTGCTGCAGGTGCAAAATATAATGGTTACTTCTATGAAAATGTTAGTAAAAAGGAGTTTTCTTCGAAAGAGTACTCCAATTTACAAGTAATTTCTATAGGTCCCCCAAATAAATGCTAGATGCTTAGTAAAAGTAATTTCTATAGGTCCCCCAAATAATTTCCATAGGAAATTTTCATTTTCTTTTACTGTTAAAAAAACTGAATTCATGCATCTGATTGCCATCTTAGCATGATTTTTTTACCAAAATGGGTTCACTGTCAACTAAGGATGTTGTATGTATACCAAAATCCTCTAAATCTGTACAAGAATTGGGCTGAACAAATCTTGTGCAGGTTTCTTTTGGAGCCACAAACATCAATGGTTTAGTTGGGATGAAGAATTAATAGAGAAACATATATGCTTAGTTACTGGAAATTTTCATTTTCTTTTACTGTTAAAGAAACTGAATTCATGCATCTGATTGCCATCTTAGCATGATTTTTTTTACCAAAATGGGTTGACTGTCATCTAAGTATGCTAGCTGTATACCAAAATCCTCCAAATCTGTACAAGAATTGGGCTGAACAAACCTTGTGCAGGTTTCTTTTGGAGCCACAAACATCAATGATTTAGTTGGGATGAAGAATTAATAGACAAACATATATGCTTAGATACTGAAAATTTTCATTTTCTTTTACTGTTAAAGAAGCTGAATTCGTGCATCTGAAGATTTAAGTTCCAGGATAGCAAATTTTGATTGGGCTGTGATTGGATTGTTTAGTGGCTGTCGTCTATGTTCTTAATTGGGCTGTGATTAGAAAGAGAGGGCTCGAGTGGAGATCTGGAAACCCATATAGAGACATCTCGTTTATAATAATTTATTATTGTTGTTGTTCTTGTCGCTCTTGCTGTTGCTGCTGATGTCTCTTTGTGTGCGTGTGCTGAAGGGAAAGAAGGGATGAGAGAGAGATGAGGAAAATGCCGCTATGCTAGCCTGGTGTATCCTCATTCTTTACCATTTTCTGTTTCCATTTCTGGCTTCTATATTTGGTTTCCTTCCACGATGACAGTTCCTTAAAACTACACTTGATATGAGCCCCTTTTTATTTTTCTTATTTTTCTTATATTTGGTTTCCTTCCACGATGACAGTTTCATCGATTGTCTGAACAATCCACGAAAGACATGCTCAGATACTGGATTTTCATTTGTTTTACTGTTTTAGATACTGGATATTCCCTATCAGAGGAGAATATAAAGGTTTCAAGTTAGATACTTGATTTTCATTTGTTTTGCTGTTTTAGATATATTCAAAAACAAAATTAAGTACTAGCTTTTTAGCACTGCAATATAATTATTTTACCTCTCTATATATCATTAACAATTCCATTTGCAATTGGCACTGATCTTAGAATTTATGAATTGGGTAGATCTTTTTTGTAAGTTCAAAAAATATGTATATTCTGTATTGTGGTCTACTGTTGAACTAAATTATTTTTTATTTTTCATAGAGCGGTCACCCAGATGAAGAAAATTCTGATGATCAGCACTGAAGCTACTCGAGGGGTATGAATCTGTGGTCGGCCTACTCTAGTTGTTGTTGTTATGTTGTCCTTGTTGTTGTTATGTTCTAGATTGTTGTTTTAAGTAATTGTTGAGATATTTGGGATGTTAATTACTGTATTTGTTAATTATGACACTGTGTTAATTATGCGGTGAATTTGGACGATTAATGGACTATGTGTGAAACTTTATTATCTTTAATTCTTGTGTTTGGTTGTGATTTGCGCATTAATATGCCTGAAATTGGTTGAATCAGTTGTGAATTAGTTTACAGGTTTTTTAAATGAAGTTGTGAATTGAAATCGAATGGAAAACTGGAGCAGGAAAAACAAACGGGCATACACTGGCGTATGAAATTGTGAATTGAAATCGAATGAAAAACTGGAGCAGGAAAAACAAACGGAGATACACCGGCATTTCATAAAACGCCGGTGTATCTAATTGTTTAGTTGAAAATTTCGTTAGAGAGGCGTTTCCACACATGCCGGTGTACCCGTAAGTTGCAACAGTCCTAAGAAACACCGGCGTTTTATAAAACGCCGGTGAATATCTCTATAGCGGCATTTTACGACACACCGGTGCTTGTAAGTAGGGAAAGAAGGGCGCTCAGAAACAAGCATACACCGGCGTTCTATGACCGCCGGTAAATATTACACATTCACCGGCATTTGTACAATCGCCGGTGAAGAGATATATACCGACGGTATGTGACCGCCGGTGAATGGATATTGGGAAAAGAACAACACCCAAAAATTAGCATATACCGGCGTTTGTCTGGCTGCTGGTGTATTTCGAAGATATACCGGCGTCCAGTAGAAACGTCGGTGAATACGCCTATCTTTCCGCGACGCTCGATTCGGCGGCATTTGTACCGGCATTTTTATAAACGCCGGTGAATGTTTCACCGGAGTAAAAAACCGCTGGTGAAGGTCTAAAAAAACGCCGACGAATAGCTTCTGTGTTGTAGTGTAATGAGGTTAGTGAGCTCGAATAAATATATTGAGGAGTGCGTTTGGTTTGTTGTTTTGAAAATAGTTTTGTGAAAATATTTTGTGAAAACTGTTTTCTGAAAATGAGAGTGTAAAAGCTGTCTGGTATAGTTTTCTGAAAACTGTTTTCTGAAAATGAAATTGTATAACCTGTTTGAGTAAAAAAATAAATTTGAATGCTGTTTTCTTAAAACTAGACTGTAAAATGCTGTTTTGTAATAATTTATTTTGAAATCCTTTTTTTTCTTCCATTTTTTTCCAGTTTGGCAACAATTTTTTTTTTTCAATTTTCCTTATAAGGAGCTTATCTAGGGTGTATGTTTAATGAATTCGCATGAGTTTTCTTATGACTTTTTTGTAAATTTTTTTGCAGATACAAACCCAAGTTCAGGCCAATATACGAACAAGCAACGTGCGATAATATGGAATTTTTCTCCGCTAGGAATTTTTTTTTCCCTTCTTGGTAGCTTCCCATCAATGGAAAGCTTTCGACCATGTAAAATTTTATTTGAATTATGGTAGAGTCGGCTAATACAGCAATTGGACACAATATGCAAATTTCCAATAAATGTACAAAATATCCATTACAAATTTCTATTTGGTTACATTTATTTCACAAACTGGGATAGCCCAACCATCAATTTCGCATTACAAGCATGAGAAACCTTTAAAATTTCTAACATAGTAACAAGAATTAGAACTTTCTAATGTGAAAATTACAACTGAACCTCTTACAAAGCAAAAAAAAATAATCAATTCCAATCCATCAGTGTCCATCATATGCCATTAGCAGCATCAGAACTCATCATAGGAAGGTAATTGTACACTCTATCAATATTTTACATATTGAAACTGATAGGAAAATTGCGAAGTCCGAAGCATACATTACATAAGACCATCAGAAGCCATGACATCCTTCACAAGTATCAGAAGCCAACACCAGCAGCCATCAGTTGCTGATAAACTCCCACCATGATAGCCATCCATGCTGATCACAGCATTGTACTGGTTTGTGTACACAATATGGAAATTACAACCCAGCTAAACTGAAACCTTCCTCAAAGAATACAACCCAGTTAGGATAATCTCCTATATGGTTTCAAAACAACCAATACATGCAATTCAAAAAGAAACCATGTTGTTACTAATATATAAACCATCTCATCCGCTGATAATCTCCCACCATGATGGGCAGCAATGCTGATCACAGCATTGTACTGGTTTGTGTACACAGTATGGAAATTAGAACCCAGTTAAACTGAAACCTTCCTCAAAGAATACAACCCAGTTAAACTGAAAGCTTCCTCAAAGAATACAACCCAGTTAAACTGAAACCTTCCTCAAAGAATGCAACCCAGTTATGGTTATTCTCTCATGGTTTGAAAATAAGCAATACATGCGATTCAAAAAATAACCATGTTGTTACTAATATATAAACCATCTCAGCAGGTGATAATCTCCCACCATGATGGGCATCAATGCTGATCACAGCATTGTACTGGTTTGTGTACACAGTATGAAAATTAGAACCCAGTTAAACTGAAAATAAAGTTTCAAAGAATACAACCCAGTTAGGATTATCTCTCATGGTTTCAAAATAACCAATACATTGGTTTCAAAATAACCGTCTTGGTTTCATTTTTTTGGAAATATTTTCAGAAATATTTTTTCTCAAAACGCGTTTGGTTACGTTTTCCAAACGGCATCTTTTCAGCAAAATTGGCTTTGAGCTGTTTTCCCCTTTTGGCTGCTTCCCCTTCTTCCATCCCCATATTACTGTCGAAAAAAAAACCCTATCACCATCTTCTCCTCTCTCATCACCCATACTCGTCACCTCTCTCTTCAGAATAACCATGGACCGTTACCAATATATAGCAGGTGATAATCTCCAACCATTTAGGGCATCAATACTGATCACATCATTGTACTGGTTTGTGTACACAGTATGGAAATTACAACCCAGTTACACTGAAACAGAGTATCAAAGAATACAACCCAGTTAGGATAATCTCCTATGGTTTCAAAACAACCAGTACAATGGTTTCAGAATAAATCATGTTGTTACTAAAACAGAAACCATCTCAGCAGCTGATAATCTCCCACCATGATGGGCATCAATGCTGATCATAGCATTGTACTGGCTTGTGTACACAGTATGGATATTACAACCCAGTTAAACTGAAACCTTCCTCAAAGAACAGAAAATGTCATCACAAACTGATACAACCCAGTTATTATCTTCTTTTAAAGCAAACAACAATAATTACTCCAAAGAGTATTAAAGGATCAGAATAAAGCATCATCACTTTCAAATTTTGAAAGTGTAGTATCCATTACAAAATTCATCATATCCATTGATTGCCTTATTTATCAAATTCCAACATATTCTGATGTCTACCTCAAAATTGTGATGACTTCTTCTTTCTTTGAGGAAGGTTTCAGTTTAACTGGGTTGTAATTTCTATACTGTGTACACGAGCCAGTACAATGATGTGATCAGTATTGATGCCCACCATGGTGGGAGATTATCAGCTGCTATATATTAGTAACAAAATAGTTATTTTGAAACCATTGTATTGGTTATTTTGAGACCATGAGAGATAATCCTAACTGGGTTGTATTCTTTGAAACTTTATTTCAATTTATATATTAGTAACGACATGGTTATTTTGAAAGTTGCCATTACTCCAAATATAAGATAACAACTGTTGTAGGTTCAGGACAACATCAACAAGGTTGTCATTATCCCAAATAAGAACTGTATGATCAGAAAGTAATATCATCATATCCATAATGATAAATTCTAGTAGTCAATCACAAAGGTATCACCAAAGGTGTTATATCCCATCATAATTTGAATTCCAAAGGTGTTATATCATATATATTAGTAACAATGATAACCATGTTGAAAGTTGTCAGACACTCCAAATGTAAGATAACATGTGTAGGTCCAGAACAACGAATCGACAAGGTTGTCATTATCCAAAATAAGAACTGCAGGATCAGAATATAATATCGTCATATCCATATTTTGAATACTAGTAATCAATTACGAAAGCCTCACAAATAATGTTATATAGGATCAGAATATATCATCATCATTTCCATATCTTGAATTCTAGTAACCAATCACAAATGCCTCAACAATAATGTTATATAGGATCAGAATATATCTTCATCATATCCATATGTTGAATTCTAGTAACCAATCAGAAAGGTCTTACAAATTATATTATATAGGATCAGAATATAACATCATCATATCCATGTTTTGAATACTAGTAATCAATCACAAAAGTCCCCCAAATAATGTTATATAGGATCAGAAATCATCATCACATCCCTAATTGGCCGTATCCTCAAAACATATTGTCATAGAACAATTGTTCAAGCAAATCATCATGATTAGTGTAGAGCTGCAATTTTTAAAATTGCCATGCCAGCTACTACTAATGTTTTGTACCCACCCCATCCATCACCCATAGTTGAATACATCATTCATTGAGTCAGTATAATGAGAATATAAGATCATTAGATTGTTGTCTTCTAAGGTAAAAAATTATAATAAATTCTGGATCAGAATATACCATATCCATCATTTCCAGAAACTCAATGACACATGATGGTCCCCCAACCTGCATGCATACAAATATCATCATCATATATCACCTGCTTAATACATTAACATACATGATCATCAAATAGATGGGCTACAAATGAAAGGAAAGAACTTACAACCATGTATAACAAGAACAGAAAGTAACCACGAACAAGTACATGCTAATGCTTACATCAATGTCTGGCATTCCACATTGCCATGGCTATTTAATCTCTTTTATTATTCATGCGATTCAACTGAGAAGATGACATATCCAACGGCTGAGATGTGGAAGCATTCTCTTCATTATGTAGGTGATTATTTTGTTCTTCTTCTATGTCTGAAAACAATGAATCATCGGCAGAATACTTACGTATAAAATTATGGACTGCACAACATGCTGGTACCATCATAACTTGTCTTGTGTAGAAGTAATTGGGCATAGACTTGAATATGGCAAACCTTTTTTTGAATACACCAAAGGTTCGCTCTATTACATTTCGTAGCCTAGCATGCTGTTTGTTGAAGAGTTGCTTATATTGGGTGGGTGCATGGTTAGGACCATGGAAATCCTGCAAATGATATGGCTCCCCGCGGTAGGGAGCTAAAAACCCTGGCATGTTTGTATACCGACAGTCTACTAAGTAGTACTTATCTTCGGGCGGGATTGGCAACAATCTTTTTGTTATTGCACTATATATTACGCGGGAGTCATTAGCACTTCCTTCCCAACCCGCATAAACAAAAGTGAAATTCATGTCAAAATCACTAATTGTCAGCACATTTTGACATATATCACCTTTTCAACCACGACAACTGTTTTGTCGACTAGCGGGTACGGTAGCAGGTATTAAAGTACCATCGGCAGCACCAATTGCTCCCTACATTATTGAGGTAGAAAGCTACTACTTTATTGAACACATTTGAATCATTAGAATAAACAGTTTTAAACATGAAATGCACAAATTACCTTAAACCATGGATAGAAATCTGGGGAACCCCTGATCTTATCATGTACATGTTCCGGGTCTGGGTGTTTAATAAGAACTGTTGGTGCTCTTACCAAACCTTTCAACACATCAGTGAAATGTCTATCAATTGTTTCCAACGAATGATCAAACCGACCACAGGCAAGCCTCATCCTATTACTATGAGCGACAATGAACAAAAAAATAGCAACACTTTCATAATGAGATATACGCCTTTTTTGTATTTCCTCGGGCGTTTCCTGAAGGCAGTTGCCATTTATTATAAATTGGCACAAAGCCATAAAACAGTCCTTATTCATGCGAAACACCCAAAAGAATTTGGCATCTGGACCGTCTAAGAGTTCTTGTAGGTATTCACGTCCTGATAGTTTGGACGTTGAATTGGGACTTTTACTATTATAAAACTGTTCCATCTCTTGAAGAAAGAACAAGTCCTCAAGATCGGATTCATCAGAACTTGACGACGTGTTACTTGAAGAGTCCATCAGTATGGTGGCAAGTGCAGTAGTACAGAACACTGTAACAATTAGATTACATTTGCATAAAGAATACTTCTAATTTTAAATACTCTAATGGATGTCATATAAATAATAACAGCAACCCATAGAATTGAAACATAAGTAGTCATAACAAACAGCAAGAATGTAGGAAAACGAGTACAGATGAAATTGAAACCGATATATTGGCAAAGCGAACTCATCGTACCAACCCATATAATCACCCAACTACTAATACAGAAATATGTAAAAAAACTGCTACATTTAAATAATAGATAATGAATTTTTATGGAATTTAATAAATTACATTTATTTTTTCACAAGTCTGCTTAACCACCTTACTCTCCACACCGGTTTCATTAGAACAAAGGTTCTACGCCAATTTGGGTTATGAATTATGTTCTCTAGTGCCAAATCGATCATAGGTTCTTCAAGCCCATCCAAACCATTTAGTATTAACATGGCATTGTCAATGGACGACTGATCGTCTGGGATGGAGCGATCAACCATGCTGGCCTTCTGTTAGTGTAGGTGCCCTAGAGGCAATACAATGATATTATGTAATCAGTATTATTGACATTATGTTCTATTTGATTATATTAATAATTTATTATGCTTCGTATTTACTGCGTTATAAATGTTAGCATGATAAATGTCCTTAGATTATTAATACGAACTATATGAACATGAGATTATATATAGTATAATAATCTTAAATGTCCCTAGTCGAGTATTATTATAATTAGGACAGTAATAATACATTGAGACTAGTATGTTGATTGATTGATGACCACCTCTCATGGGTCATTAGTATAGAGATACTAAAATCAATACATAGGTAAATGTAAGAGTACATTGTACTGGACAGACCCACTGTGAGATTCAACATGGATAAGTGTCATAAGTAATCTCACTGTGATAATGGTGTAATGGTCCTCTGACCTGAAATCATTATATTTCTACACGAGAATTAATGTACTTTGATTCTATCAAAAGTTATCTTTAATCGGGTAATGATAAAGATAGTATTGGGTTCATTATGAATCGTATGAGAAATGTGAATGATCTAGATGGAATTTAACCCTCCTAATTTTAGGAGCGATATTATCGGCCTCTTGTTTGAGTGAGACTATGAAATGCATGGTCATGCTCAAATATTGATTTGTTTGAATAGTCTACTCATCGATCAAGAAAATAAAGATTAAATTATTAAGAGGATGACACGAACCATGCCTCTAGTTTAATCTATAATATCAAGGTTAAAAGGATTATATTACACGGAGACATTAGTCACGAAAGGTTTAATTGAATCACCAATTATTATTATTACTTGGGTAGCAATGATGTATTACTAGATGCCACTCATTGTTTATAATTTTATTATTAGATAATAAAATTATTGCCAACGTAATAATAACCTAAAGGGTCACACACTTAGAACGTTTAAAAGGAGTTTTAATTTAAATTCGGAATTTAAATTAAATGATTATAAATTCGAAATTAGTTATTTAATTGAGTTGGACTTGATTAATTAAAGTATAATTCGAATGTAAATCATTAAACCAAATCAGTTATCATTAAACCAAATCAGTTTGGCCAAACCGATTAGGGTTAAGCCCACCTCATTCTCTCTTATAAATACATAGAGATGTATTGGTTTAGGGTTTATCTTTTGGCAAATTCGTTTTCCATAGAAAACCCTAGCCGCTCCAACTGTTGAGAGGCAAGAGAGAGAGAGAGATAGAGGCAAGCATCATCGGCTAGTACCGGCTCTCTTGATCGTTGGACGATCGGACGTTCGTGTGGACTGCATTAGAGACACGGATCTTGCTACAAGGGTTGCGTGGTGATTAGACCTCCATCTTTCAGCCTTCTTAAAGCTCTTAAAAGGTAAAATTTCGTTTCTCCATAATCAGCCATGTCTTGTACACGGATCCTAGGATTAGGGTTTCGGATTTTTTTTTTCGCTGCGTTTGTGCCCCGAAACCCAACAATGGTATCAGAGCAGCGTGTATAAGGGGCTGATTTGGTTACGTGTTTACTGCATTCGATGCATGTATGCATGTTTTATGAATCTGCCTTGATACGGTTATATGATATGTCGATTATAATATGTTATGTCGATCATATATGATTCTGTTATGCTATATATTGTGATTTGATGATACAGGTATGTTTTACAATCTGCCATGACTGATTAGTAAGCGATTTTGTATGTTATGCATGATGTTTGGTTTATATGGTGATATAAACTGATGGACAGATTGTGTTTGGACACGATCTGTAAACTGGGATGTGATATGAATGTATATGATACATGGTTCCGGAACTATATATGATGCAGTGGCGGCAGAGACTAAAAGATATGATCTGTTGTTCGAAATCGATGATTTCTGAATAGGGATAGTCTTCTGGAATTTAAAAAATTTCTGATTTCGAGCTGACCTGGCAGCTCGACCCCAGCCAGGGGCTGCCGCCCCCGGACCCCTGCTGTATATATATATATATATATTTTGTGTTCTTAATTGTTTACTTGAGCATGGTGCTGGTTATGGCCTTAAGACCCTTAGATTAATGGTTTATGGTTTTGGTTTTATAAATACGACTTGCATGTCGTTTTCTTCATTCTTGTAATTGTCTAATCTCGAATGTAACTCGAGTTTTATTATGTAAGTACATTAGTATAGGTTATTTTCAATTATTCAATGTAATGTACTTGAAGATTGAAGGACGATCCAAGAAGTGGAGCAACCAAGGAGAATGAAAACATGTAATTGTATTTATATTTTCCACCATAGATTGACCTCGATCCTTTCATTAGCTTGAAAGGATCATGTAGAATAAAGGCCATAACCAAGCACGTTTACATACTGCACTTTACATATTGATGTATGAATGGATGTGTAGAATACATTATGATGCATGCTTCAATTAGATTAATAATGTATTAATGTATGTATTAGATACATCACCCATGCCATGCCTGCTTAAGCAAGATAAAATCTGTAACGATTTAAGATGAACATTAAACAAACGATCATGAGATTCTCGTGTTTATGAAACACGGCAATTAAATATGAATTTTTATTGATTCAACGATTGAATGATTTTGTCAACAACCGACTACGAATCTGTAAGAAAAGGGGTGCCAATAATGCCGTCTGTGCGTTAACCTCTGATCTGGAAATCATTCATTCAACGAATTTTTGATTTGAAATATTTAGTTCCAAGACAAATTGGGAATCTCTTTATGATGGGATCATGATCGTTTATAAGTAAACCCCTTAACAAAATATTAAGTTAATTAGATGCTTTCCAATGAATTAACACTCATCAAAGCCTAGATCATAAGGGGTGGGTTTGCCAAAGTAGAGCACTCCTTTTAATCGTGGTTAGGTGCGAAAGAATAAATGTGATATTCGTCATGTTAATCATTGGGTCCAACTTAACTAAGTCGTCACAATAGGATTGTGGATAGTGAACTTAGAAGCATAGAGTTTGGCGAAGAATTTATTAGATAAATTAGAACAATAGTTGTTCACCAAACTATCCAAGAATTATATGTGATATAATTGACAAATGTTGTCTACCTAAATAGTTATGTTTTGGGAGAATTGGCCAACGCTGACTCAAGGCATAATGAAATATGGATCTTGGCTCACTAGAAAATTAGTTTTCGAATTGATAGTAAGGGCTATTAGTTTGAACAAAATAGTGGGAGGTATATTAAGTTGAATGTACCATAATCACTTGAACATAATTATTAATTATTTGACAATCTAACTTATCTTATGCATTTTAAACATTGTAGATACTAAATGGCGCAAAACACAAACAACTCTTTCTCCGTGCGATCAGTCCTTGAGAAGGACAAGCTGACAGGAACAAACTTCCTTGACTGGTCTAGGAATTTGAGGATTGTCCTCAGGCAGGAGCGTAAGCTCCATGTTGTTGAAATTCCTCCACCGGTCCATCCTGGTGACGGTGCAACTCGTGCTCAACTAAATGCTTACCAGAAGCATATTGATGATGCGACGGATGTTGCTTGTCTCATGCTTGCAACTATGAGTGCTGAGCTTCAGAAGCAGCATGAGCATATGGATGCTTATGCTATGCTTGAGCATCTTCAGACGATGTTTCAAGTACAGGCTCGTCAAGAAAGGTTCAATACGTACAAAGCACTTTTTAACTGCAAGCAAGGAAATAACCCGGTTGGACCGCATGTTCTGAAGATGATTGGGTATTTTGAATACCTAGACCGTTTGAGCTCCGGGCTTTCTCGAGAGGCTCAAATAGATATTATCTTGCAATCTTTGAACAGCAACTATGCCCAGTTTATTATGACTTTCACCATGACCGAGCAAGACAAAACACCCACTGAATTGTTGGCACTGTTAAGAACCACCGAAGCCAACATGCAAAAGGCACCTGAGAATGCTCCCATAATGATGGTGGGCAATAAAGGTGCTAAGGGAAAGGGGAAATGGAAGGGCAAGAAAAAGATTGGATCTAATGCAGTTGCTCCTTTCAAGCCCACTTTCAAGAAGGCTCTCAAGCCTAAAGGTGGTGTTGCTAAACCTGATAAGGGTGATTGTCACTGGTGCAAGAAACCAGGTCATTGGAAGAGAAACTGTCCAGCTTATTTGGAAAGTCTGAAGAGCGTGAAATCTCTGAATATTTCTGATTCAGGTATTTATGTTATAGAAGTCAATTTATCTACTCCTACATCTTGGGTATTGGATACTGGATGTGGTTCTCACATTTGTATTAATGTGCAGGGACTTCAAAGGAGTAGATCTTTGGCAAAGGGAGAGATCGACCTATGCGTTGACAAGGGAGCAAAGGTTGCTGCTATGGCCGTAGGGACTTATTATTTATCGTTGCCCTCTGGACTTATTTTAGAACTTGAGAACTGTTATTACGTGCCTGCGATTTGCAGAAACATTATTTCTATTTCTTGTTTGGACAAGAAGGGTTTTTCGTTTATAATAAAAGACAATTGTTGCTCTTTTGGTTTAAATGATTTAACTTATGGTGTAGCGCGTTTATTTAATGGTTTATATGTTCTTGATCTTGATTATACTCCCGTCTATAATATGAATAAACGTCTTAAAGCAAATGACTCAAATCAAACATACCTTTGGCATTGTCGATTAGGCCATATAAATGAGAATCGCATATCCAAACTACATAAAGATGGATTTTTGGATAAGTTTGATTTTGAATCATACGATGAATGTGATGCTTGTTTACTTGGTAAAATGGCAAAAGCTCCTTTTACTAAACAAGGTGAAAGGGCCAACGAACGATTAGAACTGATACATAGTGATGTATGTGGTCCAATGCGTTCTATGGCAAGAGGTGGCTTTTATTACTTCATAACATTTACTGATGATTTCAGTAGATTCGGATATGTGTATCTTTTGAAACACAAATCTGAATCCTTTGAAAAGTTCAAAGAATTTAAAGCTGAAGTAGAAAAGCAAATAGGCGGAAGTATTAAAACTCTTCGATCTGATCGAGGAGGTGAATACTTAAGCCATGATTTTAAGAATTACTTAAAGGAGTGTGGTATAGTATCACAACTCACTCCTCCTGGAACACCACAATGGAATGGGGTTTCTGAAAGGAGAAATCGTACCTTGTTGGACATGGTACGATCGATGATGAGTCATGCTGATCTTCCAATAAGTTTCTGGGGTTATGCCCTAGAAACGGCTGCATATACACTAAACCGAGTTCCAACTAAAGCGGTTCAAAAGACTCCATATGAGATATGGACTGAGAAACGTCAAAGCATGTCATTTATGAAAATATGGGGATGTGAAGCGTTTGTGAAACGTATGATCTCTGACAAGCTTGGACCAAAATCAGACAAGTGTTATTTTGTGGGGTACCCGAAGGAAACTAAGGGTTACTTCTTCTATAATCCGACCGAGAACAAAATAGTTGTTTCTCGCACTGCTATATTTCTTGAACGAGAGCTAGTCTCCAAAAGAAACAGTGGGAGGAAAATAGAACTCGATGTAGCTCGAGACCCACAAGATAATGTTGAACCTGAATTGGAACTTGAGCAGGATATTCAAGATAATATTCAAGATGACACTGCTCAAGAAACACAGATTGTTCGTAGATCTGGTAGGATTCGCCAAAAACCTGAGAGATATTATGGATTTCTCTTAATAGAAAATGGTGATTTGATGCTCATAGATCAAGATGAGCCCCTCACCTACCAAGATGCTATGAACAGTCCTGACTCTGAGAGATGGCTAGAAGCCATGAAATCTGAAATGGATTCCATGTATGATAACCAAGTATGGACTTTGGTTGATCCACCTGAAGGGGTAAAACCTATAGGGTGCAAATGGGTTTTCAAAAAGAAAATTGACATGGAAGGAAATGTTCAGACCTATAAAGCTAGGTTGGTTGCAAAAGGTTTCAAACAAATTCATGGTATTGACTATGATGAAACTTTTTCACCTGTAGCTATGGTCAAATCCATTAGGATTTCGCTTGCAATAGCAGCTTATCATGATTATGAGATCTGGCAGATGGATGTCAAAACAGCCTTCCTTAATGGGAGCCTTGAAGAGGATGTGTACATGACACAACCTGAAGGTTTTGTCAGTCCAAGGGATGCTAGAAGGATATGTAAGTTGCGTCGATCCATTTATGGACTGAAGCAGGCCTCAAGGAGGTGGAATATTCGTTTTGACCAGACAGTCAAGGAATTTGGCTTTATTCAAAACGAAGATGAATCTTGTGTTTACAAAAGGGTTAGTGGGAGCCACGTGGCATTCATAGTATTATATGTTGATGATATATTACTTATCGGGAATGACATACCTTCTCTACAGGCTGTTAAGACTTGGTTGGGAAAAAATTTCTCCATGAAAGATTTAGGCGAGGCGACCTATATATCAGGGATCAGGATCTATAGAGATAGATCCAGAAGATTGATCGGCCTAAGTCAGAGTACATATATTGACAAAGTACTGCATCGTTTTGGGATGCAAGATGCTAAAAGGGGATTTGTCCCGATGTCTCATGGGATATCGATCTCGAGTGACAATAGTCCTAAAACATTGGATGAAAAGGACCGCATGAGTAAGATTCCATATGCTTCTGCAATTGGATCTATCATGTATGCAATGATATGTACTCGTCCTGATGAGTCGTATGCTTTGAGTATGACGAGCAGGTTCCAGTCTAATCCAGGTGAAGGTCACTGGACAGCTGTCAAGAATATTCTTAAGTACTTGAAGAGGACTAAAGATTCATTCTTGGTATATGGGGGAGAAGAGAGACTAGTGGTAAAAGGTTACACTGATTCTAGTTTCCAAACAGACAAGGATGATTCTATATCCCAGTCTGGTTTCGTGTTTTGTCTCAACGGAGGTGCTGTAAGCTGGAAAAGTTCAAAGCAAGAAACAGTAGCTGATTCTACAATGGAGGCTGAGTATATTGCTGCTTGCGAAGCAGCTAAGGAGGCAGTTTGGATCCAAAATTTCATCACAGGGCTTGGTGTGGTTCCATCGATCGCAGATCCTATCGATCTTTATTGCGATAACAGCGGAGCCATAGCACAAGCAAAGGAACCAAGATCGCACTCCAGGGCAAAACATATACTTAGAAGATATCACCTTATTCGTGAGATTAATGAACGAGGAGATATACATATATGTAAAGTACAAACAAATGATAATGTAGCTGACCCACTGACTAAGGCTTTGTCGCAGCAGAAGCACGAGGGTCACACTAGTTCTATTGGTATTCGATACATGAGTGATTGGCTCTAGTGCAAGTGGGAGATTGTTAGTGTAGGTGTCCTAGAGGCAATACAATGATATTATGTAATCAGTATTATTGACATTATGTTCTATTTGATTATATTAATAATTTATTATGCTTCGTATTTACTGCGTTATAAATGTTAGCATGATAAATGTCCTTAGATTATTAATACGAACTATATGAACATGAGATTATATATAGTATAATAATCTTAAATGTCCCTAGTCGAGTATTATTATAATTAGGACAGTAATAATACATTGAGACTAGTATGTTGATTGATTGATGACCACCTCTCATGGGTCATTAGTATAGAGATACTAAAATCAATACATAGGTAAATGTAAGAGTACATTGTACTGGACAGACCCACTGTGAGATTCAACATGGATAAGTGTCATAAGTAATCTCACTGTGATAATGGTGTAATGGTCCTCTGACCTGAAATCATTATATTTCTACACGAGAATTAATGTACTTTGATTCTATCAAAAGTTATCTTTAATCGGGTAATGATAAAGATAGTATTGGGTTCATTATGAATCGTTGAGAAATGTGAATGATCTAGATGGAATTTAACCCTCCTAATTTTAGGAGCGATATTATCGGCCTCTTGTTTGAGTGAGACTATGAAATGCATGGCCATGCTCAAATATTGATTTGTTTGAATAGTCTACTCATCGATCAAGAAAATAAAGATTAAATTATTAAGAGGATGACACGAACCATGCCTCTAGTTTAATCTATAATATCAAGGTTAAAAGGATTATATTACACGGAGACATTAGTCACGAAAGGTTTAATTGAAACACCAATTATTATTATTACTTGGGTAGCAATGATGTATTACTAGATGCCGCTCATTGTTTATAATTTTATTATTAGATAATAAAATTATTGCCAACGTAATAATAACCTAAAGGGTCACACACTTAGAACGTTTAAAAAGAGTTTTAATTTAAATTCGGAATTTAAATTAAATGATTATAAATTCGAAATTAGTTATTTAATTGAGTTGGACTTGATTAATTAAAGTATAATTCGAATTTAAATCATTAAACCAAATCAGTTATCATTAAACCAAATCAGTTTGGCCAAACCGATTAGGGTTAAGCCCACCTCATTCTCTCTTATAAATACATAGAGATGTATTGGTTTAGGGTTTATCTTTTGGCAAATTCGTTTTCCATAGAAAACCCTAGCCGCTCCAACTGTTGAGAGGCAAGAGAGAGAGAGAGATAGAGGCAAGCATCATCGGCTAGTACCGGCTCCCTTGATCGTTGGACGATCGGACGTTCGTGTGGACTGCTTTAGAGACACGGATCTTGCTACAAGGGTTGCGTGGTGATTAGACCTCCATCTTTCAGCCTTCGTAAAGCTCTTAAAAGGTAAAATTTCGTTTCTCCATAATCAGCCATGTCTTGTACACGGATCCTAGGGTTAGGGTTTCGGAATTTTTTTTCACTGCGTTTGTGCCCCGAAACCCAACACCTTCTTCTTATAGTATTCAGCTTTAGCAATGGACTTTTCAGCGTTGGCATGAACAGCAACATCCATTCTTGAGCTTTTTGTTGCTCGGCCACTGGACCCACCACTAGAGCGTCTCTTATGAGACCCCGACCCCGTAAACATTGGTTCATAATCATCATCATCATCCAAATTTACATGTGGTGCATTGGGGGGAGTGGGGTGGGCGAACTCAAACATGACCCTTTGTTCCTCGTCGAGGTCATACACCCTTTGGGATGAAGCCCTAGATAGTAGACCCTCGGCGGTAGAATCAGCAAAAATTTTGGTCAACACATCATAGTTGGCCAAACCCTTCGATTTGAATTCGGAAGCTTTAGGGTGTGCCTATTTATAAGTTATTGTGTTGTTAGTTTACAACTATAAAAGTCAATAAAAAGTATATTACGATCATAATCCCACATTAGCATAAAAAAAAAAAATCAGATGAGAACCTTGACATATGACTGCCAAACATCGGGATCGCAAGTCACTGTCGATTCTCTTCATCCCAACCAAAACTGCTTTGATTCTTCAAATTGTGAAAAGCTTTTCACTGCATCTTAAGTCGTCCATATTTGTCTTTTATTTGTTTAAGAGAGTATGAACGATTACATTGTTGGTTCAATAAAGTCATCAATTGAGTCCATTGTCTTGCATCGAATTTTGCACTTTTCAAACTATTCCGATCAACCTCGGCCTCCATCAACTCAATAAATGTACGCACATTAATTGCTGGCCAAAGCCCAAGATCACTCTCCATCTCAATCTCCTTTCCCTTAACGATCAGTATTTAATAACAGTCATTAATTGGTGAGCATTAACAGTGAATAGTGTTAATTTGAGGTTACTATAGAAATTGTAGATGATGTGTACTATCCATAAACAAATCAGTACTCAAGATCAGTACTCAAGATCAGTACTCAAGATCTCCAAATCAGTATTCAAAATCTCCATAAACAGATCAGTACTCAAGATTTCGAAATCACAGCAAACCCAAAAAAAATAACAATTTCCGACCCTCAATTCTTCACTACGTGCGTTAAATTAACCCTAAAAAAGGGATTTTTTATGAAGCAAGTGTGGAAATATAGACCAAATACCATAACAGTATCAAAAAATTGGGCATAGATATGAAACATACCCTGGATTGCTGCTTACCAAACCTGAAGAAGTTGTCTCCGACGGATTCCCTCGACCGGCGTCGGATTCGTGAGCTACGATTTCGAAGACACCTTCTAGCAAAAGCAGATCTGGTCTCGCGGACCATGAATCGAGCTCCGTGCGGGGTGAGGAGGGACCCGAAGAGAGCAACGAATGATCGTGCGGGGTGAGAATGGGTGAAAGAGGGCGTTAGGGTTTTCCAGATCTGGCGAGGGGCTTAATAGATCTCTTGATCTAACGTCGTCAGCGAAGAAAGAGGAAGGGGGAAAGCAACGATAGAGGAAAGGTGGCGAAGAGAGGTGACGACCTGGGAGTGACGAGAGAGGAGAAGATGGTGATAGGGTTTTTTTTTCGACAGTAAGATGGGGATGGACGAAGGGGAAGCGGCCAAAAGGGGAAAACAGCTCAAAGCATCTTTTGAGAAAAGATGCCGTTTGGAAAGTATAACCAAACGCGTTTTGAGAAAAAATATTTCTCAAAATATTTCCAAAAAACGTTACCAAACACACCCTTAAAGCGATTCCTAAAGAGCTTTCCCGAAAAAGTAAAAACTGAGGTCGCTATTGGGAATAGCGACCTTAGTATACTAAGGTCGCTATTCTTAGTAGAAAACACAATCTCCTTATTCTTTGTAAAATTTGCGAAATAGTCATATAACTAAGGCCTCTATTTGGAATAGCAACCTTCGTTAATGAAGATCACTATTCCGAATAGCGACCTTAGTTTTAAAAATAAATTGATTGTCATTTTTCAAAGAGCAAAAATCCTCTAGATTTTGCTAAGTGATAAAATACAACTCATTAAAGATCGCAAATCCCATCAGTGGGAATAGAAATGGCAAACAAAAAATTCAGAAAAAATTAAAACATAAGTCGTTATTCCCATTAGCAACCTCGAAATGAAGATGCCGCTACTGAGAATAGCGGCCACTACTGACGTGACACAAAATAGCCCAAAGGGCAACTGGCCCAAAAACGCAAATACTTTCAAAAAGTGGCCTATGTAGGCAAAAAAATCCATGAAACAATGGAATGACCAACACTCCCACATGGACAACATTCAAAATATATAGAACTGCCCAATTGGAAGATAACTCGCAAAGTCTTTTTATATATGGTAGACTACAGTAACAAATTTTATATATCATACAGACACCTCACAATCATTCACAACCATTCACCTAACAGTTGACCAAATATAAATTCCATTTCACCCACCAGCAGTAATAAACATAGAACATGGCAAGTTTGCTCAAACCCAACATAAGCGATGCATGAAACAGTGGAGCGACCAGCAGTCCCAATATCGACACCATTCAAAATATATAGAATTGCTCAATAAGAAGATAAATAGCAAAGTCTTATTATATATAGTAGATTATAGTAACTGAATTTATATATGACATTCATCCTCTCCCCTCATCTCTCTTTCGGACAATTTATATAAAGTTTACATATACAACATTTTTCAGCTCCCATCTCCAGTCCATGAATTGCAACAATGCCTTACCATCTGTTACGGTTTTTGTAGCGGGTGTTGCATCAAGTTGAACAATAAATACATCATAAGTCATCAAATATTGTGGACATAACCAGCCCTTGAACAAACACGCTTCTCCGAGCCATCTCCTCCTGGTCCTTGTCAGAAAGGGCTGGCTGGGTGCTGCAGGTGCAAAATATAATGGTTACTTCTATGAAAATGTTAGTAAAAAGGAGTTTTCTTCGAAAGAGTACTCCAATTTACAAGTAATTTCTATAGGTCCCCCAAATAAATGCTAGATGCTCATATCTACTAGGTCTCTCGATTTGTTAAGTAATTTTCAAAATGTCCCTTAAGTCTAAGCAAGGTAAATTGAAGATCCTAATAAATATATCCACATTTATTTGGGAACCAACAAAAAAAACTTGCAAATTAGAGGGCTCATATGGAAGGGGGAAAAACACCGAGTAGAAAACTTAAATCCGGACATTTCAGCATTTTAAAGAAAAAAATGGATACAGGACAACTTGCAACAGGGATTCAGATCAGAACTTTCTTACACACAACATCGGAGCCTTCATTCAAGATTTTTGGAATTAGTTACAAATGTCATTTTTTCTCTGTTCAACTCTGCAGGGGTTTTCATCTCTATCAAATTATCCACCATTATTCCATCAAAAATGGGTTGCTATGGCGAAAGGCTACTATGAAAATCTGACTAAGTTCTACAACAGGTTGTTCGTCAACCTAACATGAATCCTCGCAATACTACAATAAACATTCCTAACTGAAGTCCAAGGACAATAAAAGGAATCACCTGGTTCCTAGAAAAATCGTTTAGACTATTTAGCATCCTCCAAATTCTCCTAGACTAGGGAACCAGTGTAAAAGAAGAGGAAGATGAGTAGCTAGAAGGAATTATACAATTAAACTTTCTCATATGTTAAGTACAGAGTAAATAGAATGCATTCCTCCTCTGTCAAACTATCCAAATTATATATACCAATAAAAGAAAATTGCTTCAAATTTTTTTTAAGTAAATAGATTAAAAATCAAGACCACATTTAGAACTCAACATAATCACAGTGGTCAAATAAATGGCAGATCCTGCTTTACCAACCCAACAATAGGCATTGATGAGCATTATATTGCTGTTGGCATACAGCTAACAGCATCTTCATAAAGGGCACATATTTGGCAGTGTCTAGGAAAACTTTGCTCCCAAGTCGATTTGATTCCTTTGTTATCTCTTGGTGGTTTACCAAACTTAAGATATTTTCAAACATTTCGGTGTTTCTCTAGTTTTATTTTTCCAGTTTCCTATTTTGTTGTTTTCATTCTTTTGGAATTTTTATATTAAAAAAATCATACGACTAGAACATTATTCACATATACAGTCCGAACCAGACTCAAACAACCTCGATCAATACAAGGGGGAAAAAGGCAGTTTAGTCATA
Source organism: Hemerocallis citrina (assembly GCA_017893485.1). Lineage (NCBI taxonomy): Eukaryota > Viridiplantae > Streptophyta > Magnoliopsida > Asparagales > Asphodelaceae > Hemerocallis > Hemerocallis citrina. Next base: position 455,731,794 of record CM030358.1, on the reverse strand, counting down.
AGCCATCCATGCTCTCTAATATTTTCTATACAACAGATGTTGTATCAAACCCCAAAATCTAAAACTGCAGCAATTTTGGAAGCCTGGAATGGAAATTATCATGAATCAGACGTCCATGATCGAGGTTAACACAACTAAAATACTCATCGGACGAACATGATCAGTACACCCTAAAGTAACCACATCAAATTTTGATATGGCCAAGTTGCACTTCTACCACACATGCATATATAAAAAATCTCTTCAAAAATTATTATCTTAAAGAGATCCCAAATTTATAATTGTACAATTGATGCCTGTAGTGTTGATTTATTTACAAGACCAACCTTCAAAGTAATACACATGAAGCATGAATTCAACCAAGTTGCACTTGAACAAACACTTGAAGAATAAATATGATATAAATTCAAAACCCATGTCTCAAAATGAATACCAAATTCAAAACTGTGGATATTTTTCATACTGCTCCTCTACCATGTTTGTAATTCACATTCTCATGTATCTTTCTATATGGATACTTGGATAGCATTTGCCATTGTCAATTAGAACTTTGATTATAATAGTATTGGGAAAAAAATATGAAACTATCACTTACCTTCAAAACTAGTCATTTGCTAGTAGCTCCATACCACCCTTATCGATGGAAAGGTTAGGAGCATAACGTCTCAAACAATCTGGTAAGGAATTTGTGAACTGAGAGAAGAGAAGAGGAACCATAGAAACTTAACAAGATTAAGATGGACAACAACCCAGAGTCTGTCCACATCAGATAAGTAAATAGAGAATTATATTCCTTGCTAACAAAATCTTGCTCGCTGACATAATACATTTTCCATTTACCTCAAAAAAGTGACAACATGCTCCATATCATTCTTAATGACCAAAAAGGTCACAGTAAGTTCTTCGAGCAATCTGGTGGAAATTAAATAGAGAACAAAGAAGAAAAAAAACAGAGGAAATCTCAACATGGTTAAACTAAACTCTAACATTAACTCTAGCTATTTTAGAAAATAACTTGGAATCTAATGGAACTTGCATTTCCTATTCATAAAAACCTCTCTAGCCACCAATATTTCAGGAGACTAATCATTTTTTTTACAGTAATTGTTAGTTTGAAGATATGTGCTTTTTCTATTTTAACTTCTAGCTCTTTACCTGTGGAGTTGGAAAAAATTCCACAAAGCAAATCATACACCTTCACCTCTCTGAATTTTTCAGCAATGTAACATTCCTTAAATTTCTCACTAAATGGTCAGTTTGAAATTGAAATATCAGTGGTATCATTGGAAACAACAATTAGATAAGGTAACAAAACAAGGATCAGTAGAAACTAAAGCAAGGCCACTTAGTTATATAACGACCAAAAATTTAGTATCTAGAAGATGCCAAATATCCTCTACTCCTAAACATATATCGATTTTCAAACAAACCAATTTTCATCAAATAAAATAAATGTCCACCAAAATCATGACTAAAATTCATTCAAAACACGTGATATTCTAGGAAGCAGGACACAAAACTATACATATATCTAAACCAAACAAGGTTGAATAATATAATTATAATCGCAAAGATGGTATTAAGTGCATAATAGTTTCACTATACATATAAAAGTATAAAATCCGAGAAGGTTAAGCTGTTACTAGTACGAGAATACGAAGGGAGCAGTAACACTGCACCCAATTTGGGTGCAATTACAACGTGGCACAAGCAATTGATTGAAAAGAAACCATTTTTCCATAAAAGCGCTCATTAACTTTTAACTAAAAACTTAATGCAACCAACCGTCACTTGCCACATCATGTAACTGCACCCAAGTTGATTTCACTGCATACTCTGTATTCTCTGTTAGTATACAGAAAAAGAAGTTTTTGGAAACTGTAGTAGTTATGTGTTCTGTAAGTATTCGAGAAGTATCCAAGATGTAAAATGTATTAAAACACAAAACGAGCGAGAAGCATTTAACCAAGCTCGAGGAGTACCTTGGTGTCAAACGGAGGTAAAGCACTGCCTCAAGATAGAATCTTGAACTGACTGCTACGTAGACAACCTTTCATTTGTGTTCTATGGCATGTAGTTCACTCTCGAACAATGTAGTTAAGCATTTAAGATGGGAAACACGTGCACGTGTGCACGCGCACAAAGTTGGACCTGTGTGTGCACATGACTGTGTGTGCATACATATATAGTTTACATAATATTTTTGACATACTAAACAATCCCTCAAAACAACTGCTCCATGACTAACATGGATAGTTATGTTTCGGCGAAATTTAACATATGTATCATATCCATAAGGAAGCTATCAAAGACAAAAATATACAACCCCAAAAATATTAGAATATATAACAATATATTTGAAGAATACAACACTACCCGGATTTAAAAGAATTTTGTATGTTTAGAAATGGTCATCATTCTACGAGGCATTGCTTTAAATTTTGGAAGAAATTTCGGCCGAAAATTGAGTTTTAGAACTTGGGTGACACCGAAACATCATAAATTTTATCAATTGTATCATTTTTTGAAGAAATTCCCAAAATATCGAGTTGATTAGAAAATTTTTGGTTCAAAATTTTGGCCAATATTTTCAATCACCGGGCTGGTCTTTGAATTAGTAAGACTGGGCACTAGTGACATTAAAAACTTCTGAAACCCAAGCCCAACCAAAGCTGACCTTTTATCTAGTATTGCTTGCTTGAATTGTGATTATAATAATACTATGTACGAAAAAATGACACTATTCAATGTTATATGTGTTTCATGCTAAAGGTCACGTATTTGAATTGTAATCAATATTGCTCGAGTTCCCGATATGATATTGTGATACATAGTATTATAGTTTATATACATCATAATTAAGAGAAATATTTTAAACCAACATGATACCCTGATATTTACTAAATATCCTGAACTTTCACCGAAATCCAAAATCTGAAATCTGAAATTCAACATGAAAATTCTTAGGCCGACACACCATCAAAATCCAACATTTAGAACCTTGTAAGTTTAATACATTGTGTTAGATTACAAGTGCAATTTTCCTCAACCATTCTACAACTTCGAAATTTTAGCCTAGTGGCAGGGACTTTTCACATGGTATCAAAGCACCCCGTTCGAATCTTAATGGGTCCGTTTATTTATTTTGGAATTTTTTACGTATTGAATATCGTAAAATGTTATTGTATCTATCGTTGGGATACCACGGATTTACACGAGCGAATTCAAGTGGTAATCTCGACTTCGTGCCGTCTTTTTGCCTCTAATGTATAGGGATCTTACATGCACCCATGTAGTTAGTTATTGAATATAAGAATAGGAAATTATTATCACATTTCATCTCATGACATTAAAGACAACTATTGTAGATTGTATATTAGGATTGATTGTTCATGTGATTGCTATTGATAAATTAGTGGAATTGTAATTATTAAAATTATGGACATCATCGACCTTAATACCATGTTCATATAGGAATGACTCGCTGTGATTTATGATTAATAAACTCCAATTTATCATTCTTAACTTTTAACCGTTTTATTCAAAATGAACATGTTGACTATTCTGGAAATTACGCCAACCTGAACCTTACTGTGCTGTTTCGACTTAGATAAATTCTTTAAAACCAGTCGCTTCCTGAAAACGAAACGTAGCCCTAAATGTCTAGATGTCAATAGACTCCGGAATTTTCGAATTCCGACTTATATTGCCCGAGTTATGACCTTTTTACTACAGCTGCGCTGTAATTTCAGATTCATGTACATCACATGTTAGGCTAATAAATTTAGTGGACTAATGATCAAATATGGCCAAGATAAATTCCAGATTTGTAGATAACATGCTTAGGGTGATAGAAAATATTTTTACTTATTTTTTATAATGATTATTTACTGCCCTTATAACTGAAATTAGTCAACATCGACACCCAGCCAGAAACCAAAATATCTAAAGATTATTGAATTTCGCCTAGTTATCGTTGTCGGAATGTAGACTTTAAGTATGCATTGGAACCGGGCAGGAGTCTAGTTTCTAGACCACCTGACGGATCCACATTTTCTGTCCTGTAGCAACGGGAATTCTGATTTTGGTACAGCAATCTACTGCTGTCCAGAATTGGGTTCTTATGTTTAATAATATATAACTATATCTATAATGTTATTTTTAGTGTATTAAATTGTATATAGAATATTGCATGATCTTAGAGTTATTTTGTCACCTTTATTAGTCTCCCTTATTAATCGCATTATTGTATGATAATTGAATAAAGAAAGTAAAGCAAGCCGGGGTTAAGGGTTGATTAGGGTAGTTGATGACATAGTGACTGTACTCAGAAGAGGGGCCCGTGTTTCCCTAATTATCGGTATATCGATTATTGGTTATTGGTTATATCGATCATCGGTTAATTGCAGATTACTGACTTCAGTATCTCGATTGATTCGGTCATCGGTTATTATTGAATATTGTTCCCGAGTACGTGAACTATAGAATCTATCACCTTAGTCTAAACGAAATTGATTGTATGCATCGAACCTGTGGTACGGCACACATGGGACACAGTAGTACGTGCATTAGCTAGGATTTAAAAATAAATAATAGGCCTAAGGCTTTCATCATATTATCATTGCATATTGTTATCTTTATCGAACAGTGTCATTGTTATTATTGCCATTATTGATATTGTTCATCGTTATCGTGATAAATCATAGTTATTGCATATTATACTATTATTGCTTTGTCACTGTTCAACACTATTGATTTCATCGTTTATTGAATTCATTGCTATACCACTATTGTCATTGTTTCTCTGTTTCTCCACTTGCATATCCACGACTTGCTCTAAGGACTTTCCTTTTCCTCTCTTTAGATGAGCAACTTACAGCTAATCAAGGAGATTACCTGACGGAGTAGGAAAGCAGCATTGGTGAAGGAGATGTTTTATAGCGCCATTAAAACAAATGTTGTTGTATTTGATGACTCTAATAAAATTGAACAAATATTATCTCTTTGTATTGTGGGCTTCGACCCGATTATGGTTTGTTAATTTCCAGATGTTGGGTTATTTTTATATTGGTTATTTTTATGCTTAAAATTCTATTATTGTTATCTATGTGATTATTCTTCCAATGCATGCGTGGTTGTTTCTATTACTTGTTTATATTGTTGAGTTGGATCAATAACAGCCTATGGATGACGCAAGTCATTCGCTGGGCCGAATCACGTGCTTGCATTCCGTGTTTTTGGGAAGCGGGGCGTGACACAGGGACCATTTCACTTCATTTTATTTCCTCGTCACAGCAGACGGCAGACTTCTTCACCAAATCTCATACTGTTTAGAGATTTCGATATTTAGTGGGCAAACTCACACTGTGTGACCCACCGTGAGTTTGAGAGGGGGTGTTAGATATTATAGTCCCACATTGGGTATTGGGCTAGTTTGATATTTGGTTCACTCCTATATATAGGAGATATTGTACTCAGTTATTTCTCAATTCAATAATCAGTATTGTTTTAATCTCTCTGATTTATCTTAACATTCGGGATAGGATAATGGGGGGGGGGGGGGGGGATCGGCGGCGGCGGCGGCGGTGGTGGTGGGGTGGTGGTGATGTTGGTACTGGTGTTGCTATTGCTGTCGGTGGTGGTGGTGCTTGCGTTGATGTAGGTGATGTTGGTTGCAGTGATGAGGCTGCTGCTTGTGAGCCCTCTCCACCTCCGTCATCCTCCCTCCATTCTTCGCTGCTTTTTGTCCCTTCGACAATCCTGTCGTAACCTACGGTCTCGAATGGGTTGGTGTTCGCCGGCGATCTCTAGGGGGTGTTCTATTACACCCTCAATGGCTAATAGGAGGACCCTCTCTAGGGACCTATCCTCTAGAATGAGGTGAGGGGGAGAGCGGTGATGATGCACGTCGCTCCTATCATGCCGGTGATGCTCACTATGGTGAGCACGCTTGGGCGAGCAAAATCTGAGCTATCTTTTGCCCTTCCTCGACGACGGAGAACGTCGGGAGTTCCTCCTGTTCGGGCTGTCTTGATGGCTGATTCGAGGTGACTGCGAGTGGTGGTGGTGGTTGGGATATGGTTGTTGAACCCTCTCCATGGGCCCACAACCCCTCATTTCCGGGGATGAAACAGTTACCATCAGAGAGAAAGGAAAGCCCAAGACATTGTATGTTGATGAAAAATGTTAGTATATACCTTGGAATTTTCTTTTTCCCCATTTTCGTGTCCCATATTCGTCAACTGTCAGATGAATTCAGTTTATCTAAGTGGCTAAATTGCAGAAAAAAGACGTACCATTTAATTTGTTCCTGCTTTTATATACGCTAAAGTTATGCATGCATGCCTTTGCTAATTGATACCTCCAATTAACTTGACATCAGTAACATTCAATACACTAATTTAGTGATTCTTGCAACTAGTCTCATTCTCTCAATGCATCACTTTGTTAAGCGAAAATGAAACCTCAGCGAACTTAAATGCATGCAAAATGAAGCAATACGAGTGGAAGGAACTTGAAGGTATTTTAGTGCAATTTAGCAAATCTGAACCAAACTGAGATTAATTACAATTACAGGAACCTGCGCATTTATTGCATGAAACAAAAGGCAGCAACTGCTACCATCTGAAAATAGCTGTTCTATTTCATGAAAGAAATATGATATCCAAATTCGAGAACCAATTATATATGATCCAAATACAAGAAAATTGCACACTAAACTACTTAGCATCAGGAAGAAAGATACAACCTTCCAGTTCTCAATAAATGAATTGGTTCATGCCCTCAAATGGAGGCGAATCCAAACGTGCAACATTGCAGAATCTCTTTGCCAAGATGATACGCTTAATTTTAATCCTCCACAACAGGAGAGTCATAAGGGGAGACCAAAAGCGATTGGAGAGTGCGGTTGTTTCACTACCTGGTGTCTGCAGTACTTGATCAAGCCAACTATCGTCACTGTGATCTGTGCTCATCATCATTGAAATGGAAGCTAGAATTTTATCATTTCCGATTGTGGAGACAAGTTCCTTGCCAACATATTGTGCTGCTGTACCAAAAAGCATCAGTTAGTCGTTGATAAGGAACATTTTTGTATGATATTTAGTCATGTGGAAGTGTGACCTCTTCTTCTTCACATGTTTACATATACTCATAAATTTAGTAAATTTACAACTCATAAAGGAATTGTGCATCGATGTTGCTATAATATGGCCATTCATTTTCCTTTCAGATATTGTCAGAATATAAGTGTAGAACTCTCAACCTTTACCACAACTACAGAGGTTTGGTCTAGTGGTAGGATCTTTCACATGGTAGCTGAGCAACCCATGCGTGATTCCCACTCGCTATGCTATATTAAATGCAAATTAAAATAAACTAAAAAACTAATGGCAGGGGTTTCCACAGATGTGCGACTGGTTGGTTGGCCGAAAGAATTCATACTATACCACATTCAATGCATACTTGGAACTAAAACCAAGTTTATGACACCTAGTTTACGAGATGAGGGAAGAGTTATGATGGACATGCATTCCACAAAGTATAATTCTAGTAAAGATAGACGCGAGATTGGTAACTACCGTGATGTGCCACTGCACTTATGGGGGCCTGAAATGAGTTTGTCTCTGGAGAGAGAAGGCCAGTGCATCCATCATTCTGCAGGTAGTAAAAAAGAAAATTTCATACAAAATAAACTTGCAGAAAAACCTCTTAAACGCTACTAAAGAAAAGTTTACACGATGATCCAGTGCTATGTAAAAGCACAAAGGTACCAGGAGCCACTTACAGTGAAACTTCCCACTTTTTGGTTGGTATCGTATTGGTGAGGCTGGTAAACGCCCAGTTCAGGTATGTCGCATGATATCTCAGGATACGGGTTATAAACTTGATTCAGAGTATGAATTTCGCTAGTTGATGCATCTGTCAGGATTTTTTTGTATCAGCTATAGTTCATAATGATGGGAAAGGATAACAATGACTGATACAGTAGTCTGCAATCAATATACCATGAAATGCTGTCTGGTGCAGATTGCACTGAATAGCATGGTTTACTGTCTCTTCCCATGCCTTTCTTCCCATGCCGAGTAACTAGATGTAGGCGAAAAAAGGGGGAATTTTTTTTTTAATGTAATTTTCATTCTAAGAGCTCATGACAAATAAATTATCAATTGAATAAAATTTCTTACAGTGCGCAATTTGTGAGAATCCACAACATACAAGCTTAGAAAGTCCTGCACATTATTGATACCAGCGCCCATAAGCCTCTGGTGAAACATGCCGTTCTTCATGATCCCCTTTAGACGGTATACTTGGTCAGTTAGAGATGGAGGGTTATCTTTCTGATTCGCTGAAATCAGCAAAATTTACGAGTTAAAATTGGTGTTAATGTGGGCGTACAAGTACTGGTAAATGAATAATGCATATTATATACCATAAGTACATAGGTTTCATGCATTTAATATGAATCATACATGATTTTTGAATGGTGTACAGCATTCAAACGAGTTTTTAGGAGATTATAATTAAATAAATTTACATTCTGAGTTTTTATTCAATTGTAAAAAGAAATATAAGAAACACAAAATTAAATCATAGGTAAAAAAAATAGTTTACTTGATTCTTTACATGCAGATAGGAATAGCAAATAGGGTAAAAAAGTATCACATACATGATAAAGCTACTAATATTAATAACTTAAACGAGCCAGTCCTTACTTACGGTGTTAGTACATACAATAATAATCAACAACCAACAATGTGTGAACAATGAAGTATGAACTTAAAAAGCTAGCCAAATGAATTCAGTTAGGATGTCCAGATACATCATACGCTAATTTATTTATCCGATCGAACTGGTTAGAAGGTTATAAATCATACGAAGAAAAACCTTACCTTCGCCACGTTCATCTTTCACTTGAACTGCTTCAGTTATAGCTTCTTGAACTCTTTCTCCATTATATCTACCATCCGAAACCACTGCACCCAGCCTAAACATTCCACTCCTCGTCCATTTGGAATTGTCTGTAAAACTAACATCACCAATAATACCAACCCCTTTGCTCATCCTAACATTAAGCTCTCCCTTCAGTAATGGCCGCTTGCCCTCTCTTGCAGATTCCACATGGCGATCAAACTCCTCCTTGCTCCAAATTGTGTCCTCACTGCGATTAAAATCGCCATTGAGGGCTACAATCTTAACCGACAATGAAGCCCAGGGATCAGATGTCACAATCTCATTCGAGATCGTATCCTTTAAGGCTAGTTGGAGTGAACTCTTATTTTCTGATTTGACTCTTCTGTTAGTGAAAAGAGGACGAGACAATCTATTCTGAAAATGCAGTCGATATCTGCTTGCCCCAAGGATTTGTTTGATAGAAGTTCTATAAAAGAATAAACAGTTATATTTTTATGACATTAAGTAATCCTCTATGAATGATCCAGAAAAACATCTACCCAATCAAAATATAAAATCAAATCAAATCAAATAAAAAGATTTAAAAAATCACTGTAAGTCAGATTCATCGAATCACTACGTTGTCATATTTATTCAACCAACCAAACATATCTCAAATTGACTAAGGTATAAAATTAAAATATTTCAACAATTTTCAGATAGTACAAATAAGCAGATGCAGCCTTAATGTAACAGGTACCAGTTCTTCAGTCATCATAATGATTTTGATAATAAAATCAATCTGACAATCTTAGAAAACCCTCTCTTATTTAGTGTCAAATTCTTGGCTGCAGATACTAGAGCCATAATCCTTAATGACCGGTGATAGCCCCCAAAATGTCTCAAACTGCAGTGAATTGTCTGGAATAAAAGGAGAGATACAAGTGCTATACAAAACACAGCCTACAACGGGCCTCCCTAGGCGAACCAGTCTTTTTGAAGTCCATTCCTTATTTATAACAGATTGGAAATTGCTTCAACTTAAAGTGTGTTAATTAATATTCGGTAACAGGTGTTTATAAACAATTTGTCACAAATTTAAGAATGTTCAGGGATTTATTAAGAAGCAAAATAAAGTACGTCGACCTTTTTATTCATGAGAAAAAGGCTTTAGCTTTAGACAATGATGGCTTTGGTAATGTATGCGAAAAAACAAATGAAGAGAAGCAGCTACCAACCACTCCACAAGAGCTCCTACCCACACCCAGCTAGCAAGAGGGAAACCATGGGAAAGCGGAGCAGAGAACAGGAAGAGGAAAGACTGAGGGACAAGAGGACCGGAGAGAGGAGGAGCGCTGGAGGTCCTGATAGATTGAGGGACCGTGAGTGGGCCAGACAACCTCGAACGGACCAAAGAGGTCGTTCGAGTGAGAAGAGGGAATGGAGGAGCACTACGACAAGAGAGGTGATCCATAGAAGGAAGTCACCGACATCCGAAGAAGAGGACCTCCAACCATCAGAGAAACGAAGAAGGTCATATGCAGAGGCTACCAAAGGAGGAGGTAATAGGGAAGGAGGCAGAGCTGACTATAGAAGATGGAGGTCACCGGATATAGAAGATATTAAGAAGAAAGAAGACGAAGAAGGAGAATGGGTGTTGGTGCGACCTAGGAAAACTAGGAAGACTGAGAAGAAGGAAGCGAGCTCGGGGGACTCAGGGAAGTCTCGGAGAAGGCTAAGTTGTGTCACAAATGTGCTCAAAAGGGACATACGATTCACGAGTGTAGAAACGACTGGTTTTGTTACGCATGTAAGAAATCGGGCATATTTCTAAAGACTGTGACAAGCTTAAGATGCCGGCGTACCACCCACTCGTCAAGTCGAACAATTCCTCGAGACAGAGCTCCTCGCAAGAAAGCCCGATAGTCCCAGAGACGAAGCGCAGCTTGAAGACAACCAGCCTGGATCAGAGCACCACGCACGAGAGTTGCGCTGGCAACAGGAAAATTATCAAAGCTTGGATTACTCTAACTCCAATTATGGCAGAATTTGAGAGACGCTTTCGTAATGGAGCCATCATCAAAGCACAATCAGGCAACCCGACCACAGAAGAGATTGAAAAACTACCGTGAGTTAACACCACGAAAGATCCGAAACTGAGTTGGAGAGTGCAAAGACTATCTCAAAACACATTCTTTGTGTATTGTCACCATGAAGAAAGGCTGAAAGAGCTAGTGGCCAAGGGTGGGTTGGGGACGGATGAATACTACTTGACGTTCAATCGCTGGACGAGCAAGATTGGGGCACTGAAAATTGAAGAGATGCCGGCGGTGTGTATTTGCGTGTACAACTTCCCATTTCACTATTGGGTTAGATCAGGGTTCCAAAATCTGGTTAGGGGTTTTGGGTATGTCGATGACATCGATCGTTATACTATGCTGCAAGAACGTAGAGAGTATGCTAGAATAAGAATTGGCATTGAGAATTCGTCCTTAATTCCATCGATGATTCAAGTCCAGTTTGAAGAGGAGACATACGAGGTCAAACTTATTGTCAAACGAAAAAAAAAGCATCACGTTTCGAGAAAATGAGAGGTGGGCGGAGAAAGACGCTGTAGGGGAAACAGGGAAGCCAGAGGTAGAAGACAATGGAGGACCATCGGATCGTAGAAGAGCTAATCTGGAGCGCTCATCAAAGTTGAGGGGTGCAGAGTCTTCTCAGCCGCTTGATCAGGAAATGATTAATCATGGCCACACAATTCAAAATAAAGAAGCGGTGGGGTCGAAATTACAGCTGGCTTCTTCAATGAGGCTTCAGGAAGAGGTCAAGGGTCACATTAAGGTGATGGACGAAGTAGAGAAAGGTAAGGGTCTGGGTGATTGTGACAGGGTGACATATACTAGGTTGTACGACAGAAAAGGTGGAATACTGAGAAATGTAGGGGACACGGAGCTCGAGGGAGGAACAAGACTAGCAGAGAAAGGAGAGTTTCTTATGATGTCACACGCAGAATTCGAGGCAACTGTTCAAGCTGTCGTGTTGGAAATCACAAAGAAAAAAAGTGAGGAGTTTGGGCCGGGCATTGCAAAAAAACAAAGGCGATGGGCCCTCAACTAGCCCGATTGTGGTTCCTAATCTGGAATTAGGAATAGAAGGGGAACTTGAGGGGGATGAGCTGATTCAGTCTGGTAGGGAGGGTCTTGTGGTTACTAAGGATGCAATTAATATTGAGGATACGGAGGGTGATAACGAGCAAAGAGACAAACAAGAGGATCTAGATATGGATGAGGATAGGATCGAAGCATTGGAGGGCTGACAGAGCGGGAAGTATATCTCGGAGACAGATACTGAAAAATGGGAAAAGAAAGTCAGAGAGTTGGTAGGAAGTGATAATGTGGGGGGGTCATCTAGGACTACAGTGGAATACAAAAGGAGGAGCAAGAGGCAACATGACAAATGGGGTTCACAGGGCCCAAGCGAAGGTGACTTAATCAAAGCGGCAGCAAAGGCCAAAGAACCAGTATCAGCCTGTGGAGGTATGTCTACTACTGAGTTATCTATTCTGAGTTTCCTACCTAATAATACTCTCATTTACTATGCTAGTCTGTTCGGTCTAGCCATGGGTTCCAACTTAACAGAACAAAGCGAGAGAGTTAAAATGCTTAGAGGAGAGGCAAAAAGACTTTATCTGTAGGTCTCTTTGCAGGGATAGATGTAGGAGATTATTAGGTTATTTATGTTGTACATCTTTTGGAACGTGAGGGGGTGCGGCAGAACGTTAAGTGTAGATTGATTAATGATACCCTCAGCAGATAAAGACCGTCTCTGTGCGCCTTACAAGAGACTAGGATAGGAAACCCTAGGGTAGAAGACTTCAACCGTATTAGGTTCTGTAACGCATTCGATTGGCGTTTCAATTCGGCTTTAGGGCTGTCGGGTGGTATAGCTATTGGGGTAGACGAGAACCTCTTCGAGGTGATGGATGAGCTTGTGGGGATCTTTGCGGTCACGATTATTATTAGACGTAAAAGATGACTGGGTGCATATGGTTTCATCGGTTTATGGACCGTATGACTCCAGACGACGGGAACAATTATGGGATGAGATTAAGGCTATTAAAAGATATTGGGATGGCCCTTGGGTGGTGGGTGGTGATTTTAACATTACTAAATTTGACTACAAACATAGAGGTAGGGGGGAGGGCACTCAAGATAGATTTAATTTCAACCAAACCATCGACGACCTACATTTAATGGAGATACAAGCGTCGGATCGGTTGTTCACCTGGACCAATATGCAAGCGAATCCAATTCTTGCGAAGCTGGATAGGATCCTTGTATCCATAGATTGGGAGGATGCCAATCCGCTAGCTAGGGCGAAGTCAGGGACTAGATTCACGTCAGACCATGTGCCTGTAATTCTAGACGATGGAAGTTTAATGATAGCACATCAACGCCCTTTCCGCTTCGAGAAGGCATGGACAATGCATAAAGATTATAAAGGATAGCCGGAGGAAGCCAATAACAAAGACAGAGGCTACAGATGTGTGGATGCAAAAAATAAGAAAGCGAAAATGCCTAAAGGAGTGGGCAAAGCGAGAGTTTGGACAGGTGAGAAGGAAAAAAGAGCTATTAGGAGAAAGAATAAAGGAACTGGAAAAGATGGAGGAGAGGCATCTGAGGGATCAAGAGCGTAAGGAATTGTCAAGCAAAGGACAAGAGATTCAGGAAATTGGAGAAATGGAGGATAGGTACTAGAAACAAAGATCTAGGGTGCAGTGGCTTCAAGAAGGAGACGATAATACAAAACTTTTCCATAAGGTGACAAGTGGCAGACGAAGACAGAATCATATATCAGGGCTCTTTGTGGACGATAATTGGTGTGAAGATGAGGGGTTGGTAATGTTGGGTTTATGTCTTGCATACCATGTTGGATAAGAAGACGATGAGACGATGGAGGAATCGAGACGAACGGAGACGAAGTGGAAGCAAGGGAAACAGTCAGCAGTAGTAGCAGGTGGAGTTGCAGTCGACCGTACATGGGGTACGGTCGATTGCCCAACTCTGCAAAAGTTCCCGAGAGGGGGCCGGTCGACCGACCTTGTGGTGCGGTCAACCGTGCGCGGCACTAATAGATAATTTGGGTCGGATCTTGGTGATTCGTGAGAAGCCCAACTAGCTCTTCAAGTCAGATCTGACGGCTCTTATCGTAGGGTTATCTCTTCAGATATATCCAAAGGATATTGTATCAACATATCAAACTAGGGTTTCTATAGATCTCTATATATTGTTGTTATTGGCCTCCATTGAGATCCAAGAGAGAGAGTACTTCATTGAAGGGAAGATTGAGTAATTCTCTAATTGTAAACAACTAGTACTTCAACTAGTACTTGCTAGTGAGGCTTGAGAGAGGATCGTGGTGAGAATTGTAATATTTTTGTATATTCTCTAATTGAATAACATCTTGGTTTCTTCTCCCCTGGATTAAGGCGACAGCCCCAACCGGAACAAATTTGTGTATGCGTTGGCGTGTTTGGTATGATCTCATATGTGCTTGGTAGTTTGTGTTGATTGCATCGAATAACTCAACAAGATCCTAAGGGAGGTTTTGGTAGAAATCCCTAACAATTGGTATCAAAGCTTCGGGTTAAAGGGTTTGTTCGAGTTCCTTGGAGATGATGGCAGATCAGATCACGAAGATCAAGCGGTTGGAAGGAAAGATCAACTTTGATCTCTTGAAGGTGGACATGCATGAAGCATCGATTCAACAGGAATTGGATCTAGTCCTAGAAGGAGATAAAGGGAGACCAATCGGCACAAAGCAGGAGAATTGGGAGGAGATTTATTCAGAAGCTTTGGGTTTAATCTGATTGTCATCGACGAGCGAAGTCAGGTATAGGAGAAGCACGGCGAGTCTTTGGGCACGATTCAGAACTGACTACTCGAGATCGTCATCATAGAGTCGGATGTACCAGTGAAAAAGTTGTGGAGTTCAATATGGAGTTATCTGAATTGAGGGCGTTCAACTCAGATGATCTAAGGGTTTCCAACGATATATTCATCATCAAATCCATCCAACATGATAACTGTGCTATATGGAAAATCTACCAAGGAAAAGTTTTTCATAACAGGTATGATCAAGGGGTTGGAGGAGGATGCAATTAGGAAGGAGAGTTAGAAATCGGCGTCAACTTCTGTGAGTTGCTTGGATGTGGATTTTACTTTGATTGGAAGAAAAAGTGTATGTAGGGGTAAGGTCCATGGCCACCAGTACAAAGGGATTGAGCATTACATGAGAGACTGTTGCAAGCGATTGAATTAGAGGGACGCCTTCAGTGCCGCAGAATCAGGTGATGGCTTAAACAGTACTTTTGTTTCAAGTTCTTTAGATGTGAATTCCGGTTGTTCTTTTGATTCGGTTAGTTCTTCTCAAGTGCTCCGAGAGGGAGATGGTTTCTACTTTCAAATTTGCATCATATCGTTGCGTGGGAACGAAGGTTGATAAGATTTGTGAAGTAATGGTTTCTACTTACAAGTTTGTCTCATGTCGTTGTGTGGGAACGAAGATTGACAAGACTTGTGAAGTAAGGGGTGAGAAAACTAATGAGTCGAAGATGATAAACAGAAAGGGATACACTAGAAGAGGGCATGTATATTCCTTTGATGAAGCGGAGCCTAATATCCATGAGAACTCTAGAAGCTCGGAACTGCAAGTACACAGATCCAGGTGGAGTTCGTTCAGTTTGAAAATGTTATCGTGAGGTGATGAAGGGTGAGAAGGGAATTGAGCAAGGTCAGCACAACCTCTACCAGCTTTGGAGGAACAGAAAAACTTGCGCAAGTATTTCGAAGCCCATTGTTCCTAAAGCATCATCTAGTATGCCATCACTAGAATCATCCGAGCGAGGCTGCAACGTTCGAATACTATCGGAAGGTGGAGAGAGCCTTAAGGTAGGTGGAGTTCGTGTGAAGGGTGGCACCTCCATGATTACATCTACTGGGGTGTTCCCTTGAGGGGGCATACAACGGGAGAAAAATAGGTTGAGATAGATTCAACTAGCAGAGGAAGCCATTGAAACGAGTTGTTTGCAAGAAGAGAAGGAAAAGAGTCTAGAAGGTTTTAAATCACACAGGTGTGGATTCATGAGTATGCAATCCAAGGTGGAGATTGTTGGGTTTATGTCTTGCATACTATGTTGGATAAGAAGACAATGTGACGATGGAGGAATCGAGATGATCGGAGACGGAGTAGAAGCAAGGGAGACAGTCAGCAGCAGCAGGTGGAGTTGTGATCGACTGCACGGCCGACCGCGTGGTCGGCCGTACATGGGATGCGATCGATCGCCCAACTCTGCAGAAGTTCCCGAGAGGGGGACGGTCGACCGACCTTGTGGTGCGGTCGACCGTGCGTGGCGCTGATGGATAATTTGGGTCAGATCTTGGTGATTCGTGAGAAGCCCAACTTGCTCTTCAAGTCAGATTTGACGGCTCTTATCGTAGGGTTATCTCTTCAGGTATATCCAAAGGCGATTGTATCAAGATATCAAACTAGGATTTCTGTAGATCTCTATATATTGTTGTTATTGGCCTCCATTGAGAGCCAAGAGAGAGAGTACTTCATTGAAGGGGAGATTGAGTAATTCTCTAATTGTAAACAACTAGTACTTGCTAGTGAGGCTTGAGATAGGGTCGTGGTGAGAATTGTAATATTCTTGTATCTTCTCTAGTTGAATAACATCTTGGATTTCTTCTCCCCCGGATTAAGGCAAAAGCCCCAACCGGAACAAATTTGTGTGTTTTGGTGTGTTTGGTAACATCTTGGGTTTCTTCTCCCCCGGATTAAGGCAAAAGCCCCAACCGGAACAAATTTGTGTGTTTTGGTGTGTTTGGTATGATCTTATATGTGTTTGGTGGTTTGTGTTGATTGCATCGAATAACTCAACAAGATCCTAAGGGGGGTTTTGGTAGAAATCCCTAACAGGTAAAACAGCACATTGATGACAAATTCAGGAAACTATTAAGGGAAAAGAGGACGTCCAGAGTAGGATTGGTCCAGGATATGTGGAAGGACTCATGCATCGATGGCAGTAATGGAATTGAAGAGGAGTTTCCGGAAGAAGAGGTGCTTCATGGTATTAAGAGTCTAAGGCAGGATAAGGCGCCTGGACCAGACGGTTTCCCAATTTGTTTCTATAAACTTTACTGGAATGTCACCAAAGAGGATCTAATGAAGATTTTCCAAGAGATGCATCATAGGGAGACGGAGATCGGAAGACTAAACTATGCTAATGTCATTCTAATACCTAAGAAATCAGAGGTGCTTAGGGAAACAGATCTTAGACCAATTAGCCTATTGAATGGCTCCTTTAAGATTATCTCTAAAGTGTTAGCTAACAGACTGGCACCACACCTTCCAGACGTCGTAGGTGAATCACAAAGTGGTTTCATCAGAGGAAGAGACATCATGGACAGCGTTGTCGGCACAAGAGATTGTTTTTAGAGGTCATAAAGAAAAGGCGGACGGGTTCCTTCTTAAACTGGACTTTGAGAAGGCATATGATGCAGTGGAGTAGGAGTGTGTGGAGGAAGTTCTGACACTTAAAGGTTTTGGATGCAAATGGAGACGATGGATGAGGATGTGCGTCAGAGGAGGGAAATCATTCATTCTATTCAATGGTCAACAAGGACAGGAAATTAAATGTTGTAGAGGATTAAGACAAGGGGATCCACTATCCCCATTGCTCTTCACATTGGTAGCGGACGGGTTAGCAGAAATGATTAGGGTCGGAAAGGATAATAACATTATTAATGGGTTTGCGATCAAAGGAATAAGGGACAAGGTGGCAATCCTTCAATATGCGGACGATACATTAATTTTTGGGGAGGCAACTGTAGAGGAGATACTGGCACTGAGAATGATTCTTAGGTGTTTTGAGGCTTGGTCGGGGCTGAGAATTAATCTTAATAAAAGTAGTGTGACCCCGTTTGGTGAGGGTTAACAACTCCTATTGAGGAAATTAAGGAATATCTAGGATGCGAAATTGGAGAATTTCCTATGAAGTACCTGGGTACGCCAATCAAACCGGGAGGGTTGAGACGGGAGGACTGGTTGCCGGTTGTAGAAAAGGTGGAAAAGAAGTTGGCTGGGTGGAAGGGAAGGTTCCTATCACTGGACGGTAGAATTACGCTGATTAACTCGGTGCTTAGTAGTCTTCCGACATATCTTATGTCGATCTACGAACTACCAAAGTGGGTCATTCAGAGAATCGACAAGAGTAGGAGGAAATTGCTGTGGAGAGGAGCTAATGAGGTTAACAAATGGATACACCTAGTTAACTGGGGACGGATCTGCAAGAGGAAGGAATTCAGGGGGTTGGGAATTGTGAATCTGAGAGACATGAATAAAGCTTTACTAAGCAAATGGTGGTGGAAGATGAGGAAGAAACGGAGTACCTGGTGGTACAAATCGTTCCTGTTATACCGGAGGATGAGAAAGTTTAGATTCGGGGAAAAGAGCTTATCGGGTAAGGCATCTACACTATGAAAAGGGGTGGCGAAAATGGTGGAATCTTTTCATGCAAACACCTTTTGCGAGATGGTCAATGGAAAATACACTAGATTTTGGAAAGACAAATGGTGTGGGCAAAATACGATTCAATCACCATTCCCTGAAGTAGCGATAGAGACCATCAATGTGGATTCCTTAATCTCAGACGTGTACCGAAATGGAATATTACAAATTTCAACTTATTAATCAACCGTCTGAAGACTATATTAATAAACTCGAGCTCCTTAATGAGCACATTCGGGAACATGGAGTGCGATTTCAAGGAGTGGAGGATAGCAGAATATGGAGTTTAGAAGCGAGTGGTAACTTCTCGGTATCATCGATGTACAAATGGCTTAATGATGGTGGGGCAAGAAGTGGAGATGCCAGAACAATGTGGAAAACATGTGCGTCGCTGAAAGTTAAAGCCTTCTTATGGGTGGTCAGTAACGATGTGATTCTAAAGAAAACCTGATCAAGCGAAACATCCCAGTAAACGACAAGTGTAGTAGATGTGGTTATTAGAGAAGACACGGAACATATATTTTTCTCTTGCCCTAGAGCTAGGATAGCTTGGGAGGTTATCGGTTTAGGTTTCGATCTACAAACTAGTCCGAAGTCGATTAGAGAGGTTTGGGGGGAATGGAGAGAGAGGCATTTTACGAAAGTTAATAGAGTAGCATGGGACATCTCAGTTGCGGCGGCTATTTGGGGTATGTGGCGAGACCGAAATGATTTGTGCTTTCGTCAAATTAATAACAGTCTCTACTATGATACATTACATCTGTCCGTTTGTTAATGCTTGGTCTGGTCTAGCAGCGACGACGAAGAGGATACGTTTGAAGGAGTAGATCACGGAGGCTATGCTGCAGGCAGGATGGACATCACTGGATGTCTAGTATGATTTGTATTTCCGACATATGCTTTTGTATTTTGAGTTGTGACATCATTATAGGATCTTGTTGTAAGAACTTTGATGTATGTTAATTTCAAGTGTACTTTTCATTAACGTTTCATTAATGAATCGGTGACGAGGTCACCTTATTTTCAAAAAAAAAATGATGGCTTTGGTAGAAATAAAAACAAAAGCATTTGAAACAAATATTTTGATCTAGTTCTCAAATATTTAATAGCAATCTGCCAAACAATTCACACTAAAACAAGAAATGTAACCGTAAATAGCACTGAAATATTTGTGAAAATTTCACCTCGGAGTAGGGTTCACAAAGTTGAACAATGCTTTTGGGAACTCTTCTCGTATCTGATGGAAAGGAAATAATACAGTAACTCAAATTATCATTAACCAAGTAGGTCATGTAGAATGTTGTGCTTGTATATATCTAATCTTAGAAAATCACCTTGATCATGTTCATTACATACAAAACTAAAGACTCAAATTGAGGAAAAAAATTAACTTCTCATATATAGGATCTAAACGAGGTTTACGATACACATATTTTTCTACATAACAATTGAGATGGAAGTAACTAGCACTGAGAACTGACCTATGTAGCAAATAACACAACAATTCTTGAGACACCGGAAGGGTTGGGCGGAAGAACGGGATGGACGTTGGGGAGAATGTGGAGGGAGTTTCTGGTGAGAGTAAGAGTTATTTAGATGAATTCTGAATTTCAAATTAGACTTTTTGGAATTCAAATTACATCTGGAAGGGTTGGGCGGAAGAACAAGATGCAGATGTCTCGCCTACAAGTTTAGCTAGTAGAGAGACTAGTTAGAGATGTGGGCTTAGCTTTATAATTATTCTCCACTGATCCGTTTGGACGCACCTCTGGTGTACCAGTTATCGTTTCTATTCATATTAGTTGTACTACTTGTTTCGTTAATTATTGATTAATGAAGCGATTACGATGTCACATTTTAAAAAACATTTCTTGAAACACTAGAAAATGAAGAGGGGAGAAAGTAATCATATATATATACCACTTTTCTGAACATAGGCTCTATATGAAAAAACACCTCTTTGTAACATCTGTAAGAACAAAAATTCAGATATTAGAACTAAATTAAATATTAACATACCATTGAAGGAGAAAGGAAAAACAAGAAGTAAAAGTTCAAAAGAACTCACTGATTCCCAAACCTGGGTCTCTTAGCTAGAGGTTGACTGCTCTCACCCTCTTCTTCTTGA
This sequence comes from Hemerocallis citrina, assembly GCA_017893485.1. Classification (NCBI taxonomy): domain Eukaryota; kingdom Viridiplantae; phylum Streptophyta; class Magnoliopsida; order Asparagales; family Asphodelaceae; genus Hemerocallis; species Hemerocallis citrina. The sequence goes on along the minus strand of CM030358.1, from coordinate 455,711,204 downwards.
GGAAAGGGTTTCTTGGAAGCCATAATAAGATTTGAAGAGAAGAAGAAGAACAAGAAGAACAAAATGGAAATGAAGAGGATGAAAATTCAATACTGTGAAAAATAGATTTAAAAGGAGGATAATACTAGGGGGAAATTGAGTCAGAAATTACACCCCAGGTTTCTTATATTGTTCTATTTTCTTTTAAAGAAAAATTAACACACGGAGTTGACTTGACAGTCTTGACTTAGAGCTCATAGAGACAAGTGTGCACTTGTTCTGTTGTGGTTGGTTTGTTTTAAGAGAATGGAGATAAGGCAAAATCTAGGATTTTAGGTACTTCTGCATAAATTAATTAAGACATAAGTTGTTAAAGGACAATAAAACATACAAGATGAGACAATAAGAAAACATGCACAACATATATGTAAACAGATAATTAGAGAACATACACAACATACTAGTGCGAACATACTAGTGTGCCGTTGAGCAATATTGCAGAGACTTATATATATAATATAATATAATATTAGGTATAACTCATGCAATACAGTACATAAATTTTTTTAATAAAAAATAATTAAACTTTTTCTTTGAAAAATTTATCTAATAACATCTATATAATAATAAAGATTTCAATTTCATAGATAATAAAGATTTCAATTCCAATATGGATGGAGTAAGAGCATCTGTAGTCGTTTGCTAAATATTGATAATATGGATATTTGGCTAAAAAAAGCGCGGCACTCGTTTGCCAAATATCCATATTATCGATAATATGCTACAGTCGATTGCTTTTATCCATATTTGAGCGACGGCACTCGAAGTGCCGTCCAAAAAAAAAAAAAAAAAAAAAAAATTCGTCGGACGGCACTTGAAGTGCCGTCCCTCAAAAAAAAAAATTAATTATACAATTAAAAAGCGCAAAAAAAGAATTTAAAAACCCAAAAAAAAATTTCCTCGAACGGCACTTCGAGTGCCGTCCCACGCTCTCCCTATTTCTCGGACGGCACATGATGTGCCGTCCCTTGGTATTTTTTAAACAAAAAAATTTTTAAAATAAGCTTTAATAAAGCCTTAATAAAGCATTAAAGCTTTAATAAAGCATTAAAGCATATATATCTACACATTCTAATCCTTCTGCTCTCGGACGGCACTTCATGTGCCGTCCTTCGATTTTTTTTTTTTTTTTTTCCTTCTCCGACGGCACATGATGTGCCGTCGCTCCAATTATTATTATTTATTTTTTATTTTCGCGTTCCGACGGCACTTCGAGTGCCGTCCCACAAAATTTTATTATTTTTAAAAAAGAAAATCTCCGACGGCCCTTCATGTGCCGTCGCTTATTATTTTAATATAGAAAGCTAAAAAATAGCTTTAAACGAGTACAGCAAAAGTGCGATTCCTATTTCCATTTATCCATATATCCATATTTTTACATTCAACGACTACAGATGCTCTAAGAGTGGAGGAGTTATCTCCTACATTTGCCCTCATTTTTTTATTTTAAAAATAAAAATTGGGAAAGATCCTAGACAAATGTGGTTTAGCATAATATATTGTATAGATTCCAAATTTTAATTGTTTTTCAGAATTTCTAATTAAATTTCCGTATTTAATAATAATTTTTGGAATTTTAATTTAATTTCCTAACTTTAAAGCATTTTTGTGATTTTTTATTGATTTATCGAGCTGGCACGATTTTTTGAGCAATCTGAATCGCCTATCAAGCCTGTGCTCGCCCGCTCAGTGGAATAAGATGTCAGGATGATGTGGTGACGCGGCCCGACCTGGGACATTGATCACGTAATGGGCTCGCCCGCTGAGTGAATTGGACATGTATGATTGGGTGACGACGTGGCACGATCGGGAGCCTCGATTACACACGTCTTCGCGCATCTGGATGATTGGACGGTCAAAATTTGAGCGGTTATGGTGGCTGGATGTGTGTACGTGTTAAGGTACGTGTGAATTCCTACTTTTACTCTCCTTGCTTTATTTCAAAATAGAAAAAGAATAGAGGAGGTACATTCTCTCTCCTATTAGCATAATATATAAATATATAATATAATATGTAAACAGAAGGAAAATAGTGTAACATATTTGCTTGCTGCTAGCTATTAGTACATGTAACGTCCGTTTAACCAGTCTCAATCTGCTACAATCAATACATGAAAATAAGAGGCTGAAATTAGAAATGTCGGAGAGCATTCTTTTGGCCTCTCCAAACAAGCATTCTTTTGGCCTTTCCAAACAAAGATGAGCTCGATAGCAAACACGGCGTTTCTATTAACAAGAAAAAGCATGAAAGTATTAGCTCTAGTACCGAATTCTAGACACCAAAATTCGAATTTTTGGCCGTAATAGGCCACTTTTTGAAAATATTTACAATTATGGACAAGTTTCGAAACTATTAACGCTCGTGGACTACTTGATGTCACGTTAGCAGCGGTCGCTATTTTCATTAACGGCATTTTCCTTTAGAGGCCGCTAATGAGAATCACGGCCTCTTTTTTTAAAAAAAAAATTGAAATTTCTTTTTACTGTCGCTATTACTATTAGCGACCAAAGTATATATGAATTCACTGATGGAATTAGTGACCTTTAATGAACTGTATTTCAACACTTAGTAAAATCCAAAGAGTTTTACTCTCTGGAAAAATAACAATCAATTTATTTTTGAAATTGAAGGCACTATTCGGAATAGCGACCTTAGTTGTACAAAGGTAACTATTCGGAATAAAGGTCTCTATTTGAATAGAGGTTTTAGTTGTGTGACTATTTTGCAAATTTTACAAAGCCCAAAGAGATTGAGTTTCCTACTGAAGTCGCTATTGCGAATAATGATTGAAGTATACTAATGTCGTTATTCCCAATAGCGATCTTAGTTGGGAGATTATTTTACAATCTTACAGAGAGCAATGAGATTTAGTCTTTTACTGAGGTCGCTATTCGAACTAGCAACCTCAGTTTTATTTTTAAAAAAATATTTCCATGAGAGCAAAAGCTCTCTAGAAATCGCTAAGTGACTCTACATACATTTGAGGTCGTTAATCACATTTGATGTCGTTAATCACATTAGCAACATCATATATACTAAGGTCGCTAGTGGAAATAGCGACATGAAGAAAAAAAAAATCAAATATTTTAAAACTAATGCCGTTATTCTCATTAGCGACTTTCAAAATGAAAATGTTGCTAATAAGAATAGCGGCCGCCACTGACATGGCACTAAATAGCCCATGAACGCTATTAGTTTCAAAACAGACCCATAATCGCAAATATTTTTTAAAAGTGGCCTATTATCGCAAAAAACTCCCAAAATTCATGGTCCAAGTAATTAGTGAAGAATAAACAAGATGTTCTTTAGTACTGTCAGTTATAATGAGAAAGCTTACAGAGGAGATCATTTTATGCTCAAACTCAAAACATAAAGTGCAAGAGGTAAATATTATGTGAATAGTCATATACAAAGGGAGACATTGTATAACTAAAGAGAAATACTTGTGTCGTTTTTGTGCCTGAATGCATGAAGACACTTCCATTTCACCCACCAGCAATAATAAAAACTGCACATGTCTAGTCTTGCTCAACCCATCGTAACAGATACATGAAACAGAATTTATGCCGTAATAGGCCACTTTTTGAAAATATTTACGTTTTTGGGCCAGTCCCTAACTATTAGCACTTTTGGACTACTTTGTGTCACGTCAGCAGCGGCCGCTATTCCCAATAGCAGCTTCTTTATTTCGAGGTCGCTAATGAAAATAGCAATCTATGTTTTAATTTTTTTTGAATTTTCTGTTTGTCATCGTTATTCCCACTAGCAACCTTAGTATAATGAGGTTAGTGAGCTCGAATAAATATATTGAGACCCTTAGCGATTCCTAAAGAGCTTTCCCAAAAAATTTAAAACTGAGGTCGCTATTGGGAATAGCGACCTTAGTATACTAAGGTTGTTATTCTCAGTAGAAAACACAATCTCTTTATTCTTTGTAAAATTTGTAAAATAGTCATATAACTAAGACCTCTATTCGGAATAGCGACCTTAGTTAATAAAGACCTCTATTCCGAATAGCGACCTTAGTTTTAAAAATAAATTGATTGTCATTTTTCAGACAGCAAAAGCTCTCTAAATTTTGCTAAGATTTAGAATACAACTCATTAAAGGTCGCTAATCCCATCAACGACCTCATTATACTAAGGTCGTTAGTGGGAATAGAAACAGCAAACAAAAAATTCTGAAAAAATTAAAATATAGGTCGTTATTCCCATTAGCAACCTCGAAATGAAGATGCCGCTATTGGGAATAGTGGCCGCTGCTGACGTGGCACAAAATAGCCCAAAAGCACTAATAGTTGGGCAACTGGCCCAAAAACGCAAATACTTTCAAAAAGTGGCCTGTGTAGGCAAAAAAAATCCATGAAACAATGGAATGACCAACACTCCCACATCGACAACATTCAAAATGAAAGAAAGAGGGAGGAAGAGACAAGAGTCTTGTCACAAGATGAAAGAAACAGACTTTTAGAGCTCCGGGGAAATGTCGCCAATCTTTATAAGTTAGAAGAGATCAAATGGCAACAAAGATCACGGATTTCGTGGCTCAAAGAGGGAGACGCGAATACGGCCTACTTCCACAGAGTGGCAAGCGCAAGACGCAGATCGAATCTCATCCTTTCAATACAGACGGACACGGGAACATTACAGGATGAAAAGGTGATTTCCACAACTTTCCAAAATTACTATAAGAGCCTCTTTGGAAAGAAGAATGACTTCAGGATCCCCTTAAGGGGAGATTCTTGGCAGGCATACCAGATTGATTCTGGGCAAACTCTCTCTAATTTAGAGGAACCTTTCTCAGAAATGGAAGTGAAAAAGGCCATCAGCCAAATGGGAGCAGACAAGTCACCTGGACCAGATAGCTTTCCAATGATATTCTTCCAAGTGTTCTGGGAAGAAATTAAAAGGGACATCATGGCATTGATGGAGGAATTTTTTCATCACAACCTCTAATTGGGCATGTTCAATTTTGCAGAGGTTGTCCTGATACCCAAACGGGAGGAGTCTAAGCGCGTGGGGGATTTCAGACCGATTAGCCTAATTAATTGCTCCGCAAAGATCATCACAAAGGTCCTGGCCATCCGTCTGGGAAATATTATGGATAATATTATCAGTAAAACTCAGACGGGTTTTATCAAGGGCAGATGTATCCTGGACTGTGTGGCCACTGCTGAACAAGTTCTTCACCACTGCCATACGAGCAATTCTAAGAACTACCTTCTAAAACTAGATTTCGAGAAAGCATATGACTCAGTTGACTGGGAGTGTCTGCTGGAAGCGCTCAGAGGGAGAGGATTTGGGGACAAATGGGTTAGATGGATCAAACAATGCCTACAAACTAGTAAAACGGCAATTTCGGTGAATGGGCGGCCAGGTCCAGCGTTTTCTTGCAAGAGGGGACTCCGGCAAGGGGACCCGTTATCTCCACTTCTTTTCACTGTTGTAGCAGATGTGCTGAGGGGAATGCTAGAAAATTGTCGGAGAAAAGGCTGGATTACGCCTGTGGCCAGCAGCTCCTCCAATCAGGGATGCACGATCCTCCAATACGCTGATGACACCCTTCTGTTTGGGAATGGTTCCAGATCAGAAACAGTTTGCTTTAAAGGGGCCATCTACTGTTTTGAAGCCTGGTCAGGTCTGAGGATTAATTTCCACAAGAGTGCACTGATTCCCATTACTCTCCCTGATGAAGAAGCTCGGGAACATGCAACTATCCTAAACTGCATGACGAATGAGTTCCCAATCAAATACTTAGGGCTCCCACTCAGACCAGGGAGACTCTCTAAGTCGGACTGGCTGCCGATAATAGATAGGGTGGAGGAGAGACTGTCTGGTTGGAAAGGCAAGTCGCTGTCATCAGGGGGCAGAGTGATACTCACTAACTCAGTTTTGTCTAATCTGCCCATCTACTACATGTCCTTTTTTGAGCTTCCAAAGTGGGTTATCCAAAGGATTGACCGAATCCGAAAAAGATTCCTTTGGAAAGGGGCAGATTCGACTAAGGGTGGGTATCACCTGATCAAATGGAGTATTGCTTGCATAAAGAAGAAGCATGGAGGACTAGGCATCATCGACCTTAGAGATATGAACCTTGCCCTTTTGGGAAAATGGTGATGGAAGGTTTTTCACCACAGTGGGGAAGGATGGCAAGATTTCATCCAACCATACCTAAGGGGAAAAGGTACGAGAAGCCTAGGTTTTCGAGTAGGGACGAAGGTCTCCAGATTTTGGAAAGGAATCACCAAAGCCAGTGGACCATTCAATTCAACAGTCACGTCGACTATCGGTAATGGACGGTCCACCAGATTTTGGTGGGATAAGTGGTATGGTGCCCACGCGCTTAGGGATACTTTCCCGGAGCTATTTGCCAGAACAAATTGACCCAATATCTCTGTGGGAGAAACTTGGAAGAGGGGAAATTGGAGACCGTCATTCCAAGGAACTCTTACCCCAGGATTACATCAGCAATTGCTCGATCTGCAAGCACACATCACGCGGACCGGAACGATTTGTACCCAAGGTCCAGACCAGATGCGATGGGGATTAGAGCCCAAAGGAGCTTTCACAGTCAGATCCCTGTACCATCGAATTCACTTCCGGGGATGCAGACCAAACTGGGCACAGGTGTTATGGAAGGCGAAAACACCGTTAAAAGTCAGAGTCTTCCTCTGGCTAGTGCTCAATAATGCAATCCTAACGAGAGAGAACCTGGCCAAAAGACTACCTCAGATCGGGACTGACTGCGGGTTCTGTAACATGCATACAGAGACTTTGAATCACCTTTTTATTCACTGCCCGAGGAGTAAGGCGACTATGGTAGAGGTTTTAAGAGCCATAGGCACATCTGACTACCCCCAACGAGTATGAGGATTTGTGGATCGGTCCCAAATTTGCATCGAGTCGCCACGCTATGAAGGATGTGTGGTACATCGCCATTGCGGCAACCACATGGGTGTTATGGCTAGACAGAAATAATTTTTATTTTCGAGCTTCATGTAGTACTATTTCTGGTAACCTTACTCATATCATGTATCTTATTTTTTTTTGGGGCTACAGCTGCTGCTACAGGAGCGAGAGGGAAGATTGCCAGAGTTTTCCCGATGGAGGAGTTTGATGATGAGGAGATAGAATTTAGGCCGACTTTGGACTGAGAGGCGGCGCCATCCATGCTCATCAGAGTCTCTATAGATGCAGCCCATGCTAGTCTGTTTTCACCTACTGTATTTTTGGCTGTTTGAGGTTTGGAGGTTTAGACCCATCCCCAGGATTCCTGCACTGTCTTTTTCCGCACTGTACTTTTGTTTCTCCCCAGGTTCACGGAGTTGTTTTATTAACTACTTATTAATGAAACAGGTGGCTTTATTCCACCTTTTACCACAAAAAAATAAAAAAGACAACATTCAAAATATATAGAACTGCCCAATTGGAAGATAACTCGCAAAGTCTTTTTATATATGGTAGACTACAGTAACAAATTTTATATATCATACAGACACCTCACAATCATTCACAACCATTCACCTAATAGTTGACCAAATATTAATTCCATTTCTCCCACCAGCAATAATAAACATAGAACATGGCAAGTTTGCTCAACCCAACATAAGCGATGCATGAAACAATGGAGCGACCAGCAGTCCCAATATCGAAACTATTCAAAATATATAGAATTGCTCAATAAGAAGATAAATAGCAAAGTCTTATTATATATAGTAGATTATAGTAACAGAATTTATATATGACATTCATCCTCTCCCCTCATCTCTCTTTCGGACAATTTATATAAAGTTTACATATACAACATTTTTCAGCTCCCATCTCCAGTCCATGAATCGCAACAATGCCTTACCATTTGTTACGGTTTTTATAGCGGGTGTTGCATCAAGTTGAACAATAAATACATCATAAGTCATCAAATATTGTGGACATCACCAGCCCTTGAACAAACACGCTTCTCCGAGCCATCTCCTCCTGGTCCTTGTCAGAAAGGGCTGGCTGGGTGCTGCAGGTGCAAAATATAATGGTTACTTCTATGAAAATGTTAGTAAACAGGAGTTTTCTTCGAAAGAGTACTCCAATTTACAAGTAATTTCTATAGGTCCCCCAAATAAATGCTAGATGCTTAGTAAAAGTAATTTCTATAGGTCCCCCAAATAAATGCTAGATGCTCATATCTACTAGGTCTCTCGATTTGTTAAGTAATTTTCAAAATGTCCCTTAAGAAGTCTAAGCAAGGTAAATTGAAGATCCTAATAAATATATCCACATTTATTTGGGAACCAACAAAAAAAACTTGCAAATTAGAGGGCTCATATGGAAGGGGAAAAAACACCTAGTAGAAAACTTAAATCCGGACATTTCAGCATTTTAAAGAAAAAATTGGATACAGGTCAACTTGCAACAGGGATTCAGATCAGAACTTTCTTACACACAACATCGGAGCCTTCATTCAAGATTTTTGGAATTAGTTACAAATGTCATTTTTTCTCTGTTCAACTCTACTAGGGGTTTTCATCTCTATCAAATTATCCACACCATTATTCCATCAAAAATGGGTTGCTATGGCGAAAGGCTTCTATAAAAATCTAACTAAGTTCTACAACAGGTTGTTCGTCAACCTAACAATAATCCTCGCAATACTAGAATAAACTTTCCTAACTGAAGTCCAAGGACAATAAAAGGAATCACCTGGTTCCTAGAAAAATCGTTTAGACTATTTAGCATCCTCCAAATTCTCCTAGACTAGGGAACAAGTGTAAAAGAAGAGGAAGATGAGTAGCCAGAAGGAATTATACAATTAAACTTTCTCATATGTTAAGTACAGAGTAAATAGAATGCATTCCTCCTCTGTCAAACTATCCAAATTATATATACCAATAAAAGAAAATTGCTTCAAAATTTTTTAAGTAAATAGATTAAAAATCAAGACCACATTTAGAACTCGACATAATCTCAGAGGTCAAATAAATGGCAGATCCTGCTTTACCAACCCAACAATAGGCATTGATGAGCATTATATTGCAGTTGGCATACAGCTAACAGCATCTTCATAAAGGGCACACATATTTGGCAGTGTCTAGGAAAACTTTGCTCCCAAGTCGATTTGATTCCTTCGTTATCTCTTAGTGGTTTACCAAACTTAAGATATTTTCAAACATTTCGGTGTTTCTCTAGTTTTATTTTTCTAGTTACCTATTTTGTTGTTTTCATTCTTTTGGAATTTTTATATGTGAATTTTTATATTATTCACATATACAGTCCGAACCAGACTCAAACAACCTCGATCAATACAAGGGGGAAAAAAGCAGTTTAGTCATAAGCCATCCATGCTCTCTAATATTTTCTATACAACAGATGTTGTATCAAACCCCAAAATCTAAAACTGCAGCAATTTTGGAAGCCTAGAATGGAAATTATCATGAATCAGACGTCCATGATCGAGGTTAACACAACTAAAATACTCATCGGACGAACATGATCATTACAACCTAAAGTAACCACATCAAATTTTGATATGGCCAAGTTGCACTTCTACCACACATGCATATATAAAAAATCTCTTCAAAAATTCTTATCTTAAAGAGATCCCAAATTTATAATTGTACAACTGATGCATGTAGTGTTGATTTTTTTACAAGACCAACCTTCAAAGTAATACACATGAAGCATGAATTCAACCAAGTTGCACTCGAACAAACACTTGAAGAATAAATATGATATAAATTCAAAACCCATGTCTCAAAATGAATACCAAATTCAAAACTGTGGATATTTTTCATACTACTCCTCTACCATGTTTGTAATTCCCATTCTCATGTATCTTTCTATATGGATACTTGGATAGCATTTGCCATTGTTAATTAGAACTTTGATTATAATAGTATTGGGAAAAAAATATGAAACTATCACTTACCTTCAAAACTAGTCATTTGCTAGTAGCTCCATACCACCCTTATCGATGGAAAGGTTAGGAGCATAACGTCTCAAACAATCTGGTAAGGAATTTGTGAACTGAGAGAAGAGAAGAGGAACCATAGAAACTTAACAAGATTAAGATGGACAACAACCCAGAGTCTGTCCACGTCAGATAAGTAAATAGAGAATTATATTCCTTGCTAACAAAATCTTGCTCGCTGACATAATACATTTTCCATTTACCTCAAAAAAGTGACAACATGCTCCATATCATTCTTAATGACCAAAAAGGTCACAGTAAGTTCTTCGAGCAATCTGGTGGAAATTAAATAGAGAACAAAGAAGAAAAAAAAACAGAGGAAATCTCAACATGGTTAAACTAAACTCTAACATTAACTCTAGCTATTTTAGAAAATAACTTGGAATCTAATGGAACTTGCATTTCCTATTCATCAAAACCTCTCTAGCCACCAATATTTCAGGAGACTAATCATTTTTTTTAACTTCTAGCTCTTTACCTGTGGAGTTGGAAAAAATTCCACAAAGTAAATCATACATCTTCACCTCTCTGAATTTTTCATCAATGTAACATTCCTTAAATTTCTCACTAGGCAATTTATAGTGTTCTCTAAATGCGAGTTTATGATTAAGTTCGAAATGGAAAATTTTGAACTTTACCAGCATTTCCAAGAGAAAATGTCACTAAATGGTCAGTTTGAAATTGAAATATCAGTGGTATCATTGGAAACAACAATTAGATAAGGTAACAAAACAAGGATCAGTAGAAACTAAAGCAAGGCCACCTAGTTATATAACGACCAAAAAATTAGTATCTAGAAGATGCCAAATATCCTCTACTCCTAAACATATATCGATTTTCAAAACAAACCATCTTTCATCAAATAAAATAAATGTCCACCAAAATCATGACTAAAATTCATTCAAAACACGTGATATTCTAGGAAGCAGGACACAAAACTATACATATATCTAAACCAAACAAGGTTGAATAATATAATTATAATCACAAAGATGGTATTCAGTGCATAATAGTTTCACTATACAAATAAAAGTTTAAGATCCGAGAAGGTTAAGCTGTTACTAGTACGAGAATACGAAGGGAGCAGTAACACTGCACCCAATTTGGGTGCAATTACAACGTGGCACAAGCAATTGATTGAAAAGAAACCATTTTTCCATAAAAGCGCTCATTAACTTTTAACTAAAAACTTAATGCAACCAACCATCAATTGCCACATCATGTAACTGCACCCAAGTTGATTTCACTGCATACTCTGTATTCTCTGTTAGTATACAGAAAAAGAAGTTTTTGGAAACTGTAGTAGTTATGTGTTCTGTAAGTATTCGAGAAGTATCCAAGATGTAAAATGTATTAAAACACAAAATGAGCGAGAAGTATTTAACCAAGCTCGAGGAGTACCTTGGTGTCAAACAGAGGTAAAGCACTGCCTCAAGATAGAATCTTGAACTGACTGCTACGTAGACAACCTTTCATTTGTGTTCTATGGCATGTAGTTCACTCTCGAACAATGTAGTTAAGCATTTAAGATGGGAAACACGTGCATGTGTGCACGCGCACAAACATGGACCTGTGTGTGCACGTGACTGTGTGTGCATACATATATAGTTTACATAATATTTTTGACATACTAAACAATCCCTCAAAACAACTGCGCCATGACTAACATGGATAGTTATGTTTCGGCGAAATTTAACATATGTATCGTATCCATAAGAGCATCTGTAGTCGTTTGCTATATATCGATAATATGGATATTTGGCTAAAAAAACCGCTACAGTCGTTTGCTATATATCCATATTATTGATAAATTGCTACAGTAGATTGCTATATTTGAGAATCCGTATAGCTTTTATCCATATATGAGTGACGGCACTTCAAGTGCCGTCGTTTGATTTTTTATAATTTTTTTCGATTAAAAAATCCCCTAAATCCCTCGGACGGCACTTCATGTGCCGTCCTTTGAATTTTTTATTTTTTTTCAACCGAAATCCTCGGGCCCTTGAAGTGCCGTCCGGAGGTTTTTGCATTTTTTAATTTTTTTTTGCAATTTGTGAGAATGTTTTTGCAATTTTTTTTTTTTTTTTTTTGCAATTTCTGAATTGTTTTTGTAATTTTTTGAAATTTTTTTTGTAATTAATGAAATGTTTTTGTAATTTCGGAAAAAGTAGAAAATGCCAAAAAAAAAATCAAAAAAGCCTTGGACGGCACTTCATGTGCCGTCCGTCAAGCTCGGCTTAAATTATTTTTTGTTTCTTTTTTTTTTCTTCTCCGACGGCACTTCATGTGCCGTCCCTCCTTTAAAATAAATTATTTTTTATTTTCGCTCTCCGACGGCACTTCAAGTGCCGTCCCACAAAATTTTTGATTTTTTTAAAAAAATTTTTCTCAGACGGCACTTCATGTGTCGTCGCTTATTATTTTAATATAGATAGCTAAAATATAGCTTTAAACGACTGCAGCAAAACTGCGATTTCTATTTCTATTTATCCATAGATCCATATTTTTACATTCAACGACTACAGATGCTCTAAGGAAGCTATCAAAGACAAAAATATACAACCCCAAAAATATTAGAAAATATAACGATATATTTGAAGAATACAACACTACACGGATTTAAAAGAATTTTGTATGTTTAGAAATGGTCATCATTCTACGAGGCATTGCTTTAAATTTTGGAAGAAATTTTGGCCGAAAATTGAGTTTTAGAACTTGGGTGACACCGTAACAGCATAAATTTTATCAGTTGTATCATTTTTTTGAAGAAATTCCCAAAATATCGAGTTGATTAGAAAATTTTTGGTTCAAAATTTTGGCCAATATTTTCAATCACCGGGCTGGTCTTTGAATTAGTAAGATTGGGCACTAGTGACATTAAAAACTTCTGAAACCCAAGCCCAACCAAAGCTGACCTTTTATCTAGTATTGCTTGCTTGAATTGTGATTATAATAATACTATGTACGAAAAAATGACACTATTCAATGTTATATGTGTTTCATGCTGAAGGTCACATATTTGAATTGTAATCAATATTGCTCGAGTTCCCGATATGATATTGTGATACATAGTATTATAGTTTATATACATCATAATTAAGAGAAAAGAAATATTTTAAACCAACATGATACCCTGATATTTACTAAATATCCTGAACTTTCACCGAAATCCAAAATCTGAAATCTGAAATTCAACATGAAAATTCTTGGGCCGACACACCATCAAAATCCGACATTTAGAACCTTGTAAGTTTAATACATTGTGTTAGAATACAAGTGCAATTTTCCTCAACCATTCTACAACTTCGAAATTTTAGCCTAATGGCAGGAACTTTTCACATGGTATCAAAGCACTCCGTTCGAATCTTAATGGGTCCGTTTATTTATTTTGGAATTTTTAAAAAAAAGAGAAGAAAAGATTTCATTGGGCACATTCAAGTCTCGGCCCACATGTTGGGCATTTATCTCGTTTTTTTGGCCCATAAAAAATTAGGTTCTCGACATGAAGGGGCGTGTTAGAATACAAGTGCAATTTTCCCAAACCCTTCTACAACTTCGAAGTTTTAGCCTAGTGCAGAGACTTTTCACACAATTAAAGTCAAGTGCTTCTGCATTGACTTTTAAGAAAGTGAACGAACCTGCTGATCAAAGAAGATAATACTTGTGTCTTCCACTGTTCAGAAAGGTCTTAACCAATGCAAATGCAAAATTCTAATTCAGCAGAAATGAGATGACCACTGTGCACATCATCAAATTGACTTGATTGTTAACTCTGAAACAATCAAATGCATTCCGCAAGTTATGTTTAAGACACTCCCACTTGATTTTCACACTTTTCAATGCAATTTGAGAAAACTTGCCCAAAATCCTATGGTTCATATGACTCCAAATTGTAATGATAGAACTAACTAAGAACCAACCTACATTATGTGCTTGCCAAACCAGTAAATCGGAAAAGAAAGATCACTGCTACTTTTAACCCTTTTACTAGTCAAATAACGTATTAACAAAACCAGAGATATAAGCTCGGAGAATCAGTTAGTAATAATAAGTAAATAAACAAAAAAAAGTCATAACTAATTCCCACCTATAGTATCACTAAGAATCAGTGTCAGAGAACTAGAGAAGAGATAGGATGGTAGGGGGGAAAAAATCTGTTAGTAATTTTTTTTCTTTCTTTTGAAGAAGATCGTATGGTTCTTCTTCCTACTCTGACACCATGTAAGAGAGAACAACTGAATAGATAGACTACTGAATGAGATTTAACTCAGAATTAATGATTACAGAACACATAGAGGCCACTCAGCCTTCTCCAAGTTTACCAATATGGGACTTAATAAAGTAAAGAAATGAACCTATACAAGAATTAGATTTACTTCAATAAGTCAAACATTTATGTCGCAAATAGGATAATAGAAGTAAAACATAAACACCTTGTGACTTACTTTTCAGTTGCTTTTCCTGCTGAATCCTTGCTAATCATCTTCCCTTCATCCAAGGGCTCAGTCTGCGCATCTTTGGATGAATCAGCTAATGGCAAATTCGTAATAAACGACGACAGCAATGGATCTGGTGCAGCATTGGAAGAAGCAGCCGCGTAGGATAACCCCCCAAAAAGAGATGGTAGATTCCCTTCACGTAGTTCCTTTCTCAATAAGGAAACTGAAGAATGTGATCCTGATGAACCTCTGCGGAATCTCCTTCTACGTTGCATGTAAGGGTTTAATTAAAGAATCCAATATTTGAGTTTTATAATATTTTATATTTGATAACCAAAAATCATTCAAGTTATTCGCCATCTAAATCGAAATTTTAAGAATATCAAGATAAATAAGTGCATATCAACAATTCTCATTTCCTTGCTGTTAAAATAATGTGGAAACAGTGTTTTAGTTAACGGCTGTTACAACTGTTACACTACTGTTATACTGGTCGTTCTAACGTTTTAGTTAGGCTACCGTTACCGAAATGAACTTTAGAAAACAAATACATTTTTGACCATTATGACCGTTATAACACCCGTTACCACCGTTATATCGCACGTTACTGCCGTTATATCAACCGTTATCTGATATAACCGACCGCCAGATTGATATTAACCCAATATTGGAAAATAACATTTATTTGGAATCTTTTGGGCTTGATTCAAACTCGATGAGAATCCAAATCTAATTGATTCAAATCCGTATATTTGATAGTAAAAAAGAAAATAAGAACGCAGAACCGTATCTCCAATTGTTCTCTTCAACTTCTCCATTCAAACCTAATTTCACATGAGCTCGATGCCGCCTCTTATTCGTCATCTTCTCCAATTGTCTTCTTCTTGTTAGAATTGTGTCTTGTATACTCGTTGTTCAGATTAGAAGAAGGTAAGATGAAGAACGGAGGTCGAATCGTCGAAGCGAGTAGAAGGAGAACAGCAGCAGCAGCAAGTGCAGGATAGTTGCGGTCGACCGGTCATGGTGACAGTCGACCGCATCCCCCGACCACACCCCCGACCGCTCATTCGTACATGGATTGTCCGAGAGTGGTACGGTCGATCGGTTTTGTTGGACGATCGACCGCCCGCGGCGCTGATTCGTTTTTTGGGCCTCGATTTGTTAGGTCGGTTCGGCCCAATCTTCAACTCCAAGTTAGATCGTGCGGCTCCTATTCAGTTACTTTTTTTCCAGATTATATCGGACGACTGAGGATCAAGATTAGACCTAGGTTTTCTCTCTATTCTTCTATATATTGTAAACTCCTCCAATATGAGAGGTGGTACTTCATAGATTCTTTTCTTTATTGCAAAGAGAGGCTTGAGAAAGATAGTTCTTGGTGGGTGAGTTTAATTCCTTGTGTCAAGTGAATCAGTAACTTCTTGTAATCTCTTCTAAATGAATATCAGATCTCCATATATTTTCCCCCGGATTAAGCAAAAGCTAACCGGAATAAGTCATCGTTGTTGTGTTTGTGTTAGTTTGGCGGATCTACTTGCTTGCTCAATTTATTCGCCCCGTCTACTTCGACTTCCTCATTGCTCTAATTAGTTCCGCTGCGACTAGAGGGTGTTTGTTGACGCCCCAATCCCAACAACTGGTATCAGAGCTTCATGTTGCCGAATCCCTTGGTTAAGATGGCAAGCCACAGTATTTTGAAGATCAAGCAGTTCGATGGTAAGATTAATTTCAATCTTTGGAAGATTGACATATATGATCTTGTTCAAGAACGGTTGCAGTTAGCCGTTAAGAGAAAGAAAAAACCAACTGATATGAAGGATGACGTTTGGAAAGATATTCGTGAAAGAGTCATAAGTCTAATCCGACTATCCTTGGCGGACGAGGTCAAGTGCAGATTTCTTTAAGAAACTGACGCAGCAAGTTTGTGAGAAAGACTCATAGCTGACTACTCCGGTTCGTCGTTATTAGATCGGATGCATTGGAAGAGGAAGTTGTTCGTTTATCTATGAAGGAAGATACCGATTTCCAAGACCACATTACAGAGTTCAATAAGGTATTATCTGAACTTAAGGTGATCAACGCAGATGTGTGTGAGGAAGATAGCTTTCAACCTGATATATTCATTGCCGGATTCGTACAAGCCTTTGATCACGACCATGCTACACGGTAGATCTGCCAAGGAGAGTATTTCGCTAGATGGTGTAATCAAAGCATTGAAGAAAAATCAACTTAGGAAGGAGACCCATAAATCTTCATCGTCAATTCCTACAAGTTGTCTAGCAGTGGATGGTCCTTCGGGGGGAAGATAAAGTGCTTTGCAAAAAGATTCGATCCGTTGCCAATATTGCAAGAGGCCAGAGCATATCAAGAAAGACTGTTGAAAACTACAGAATCAGGAAAGCACCAAGAACAGGAGTTCAGCCGCTAATGTGGTTAGTGCCTTTGATTCAGGTGGTTCGTGTCTTCTTGTTTCAAATTCTTTAGATGTGGATTCTAGTTGGTTTCTTGACTCGGGGAGTTCTTCTCATATTTGCTCCAAGAGGGAGTTGTTTTCTACTTATAAGTCTACTACGGATCGTTGTGTGACAACGGAAACTGAAAAGATCTGTGAAGTAGTGGGTGAGGGGACAGTTGAGTTGAAAATGTCAGGTCTAAACATGTTCACTTTAAGAAATGTTTTGCATATTCCTCTGCTGAAACGGAATCTGATTTTCTTGGAAACTCTTGATGCACGGGACTGCAGGTACACAGCTCGATATGGAGTTCTGTCTGTTTTTCAAGGTCGTCGGAAAGTGATTAGAGGTATGAGAGTGGTTGGACCAAGCTAACACAATCTCTACAAGCTTTAGAAAATTCAAAAATTCTGCGCAGGGATTGATAGTTCTTTTTCCATTATTCCCGCAAACTCAGCTAGTTTGCCGTACCTAGAATCATCGAGACGAGACCACGACGTTCGAATATCATCAAGAGATGGAAAAAGCCTACGGGGTAGGTAGAGTTCGTGCGGAGTTTGGGTAGAGATCAGTTCAATTAGAAGAAGAAGCTATTGTTCTAAGTTTTCTTTGCAAGTGAAATTTATTTGAGTTTGGAGATGAGTAACACATCATGTGATAGCACTCGCATGCAATCCAAGGTGGAGTTTGTTAGAATTGTGTCTTGTATACTCGTTCAGATTAGAAGAAGGTAAGATGAAGAACGGAGGTCGAAGCGAGTAGAAGGAGAACAGCAGCAACAGCAGGTGCAGGATAGTTGCGGTCGATCGGTCATGGTGACAGTCGACCGCACCCCCCCGACCGCTCATTCGTACATGGATTGTCCGAGAGTGGTACGATCGACCGGTCTTGCTGGACGGTCGACTGTCCACGGCGCTAATTCGTTTTTTGGGCCTTGATTTGTTAGGTCGGTTCAGTCCAATCTTCAACTTCAAGTTAGATCGTGCGGCTTCTATTCAGTTACTTCTTTTTCAGGTTATATCGGACGATTGAGGATCAATATTAGACCTAGGTTTTCTCTCTATTCTTCTATATATATTGTAAACTCCTCCAATATGAGAGGTAGTACTTCATAGATTCTTTTCTCCATTGCAAATAGATGCTCGGGAGAGAGATAGTTCTTGTGGGTGAGTTTAATTCCTTGTGTCAAGTAAATCAGTAACTCCTTATAATCTCTTCTAGTTGAATATCAGATCTCCCTATATTTCCCCCCGGATTAAGCAAAAGCTAACCGGGATAAGTCATCGTTGTTGTGTTTGTGTTAGTTTGGTGGATCTACTTGCTTGCTCAATTTATTCGCCTCGTCTACTTCGACTTCCTCAATGCTCGAATTAGTTCTGCTGCGACCAAAGGGCGTTTGTTGACGCCCTAATCCCAACACTTCTCTCTTAAGTCATTTTTTTATGTTATAAACTTAAATAGTGTGTTTAATCTTTAATATGTAGATGTCTTTCTTTTATGTATTATATTGCAATTTCGAGTAGGTGATTATTATATTGGTTCTAACTATTATATTGCTTGTGGGAGGTTGTTAGTATTTGTGATACATAAATGTAATATATATAATGGTTGTTTAAAACTTTAAATCGTGTTTACGGATATATGTTTTATGTTATAGCAAGCCGATATTTTTTAAATATCACCGATAGAACGCCGATATCCGATATCCAATCTGAAATTTTGCCATCCGATACGATCTTGATATCTGATATTTAACACCTTGTGTGGAAGATTATTAGGATATCGCAATCTCAAAGGTGGGAGAAACAGAAAAGGTGAAGAAGAAAAAGAAGAATAACAAAAAGATTGAAAATGTATTCAATAAAAGATGAAAGGATATCTTAAAGAAATTCGCATGTTGTGTCGTTATATGCTCGACCAGGTCCATCCCAACCCTAGCAGCACAGACAGGGCATACCTATAGAAAAGCACATACCATGTGTTAGTAGTCATTATATCACACCTTTACTATATATACTAACACATTCTAAAAACAACTGAAAATGAACTTTACACGACAAGGGGTTGAGTCGTTATTCTGTAAAAGGTGTTCCTCCCAAAAGACATGAAAAACCATATATTCATTATGCAGTAAGATATTTAGAGACCTACCCAAGAATCAAACAGAGATCGCATTTATGCTAAAATTTCAAGTAATTCGCAAAAAAAACAAAAATGCAACCTAATAACCAACTAATTGATGAAATTACACTTCTCACACTAAAAACAAATCAATACATGTCGGAAAAAAAAAAAAAAAAAACCCTACACAAAAGAAAGTAACTGTTTAAAAACTTCCCCATTCTCCCCCCCCCCCCCCCCCCCCTCTCTAAAATCACACAGGCCAATCACATAACATTCCATACTAATTCAACAAGAACTCCAAAATTTCCCCCCAAAATTACATAATATTCTCTGCCGGATGCACCCACCACTAATAACATAAAACAACACAAACAATATTTATCAACCTTTAATTGATCAAAAAACACTCGTTTACTACTTTCTATAATCCCTTCCGTCTCAAAAATTTCAAACTCAAGAGAGCCTTATAATAATAAAATGCTGATTTGGGTATATTCCAAACATAAAAAAATAAGAAATAAACTTCAGTGAATTTCTCAGTAAGATTAGCCATAATCTAAAGAAAATATACAACAATTTTTCATCAACAATTACTAGTTTATAACTATTTTTAACTGTATCCTTTCCATCTCAATGAACTCCAAACTCCAAACCTGTGAGCCGCTAGTGTAGTTGCAGATAACAAAAAGTTGATTAGGGTATTTTTACACCAAAAATAACCAAACTTTATGGAATTTCTCGACAAAATTAGCCATAAACAATTGAAAAGATACCCCCTTTTTTTTTTGCTTCACCGGGATGTTCATCATCAATATGGCAACAACGCAACGATATCAAAATAAACCAACCCCTAATTAATCAAATACTAATCTACTATATCTTAAAACCATATTCTTTTTATAAAAAAATGTAACTTATGGGTACTCTTGCAACCTTTACAACCCAAAAAAACCAAACTTTATGCTATTTCTGGACAAATTTAGACAAACATTCGTACAGATACCCTATTTGTAGCTTCAACAGGGTTTTCATCATCAATACAACAACACAACCCGACAAGATCAAAATAAATTAACCGTTAATTAATCAAACCATACTAGTTTACCACTTCTTATAACCCTATCCTCTCTATACCAAAATGTAAATTAGTGTACTTACCAAAAAAAAAAAAAAAAAAAACTTCATGGAAACTGAACTTTATGGTATTTCTCGACAAAATAAACCACAAATTAAAAAAAAGATGCCCCATTTTTAGCCTCAAGGGAATGTTCATCATCGACATGACAACACAACCCAACAATAGAGAGAGAAAAAAACGCTAGCCCTATCTTATTATATCAAAATGCAAATTAGTATACTCCAACCGAAAAAAATTAATAAATAAATGCGCTACTTCTCGATAAAATCAGCCATACACCATATAAAAAGATACCTCATTTTTAGCTTCAATGATGCGGATCATCAACATGACAACACAACCCAACAGTATTAAAATAAATTAACCGCCAATTCATCAAAAAGTAGTAGTCTACTACTTCTAATAACCCTGCCCATTTTATTTTAATGCAAACTACAGTAGTTTACAACAACAACAAAAACTTTACGTAAGGCTACTTCCCCACAAAAGTAACCAAAAAGATACCCCATTTTTAGCTTCAACTGAATGTTGAACATCAATACGACAACACAACGATATCAAAATAAATTAACCGCCGATTCATCAAAAAATACTAGTCTACTACTTCGTATAACCCTGTCCTTTCTATTAAAATGCAGACTACAGTACTTTACACCAATAACAAAAAAAACTACACTTTACGCTGCTTTTCGACCAAATTAAATTAATATAAAAATACCCCATTTTTTGCTTCAACTGGATGCTCCTCATCAATATGGCAACACAACCCAACAATATCGAAATCCTCGCTGCAAAACGGGCAAGCAAACTCCGCCGCCTCCCTCAAAACCTCTTCTCCGCCGCAATCTCCATCTTCAAAGCCCAAGTAAAGATCTGCAACAACCAAAAACCCTAAAAAACGGATTTTTTTCGGAATTGCGAGAAGGAGGGGTGCGACTGTGCGAGAGAGTACCGAATCGGGATTGGAGGGTGGATTGGTGGCGCTTGGGTCGAGATTGGAGGGTCCGTGAATCGGAATCCATGGAGAAACCCTAGAGAGAGAAACGGAAGAGAGTGGGTGAGATGACAGAGAAAGAGCGGGGGGAATTAGGAGAGAGAAAGAGGAAGTAACGACTGTTAGATTTTTTTTTTAGGGGTAATAAATAAAAATTCTGGTAACTTTTCGTCGGTTTATTTTTCGCAAAAGGTCTCGAGCTTTTCATATTTATGAAAATATTTATGGAAATTAGTAATATTTTTGTGAGTGTAATTAGGCTAAATATAAAAAAAAGTATACAAAATTTTGGGCCAGTTTAAAAAAAGTAAACAAAAGTTTTTTTTTATAAAAAGGACACAATGTTTAATTTAACTCCACTGGGTTAGTTAGGGTTAGGGTTAGGGTTAGGGTAGGGTTTAAAAAAATCACTTTCATCTTTCATTTGTGTTTAAAAAAAACACATTCAGCTTTTATTTGTGTTTAAAAAAATATCACTTAGAACTTTTGTAATACGACTAAAAAGGCGATTTGCTCTCTTTCTTTCCGATCTTCTCCCCCTCCCAGATCCAGAAGATTTACTTAATCTCTGTCCCTACTCCTTTTTTTAATCTTGCTCTCCTCGCTTCCCTCTACAAACCCATCTCCTTTTTTGAGGTTTTCCCCTCTTTCAAGCGGAGCGGTTTGGTTCTGAGAGAGGCCGGCTTTGCTTGGGTCTCATCGGCTTTATTCGATCGTCTTTAAGTCCTCGTCAGCTCTGGTAGCCTCTCGAGGGATCTGGGTCTGAAACCTGGTTTTTGCACGTCGGAGGCAGCAGGCTCGCTCCAGCTTCCATCGTTTACTCTGCATCTCTCATCTTTCAGTTGGTCGGCGCTCTCTTGCTTACTTCGAGGACCTGTGTTCTTCAGAGGTATTATTTCTTCTTCAGTGGTCTTCTTCAGAGGTATTGATTGCCATAGCACTGTAAGTCTCTTCTTAACTTGCCTCGTGTAGATAGGTCTGATCTTCAATTTTGTGGGTTTTGAGCGTTTAGTGCCCTCCTCTTAGTCGAGGGTGTGTATTTTCCTTTGTTTGGTTCGGTTCTCCGACCTTAAGTCGTTTTTGTGCGACTCCCTTCTTCTCTTTTGTGGAATTGTGAGTGTGCAGTCCTTGCTGCTGCCCAGGCTATTCCCAATTGGTGATTTCACCATTTTTATCTCCTCAACCCCTCCGTGGGTTTTAGTAGCACTCGGAGGTGTGCTTATCTGCCCATCCCCCCGTCGATTTCAGTCGACGTATTAGCTTCTCCGCCCCCTGGTTTAACCCAGGGCTTTCTCTCCGCTTCCCCTCCCTCTCTGAGTTTCTCTTCTCTTTGTGGGCCGTCTCAGCAGTGGCCCATGGACTCATCATGGGTGGAAGTGGTGAAAAGAAAAAAAAATCAGTACTTCCTCTCTCATCCAGCTTTGGGCTTGTGGCTCCGGCCCTGTTAAGGCCCATACGTGGGAAGCTTCTCTCAGGCTCTTTACCTCCCCCTTCCCGCCCTTCATCTTCATCTCTTTCCCCCAACTCATCTTCTCATTCTAGCAGACTTCTTCCAAACTGTTTCCGTTGTTTACAGAGCGGGCATCTCAAGTCTTTTTGTCCTAACAAGATGAAATGCCTATTCTGCCATAAATCTGGCCACGCCAAGCACCGATGTTTTGCGCTTCAAAAAATCCTTGGTCTACCTATGGAAGCGCCCATTTCTGATCAAATCATTAACGTTGTGGATCTTCAGTCTCTCCGCAAGCAGCTGCCGAATTCTAAACCTCCTAAACCTCAGAAACAGCTAGTTTCTTCATCCAACACTCCGCTGCTCCCCACCCCCCCTTCGGAGAGCCGGATTTCTCACAGCCCCCCTTCCCCTCCGGTGCAGTCGGCGCAGCCTGATCGCCCCACCAAACAGCCTGTCACTCAGGTATTTCTCTCTAAAGCTAAGTTGACGGACCGTTTGGTTTATTTTGGTACCTATGGAGCCATCTCTTTCTCTGCAGGTTCAGTGCCTTTCTTCACCCTAAATTCCTTTCTCAGTAACTACTGTAACATCAACGATTGGGACTGGGTTCTTTACAATTGCTCTAATGGTGACATGGTCATCCATTGTCCTTCTCCTAAGATTTTGGAGGATCTTATTGCGAATCAATCCCTTGCCATTGGCAGTATCTCGCTTTCAGTACGGCAGTGGGTGCGTATCCCTTCACCTTCTCAATGTCTTGGTACCTCCGACACCAAAGTCTCCCTCGTAGGCCTCCCCCCGTTTTGTGACTCTCTTCGCTTAGTTGGAGCTATGGCTAAGTGTGTTGGTGATATTATTAACATCATCTCTAAGGCTAGACTGGCCTCTGGTAGTTTGCAGATCGAAGCGCTATTCCGTTGCCCCTCCCCCCCAGCTCGTATTGAGGCATTCTGTCTTACTGATGGTATCTCTTCTTTCACCGTTTCGGTGCATTGCCATGACTCTATCTCTGTTAGTAAGCTCCATCCTTCGCAGTCCTTTGGATCTGACATTTCCTCTCATTTTCACCCCTGAGGGTCCTCCTCTACTAAAACCAAGGACTCGAAGGCGAAGGTGGGAGGTTTGGGGGCACCTCGCAGCAAGACTCCGGCGCTCAGCAGGCCCACAGCCTCTCCCTCTATCCCGAAGATCTCCCCTTCGAAAGCCCCCAACCTGGTTTGGATTAATCCGGAGCTGCTAGCTGCGAAAGGTGCAACCAGTGTTACTAAAACTGCCCCTCCTCCTCCGCCAAAGAACTCGCAGTCTACTTTGTTCAGTCCTGCAGTTTCGCTTGAGTCACCTTCCCCCTCTGTTAAGGATAAGAAGTCTTCTTCTAACTGGCCTGCCTGGGAAGTCAACCCGAACTTCGCGTCGGATTGGGAGCAATTCCAACAGCTCGCGAATTTTCCCACTCCGAAGAAATCGAATCCAGCTTTCTCTCCCTCCAGTCTCAAACCATCGTCTTCTCTCAAGGATTCGGGATGGATTGAGAAGGATCCCCTTTTATTAGAAGAGGAAGCGGAGCTGGCTCTTGGTCAGACTAAACAGGTACTCAATTTTCTCGTGTTTAAGTTTTCTTCTCTAGATTCTTATTTAGTGGCATTTTGTTTCTTTAAACTTGTACATTTGGGTTTCTTGCGTTATGATTGTACCACTAGTCATCGTTTTTGGCCCAGTATTAGGGCGGCTCCATTCGGGTTTTCATTTCGTGGGTGGATTTCTCCACTTCTCGCGGCTAAGACCCGGGATATTTTGGATCCCTCTCTTCCCTTTCTTTTGAAGCCTTTTAATCGCACCACCACTGTTCCTACGGGGTCGATTAAGGCTGTGCAATTTTCCTCTCTAGCTCCTCTCTCGGGCGCTTCGCCTACTCTCTCTTCTCCCTGTCGGGAGAAGGGTTTACCACTCTCTGATAAAGAAAAATCCTCTAGATTGGCACAACGATTCATTAGATCTAGTGCGCGTCTTAAAGCTAAAAAAATTCTACACTCCTCTCAGTTCTTTTCCCCTGCTAAACTTGATGATCCCCAGTGCGACCGGCTGAAACCGACGTCTCCACAGTTACCGTTGATTGCTTATAATCAGTTATGATCTATTTTCTCCCCCATTTTTGATTCGCTCTCCAATTTTGAAATTGCTGCTTCAGCCCAAGACTTGGGGTTTAAGATTGATCCTTCTGATTCTCCCCGTATTCTTTCCCTCAGGAAGAAAGAACGTACTAGAGTCTTGGAGCACCGTTGTTTTAATGATTAGTGTTTCCTGGAACATCCGAGGCTTGAACTGCCCTTCTAAGCAAAGGGCGATTTTAGACTTAATTTCCTCTTCCCGTTTGCGACCTGATCTCCATTCAGGAATCCAAATTGGAGTCTCCTTCCCCGCGACCTTACGCTCCTTAGGTGGATCTACTATCTCCAAATGGATCTCTCTGGACGCGATTGGCTCAAGGGGAGGGATCCTTTTCGGATTCAAGGAGGCCCTCTTCTCACTTATAGCAGTACAACGTCTAAATTTCTTCCTTATTGTCCATCTCCAATGGACGTCTTTTAATTGCCCGCTGACTGTGATTTCAGTGTATGGCCCCTCATCCTCTGATAGACGTCCTTTACTCTGGAACGAACTTCTGTCGTTACAGCAATTCTCCAGCACCCTCTGTTTTTTTTGTAGGGACTTTAATGTCACTCGTTTTGTTTCCGAAAGATCGAACCCGGTCTCCTCTAACACACAATGTTGTCTCTTCAATGATTGTATTCGTATCCTGCAATTATCGGACTTACCTATCTCCGGTAGGTCATTCACCTGGTCCAACCAACGAGATCCTCCGACGCTTGCCAAACTCGACCGTTTCCTGGTCTCTCAAGTTTGGTTAGCGCGTTTCCAACAGTCTTTTGTCCAGGCTCTCCCTAATCCCTCTTCTGATCATGTCCCGATAGCGCTGCACTCCAATTTCCACTTCAAGTCTCATCACAAATTCCGCTTTGAAAAATTCTGGTTACAAGACCAGCTCTTCGTTAGTTTGGTGTCGGAATGTCTTGCCTCTATCACCGGTTCATCCGGTCTGAGCAACATTCTCCTTAAGCTCCACGCCATCAAGTACGGATGCAAAATCTGGCGTTCTGAGAGGCAATTCAACACCAACTTCCTTAAAAATTTTCTTTTGCAATCCATCGAGTCCATTGATAAGATGGAAGAAATAGGTCCCTTACCTGAATCGTTTCAGTCGGAACGACGATCTTGCAAGCAAGATTTTGCGGACATCCTCCATCAAGACCATATTAAATGGGCTCAAAGAGCTCGAGTCAATTGGATGAAGGAGGGTGACGCAAATACTGCTTTCTTTCATAACTTTGCCTCCCATAGACAACGATGCAATCGTATATCCTCGATCTCCGTTCAGGGGATGGAACTTACTTCCGATGAGGCCATTCATCAGGAATTCCTTTCTTTCTATAAAAACCTTATCGGATTGCAGAAACATCGTGCGATTGAGCTCGATTGGTCCCATCTTTATGGTTACCAATCCCATGATCTTTCATCACTTGAGGCTCCCTTCGCTTTAGATGAAATTAAAAAGGCAGTGTTCGCGTTAAAAAGCGACTCTGCTCCTGGGCTCGACGGTTTCCCTGCTTTCTTCTTTCAAAAATTTTGGGATTTGCTTAAAGCAGATCTTCTCAAAATGTTTCAAGACCTTCACCAGGGTCACTTTTCCTTTGACCGTATCAATTATGCTCACATTGTTCTTATTCCCAAGATAGCGGGAGCACACTTGGTCACTGAATTCAGACCCATCAGTCTCATCAACTCCTCTTTTAAAATCATTATGAAAGTCCTTTCTTCTAGATTGAGCTCGATCATCTCTCCTATGATCGACTCAGCCCAATCGGGATTCATCAAAGACCGTTTCATTCTTGATAGTGTTGCTTCGGCCCAGGAAATCATTTCCCATTGTCATAGGACTCATTCGGAAGGCATCCTTCTCAAGCTTGACTTTCAAAAAGCCTACGATAATGTGAACTGGAATTTCCTTCTGGACATCCTTATTAATCGAGGCTTCGGTCCCAAATGGATCGCTTGGATTAAATCCAGCCTATTCTCTGGTACCTCATCCATCGTTATCAACGGTTCAGAAGGCCACAAGTTTAGAATCAGATGTGGCCTCCGTCAAGGGGATCCCCTATCTTCTCTTCTTTTTTCTCTTGTAGCTGACGTCTTTAGCAAGCTTCTTCGGAATGCTTGGAATTTGCACATGATCGAGGGCCTGGGCAGTTCTCCCCTCTTTGAGAGAGTGCTGAACCTTCAATACGCAGACGACACTATTATTTTCATCAAACCCAACCCCCACTCTCTTCGTAATCTCAAACTGCTCCTCTACTGCTTTGAAATGGCATTGGGATTATCTATCAATTTCCAAAAATCCTCCGTGCTCTGGCTGGGCGGATCTCCCAATCGCCAAGTGGAGGTCTCCAATTTTTTTAATTGCCCCATTGCTTCCTTTCCGATCTCTTATTTAGGCATTCCTCTTCGCTGGGGCAAACTACATAAATCTGACTGGTTCCCTCTTATTGACAAAGTGGAAGCCAGGCTCAATGTCTGGTCGGGTAAACAACTGTCTAGAGGTGGCAGACTGATCCTTATCAACTCTGTGGTTTCGGCAATGCCTCTTTATTTTATGCCTTTCTACTTTTTACCCTCCTGGGTGATCAAAAGGATCGACCAAATCAGGAGCAATTTTTTTTGGACGGGTACTTCCTCCTTTAAACCTGGATCCCACCTGTGCCAGTGGAAACTTATCTGTTCTTCCAAAGAGAAAGGGGGTCTAGGTGTTTTGGATCTTCGTAATCATAACATAGCTCTATTAGGTAAATGGTTGTGGAAATTCCACAATTTTGATCATTTACCGTGGATTAGAAGTATCAAAAGTTATCAGCCCACCTCTTCTAATTGGTGGGAGTTTCCCGCGGTTGTTTATTACCAAGCTTTCCCTTTTTGGAAAGGTGTTTGGAAGGCATCTGCCGCTTTTCATTGCGGCATCTATCGTACCTGCCATGACGGTTCTAGAGCTAAATTCTGGACCGATCTATGGATCGGCAACTCCACACTTGCCACTGCTTTCCCTTCGCTTTTTCAGTTAGCTGCCTCTCCGACAGCTTCTGTAGCGGAATCTTTTACCTTGATCGGCAATATTCACCATTGGGTTATTCCGTTCACGATTAATCTCCCTCAAACTCTAACTGAGGTTTTTGATAATCTCATTTCTTCCCTCACTAGCTACACGTGGAGGCCTACAGAGGGCATTGCTTGGCGATGGTCTTCATCTGGAACCTTTTCAGTTAAATCTTTTTATTGCTTCCTCAATTCTAGGGGTGTTAAATCACCGGTTGCTAAATTTTTCTGGGACTCTTGTGCCCCCCTTAAAGTGATTATCACTTCTTGGCTTGCATTTAATAACAAGTTACTCACAGTTGAAGTTCTTAACAAAAGAAATTTAGCCTGGGGACAGCCATGCTCGTTTTGCGTGGAACACTCTGAAGATGTTAATCATCTTTTTATCCAATGTCCCGTTATCATCCCGTTATGGAAGATATGCACTCTTGCGTGGGACACTGGCCCTATTCCCCCTATGTTAGCCTCTGTTTGGTCCGTTAAGCCTTTGAGCGCCTCGCTTCGAAGTGCTTGGATCTTGTCGGTCCATACCATCATTTGGATCATTTGGAAGGAGAGGAACATCAGAGTGTTCCAGCATCGTATATCGTCTACAAGTGCTATGATTGATGATTTTTTATTTTTGTTCAATCTCTGGATTTCGAGGTCGAAATCCGCAGACAATGTTTCTTTTGCTAAACAAAGATTATGTGACGCTTTTCATTGTCTTCGCACCCTTCATGCTTTAAAATTCTCCGCTGTCTTGTTTATGTGCTCACCTTTTCCTCTCTTCTCCCCCCTTTTTACTGCAGGTTTGAGGTTCCTCTAGGGGAGTAGCTGGCTTTTCTGTTTTGTGTTTCTGTGTGTCTGATACACGAGCATTGGGTTGCTATGGCTTTTGGCTTACTTAATTGTGGGCGGTTTTGGTAGCGCTTTTTGGCCGCAACCTTGCTACTTTCCTTCTGACTGTGGCATTACTTCCGTTGCCTTCTTTGTTATGTTTTAGACTATTTTCAGCACCCTGCCATGGCATTGCTTCTCCAGCCCTACGGCATATTCTCTCTCTCGGCCTTGGTCTTCAGATGTGTTCTTTCTTTTTGTTGCTATAACCATCAGTATTTTAGTGGGACAATGTTTCTCCTTTTTTCTCTTTTATTCCGTCTGTGGATTGTTTGATGGTTATGTTTTATCTGATGGGCTTCTTAGTTCTATTTTCGTTTTAATTTGGGGTGTTTGTCGATCTATTGTTTCTATGCTGCGGTTGTGGTGCTCAGTTTGCTCTGGTCTCTCTTTTGAGCTCTATTGTTGTTGGGGGCTCTTGCCCTTCACTGAGGATGTTGTATGTTTTATTCATTTTAAGCTAGTTCCTTTTTCATGAGGTTCCTTACCACCAGTGCTTATCTTGCTGTTTTGGGTCGTTCTTCGAGATTTTGGTGGCGCCCGGATGCTTACATGCAGGTTGTCGCTTGAGGTATCTCGTTTTGTTTTCCGCGATTACCCCTCAACCTGCAGTGTTCCTTGTTTCCTTGGGGCAGCTCTCTGTTCCATTCCAGGTGTTTCTTGGTTCAGGGTGGAGAGGACTCGGCTTCGAGTGTAGCCCCGTGGACCTGTTTACTTTGCTGTTTGGTGCTCCGATCCCTACGGAAGTTGTAATCTGGCTCCTTATTGTATTCTTATTTATCCGATCTGATTGTATTCTGTTTGGTTGAGTTGCTCCATTTTACGGCTTGTAAAATTAACTTGTTTAGTATCATTAATAATATTTTTGTCTGATGGCTGGGGTCGTAAGACCCTATCCGATTCATCAAAAAAAAAAAAAAATCATCACTTAACTAATCAGATGTTTAAATAACCCCCCCCCCCCCCCCCCCCCCCCCCAACTAACCCTAACCCTAACCCTAACTAACCCAGTGGAGTTAAATTAAACATTGTGTCATTTTTTAAAATAAAAAAACTTTTGTGTACTTTTCAAAAGTGGCCCAAAACTTTGTGTACTTTTTTTATATTTAGCCGTGTAATTATTACTATTATAAGGCATATAATTATATCCCTGGACTGTGTAAACACATGAATGGCACTGCTTTTGTATTACTGGGCACTAGTAAAAGCATCCACAGTTTTGTACTATTTATGCATAAAATGTATTTTATAGTAAACGACTGGCTATAGTCGTTTGCTATTTATGTATTTTTTGACAAAATGGGGACAACAGATTGCTATAAATGAGAGTAGAAATGAGAGAAATTCATATTATAAAGGACGCAACTTCAGTTTTCGACCCACCGAAAAAAATTATTTTTAAATTCTCCAACGCAACTTCACTTTCCGTCCCTTAAAAAAAAATTGTAATAAAAAAAGCCCAAAAAAGAATCTACCCACTTGGACGGATCTTGAAGATCCACGGGGGGGGGGGGGGGGGGGGGGGGGGGGGGGGGGACATTAGTTTAATTTTTTTTCAACTAAAAAAATGGTTTTAAATATTAAAAAATTCGAGAAAAAAATCAAAAAAACCATGGGACGGATCTTCTAGATCCGTCTGTCGCGTTTATGATATTTTTTTTCTTCCGACACAACTTCAACATCCGTCTAACATTAAAAAATTAATTAAATAATTTGTTTCGCCCTTCCGACGCAACTTCAAAATCCGTAAATTCGTCTAGTATTATTTTTATTTTAAATTATTATAAAATAGCATTGGACGACTACAGCAAATGCTAAAAAATATGTAAATATGCATTTTGCCATTTTTTGACAATCACGACTGTGGATGCTCTAATCTATACCTGCATTGCACGTTCAAATTAAAAAAAAATTATATAATAAATAATAAGACATAATATGACATCAAACCAGAGACATCTCCTTACTCATCACATACTATTTACAAATTCCTCATAGTGGCACAAACTTTTATAGTGTCACTTTTATAAATAATTATGTCGTAATAAATTTAAACATTAAAGGTATTATGGTAACTAACAACAGTTGAATAAATGAATGGTTAATAGAACTCACACTTAAAAATGAATGATTGAGATTAGATAGTTGAATGGTTGTCTACAACCCTAACTCCCCCATTATAATATTAGAGATTAATAATCATCAAGTGGCAGAGACTTTCGTGTAGTTTATTTAAGAAAGAATCTATATGATATTGTTTAGATAAATATAGCATATTTATGTTCACATGAACAGTAGGGGTGGGCATGGATCGGTATCCGTCCTAATATGGACCATCCACCACCGATCCAAAGAAGATCGGTTTTTTAATTTTCTCATCCGCAACCAATCCGAACCTTAATTGGATCGGTTTCCATCCAAGCCGATTAAGCTCGGTTTGGATTGGATTGGATGGTCGGTTTGGCGTGCTACTTTTCACCTTCAACATCATTCATAATTTTGTTGAAATTTAAAAGATCAATTTCAATCAAACTTAAGAAACAACCTGCTATTTGTTATTCAGAAATGAATTTAAAATGAAGATTCATAAAACCACAAGTTGTTAATAAATTTTCCACTAATTGTTTGAGATGATGACGTTTAAATGGGTGAGATAAACTGCTTTTTCACTTGCATACTTCTGTAATCTTAGTTTATTATCATAAAAGAAACATCAATAATCATAGCTAATTGAATTTCAGGTGTAATAAAAAAAGATTTAGAAAATCATTTCTTCTTGACTTGATTAAAGTAACTACTAAATGTTACATCAACTTTATGATTCTATTAAGTTGGATCACACTATAAATCAAGCATTTCACAACAACATAACACATAGAATTATGGAGAACCAAAACATAGGTAGAACAACTGCTCGGTTTGTATTAAAGAAATTTAAAAAGGCTGTTTGTATCTCAAGGAAAATGAGAAATGACTATTTGTATATTCAAGAAATTAAAGGAGAACTATATTTTTTATTGACTTATGCATAGAGGTATGGTCGGTTCGGTTTCATCGGTTATTTGAAAGCCTCATCCAACAACCGAACCGGTCCAATTGGTTATTGAAGATCAAGAACCGATCCAATCCAAACCCCCAATTGGTTCGGTTAAAAACCGGTCGGTTCGGGTTGGATTGGTTCGGATTGATCGGTTCGGATAATAGTTGTCCACCCCTAATGAACAGTACAGATACTAAGTAGACTGAAAATGTAGAGTAGGTGAAGAAATTCATCCACACAACATTAATGTAACTCGTTCGCCCAACTCTGGTTGAAAAAAAGCAAATGGGTACAAATATAAATATTGACCAAGCAATTGGGTAACCAAGGCACGTACAATAGTGGTTTTGAGAGACAATAAAGAGAAGAGTAATGTTTCATCAACTATTATTTTCACTACCATTCTCTTCACTACCTTAGTGGTACACTTCTATTGAAGAGTCCCTCATCTATTATCTCTTCTCCAATCTATTCAAGTGCTCCACCTAAGGTAATAAAATTGATAATGAATGTAGCATTACTCTTAAGAGGAAGTTCAAAAAGTGCTCTAGTATGTGATCAGTAAGGACCAGAGCACATCCGATGTTGATTGTAGTAAAAGGGGACTCGGCGATTTTAAGGATAAAGAACAGTAGAATAGTTTCTCAGTGAAATATAGCTCAGGTCACTGAGAAATGAGCTATATTTACTTGCTAGATTTTACCTTAGGCTTTACTCGTATGGGACTTGGTGCCCCAATCTCTTCCATGTATAATCAAGGATATAATTCATACAAGTTGTAACTATGATTGTAACACTCCGAATCCCAAATACCACTGAATTTGAGTTCCACGGGATCTTTTCACTTCTCTTCGTACAATTTTACAAGAAAATAAAAAAACTTTACTTTACGTCAGAGTTACATTATGCATCAATATTTGTACAGCGGAAGCAAATTTTTACATCAATGAATGAAATACAATAACAGTTGAATAATCTTTAAGCATCAGGTCTTTTTTAGTCTTTTTCATGTACCTTTTCCCTGCATAAAAACTGTGGGCACGTCAGTTCATTGAACTGACGAAATATTATACACGGCCATCCTCTCTATGCCGAAAACAGTATAACGATTCTCAATACTTAACAAACCACAAACTTGTTCACAAACAGAGCTAAAGGGACTATTCTACTGATGTCGTATTGTGAATGTGCACTTAGTCCTTAATGCAAATATTTCTATTATATGACACTGATGCCCACTTGTTCAGAGTCTATGCAGCCTATACTACATAGGTCTGAGGGCAAGCCCTTAACCGTTCTTCATCTTGTAGGGTTCAATCCCTCGCCATGACTTAATCTACTACAGTAACTATGGTAAGTATCCTAGATGTTTTATGATCTACGAACTCACGTCTAGGCACCCTGGAGGGAATCTCAATGCACTGACACATGACTCATCATGCAGGCATCCTGTGGTAATTCAGCTCCTATCATAGACATGACACCACCCGCAGTCACCAAACACCCCACGAGCGTCGCCACTGGGACGGTACTCTGGAGTAGTATCCACGTCCTACTCATGATGCATCATGAGACATCCTGTGAATACTCTCACGCCGCGAATCCAATGGCCCTCATACTCAATATTTTTCTTCTTACTTTCATCACATCTTCACTATGTATCTAATCCTTAGTTTAATTGAATCATGAACAAAATTAATCCCTTAGAGTTAGCACTCTCACTATACCAGTCTTATTTATTCATTTCACATGACCCAAATCTTGGTCCTTTCATTCCAAATATCATCTCCACATTTCTTTTATTGCCGGTATAAGGCTTAGCTACACCCTAGTTCTTAATTTCAACTCATAATTACAACATCGAGTTTTTCATACTCACAAAGTCTTTTTTCATGATTAATCACGGTTCACATTTCATAATTATAGTATTCATGTATCCATATTCATAATATCCTTCATAATTCAACATGTCGTTTAATTACATTTTCATACACCATTTCATGCATAAACAATAAAATTTCAACTTGTCATATTCAATAGTTCATTCATTCCACAAATCTCTTATTCTTATTTCAATTCATACTAATTTCACAATTTGTAATTTCAATTAATTACACAAATCAAACTTCCAAATTTCTCATTACTAATTCTCATTTTAAAACTCCTTAAAAAATAACTCATTTATTTTTTTTCCTTTATCCCAAAAGACAATTTAATTAAAACCAAGTCCTTTCTAGCAAATAGCCTCAAATTCTCAATTATACTTTACCAAAAGTTATAAAAATTCTCTCATGAAGTCCAATCAATTTCAGTAATTAATTCCATATTTTTCTTAATTTTAATTTATTTTTAAAACTCAAAATAATCTTAATTTCCCCGAAAAAAAACTTTTTAAACTAAGGCTTAGCTACACCCTAGTTCTTAATTTCAACTCATAATTACAACATCGAGCTTTTCATACTCACAAAGCCTTTTTTCATGATTAATCACGGTTCACATTTCATAATTATAGTATTCATGTATCCATATTCATAATATCCTTCATAATTCAACATGTCGTTTAATTACATTTTCATACACCATTTCATGCATAAACAATAAAATTTCAACTTGTCATATTCAATAGTTCATTCTCTTCCAATTTCACGAAATACGAATAAGAGATTTGTGGAAGAGTAATGCTAGAGCCACTACCAATTTCACTACATTTCTCTTCACTACCTTATGTGGCACATTCCAATAGGTAGGGAATGATAGAGTAGGTGGGAGAACTCTCCAATAGGAGTATGCCACCTAAGGTAGTGAAGGAAATGGTAGTGAAATTGGTAGTGGCTAAAGCATTACTCTTCCACAAATCTCTTATTCTTATTTCAATCCATACTAATTTCACAATTTGTAATTTCAATTAATTACACAAATCAAACTTCCAAATTTCGCATTACTAATTCTCATTTTAAAACTCCTTAAAAAATAACTCATTTATTTTTTTTCCTTTATCCCAAAAGACAATTTAATTAAAACCAAGTCCTTTCTAGCAAATAGCCTCAAATTCTCAATTATACTTTACCAAAAGTTATAAAAATTCTCTCATGAAGTCCAATCAAATCTTAATTTTCCCGAAGAAAAAAAACTTTTTAAACTAAAGCCCACAACCGGATTCGAACCCACAACCAGCAGCCCAAAGGACAGCGCCCAAGACCACTGCGCCAAAGCCACAGCAGCAATATGATATGGGTTATTGTCCATGTGAATTGGCTTTCGGCATTTCGGAATTTTTTTAACAAAAAGTAAAATAAAAGCTCCTTCTCAGTATCGAACCCGAGACCAGAGACCAAGTCCCCCTCACTACTGTAGCGACTGAAACCATTCCGACCAAATGGTCTAAGTGGCCAGATTGTTTTGAAAAAAATTTGGTTGGATTTGAACTAGTTCTCCGTTCATCTCTACATTTCATAATTTTCAAAAAAACCGATTTTTGTTTCTTTTTCTTTTCTTTTGAAAGCAAAATTTTCCAGATTATAACATACATAAATTTACAGTAAATCAGTATTTTTATAATGATTATTTGCTTTATAAAATATGTATTTTGGTCATACTTTATGTTCTATATCCATATTTTCGACATTGAGAACAATAACACATTCTTCATAATTTAGAATTAGAATTCCACAAACTACTATGTTCTTTTGTTCTTTTTCTTATTAACATCCTATTACATTTTTAGAACACAAAAATCTCATCTTTCTACAATATCGAAATTCTATTTTAGACAATTAACTACACATTATGCATTTAATCAACTATTTGTAAGCACAAATTTTACCATAACATTCATGTAGCACAACAATATGGTGATTTCTAGCACATTAATTCACCATTTATTCATTAGCAATCAATCCATCAAACATTCTCTAAATTACCACTCCACATTTAATTAAACAAGAATGGTTCCAATTTTCAACTAATTAATTCATAATAATTTCATTAAATCATCCCTAGCATGGTATCTAGTTCTAGAAATATGAGAAACACCCACCTCTTTGGAGAAACACAAAATGAAAAACTCCTAGAGTCTCCTAGAATGCAAGAATGTAGCCTTCTCCAAGATTGTGTTGCAAAATGCTCCCCTTCTTGTTCCTTGGTGCAACCCGAGCTTCCCATAGTGCTTGATGATGGGCCGGCCTCCTTTTGGTTGGGACACACACATAAATGCACACTCAATCTTTCACTTCCTAATATATTACTCTCCTATATAATTTCTTCCTTTCAATTATTTTTTTCTTAGTGTTGTATACATGAAGGTAGGGAGTATTTATACTAGTTTTAGGATAGATTGGAGGGCTAGAATTTCACTAGATGGTTGTAGGTGAATGCCTAGGATAAGATGGGAAGTTGTAGCAACCACCCATAAGCAAATAACCACCCATGCACACAAACCCACTCTCCCTCTCTTCCCTTAGCCATACCCGGTCTCCTAGGATGTGCAAAGCACACACACATGCATGCACGTGCCCCTTCTAGTGCCTCCCTATTTAAAGTTTGTACAAATTGAATTAATCAATTGTTTACCAATTGTGTCTACATGACAAGTTGTGACAATTTAAAGGATTAATTAAGTTTGTGGGCCTCAAAATAGTGGGCTTTAGGCTTATGGACTAATTAATAAAAATATTTAATGATTAGAGTGGGCTTAAAATAAGAAAACTAGTTTAGGCTTTATAAAATAGGCTTTTTAGAAAGATAAATAGAATGAAATAAATAATTGTCCATATTATAAAAGAAAATTTTATAAAAATAAACATGCATACGAAATTTTGCACGTGCACAACACGTGAAAAATTAACATTTCTTATTAAGATGAAAATTTAGGGTATTATAACACTCCCTTCTTAGATTAGTTCCGTCCCCGGAACTACAATTAAAGAGTGAGAAAACAAAACACAAGAAAAAGAAAATACAAACCAAACAAAGAGCTCAGGATGATCCTTCATCATCCTCTCCTCAGATTCCCAAGTAGCCTCTTCAACCAACTTGTTTCTCCAGACTGCCTTGACCATTGATAACGTCTTATTCCTTAAGACTTTCTCCCGACGATCAACAATCTCAACTGGAAGCTCAATGTAACTCAAATCCAACTGCAAACCCTCTGGCACTTCGGGCAAATGATGACTTGGATCTGGAATGTAACCTCTCAGCATAGACATATGAAAGACATTGTGCACCTGAGACAACTCTTCCGGTAACTCAAGCCGGTAAGAAGTTTTTTCGATCCTTTTCAATATCTTATACGGGCCTATGAACTTCGGGATTAACTTTCCACCATTGCCGAATCGGATCACGCCTTTGCTAGGCGATACCTTCAGAAAGACAAAGTCACCAACCTCAAACTCATGTTCCCTCCTCCGGTTGTCTGCATAGCTCTTCAGCCTGCTCTGAGCATTCACCAACCTCTTCCTGGTCAGATCAATCTTTTCAGAGGTCTGCTGCACAATCTCAGGCCCAAACATCTGACGCTCCCCAACTTCGAACCAACGGACAGGCGTCCTGCACTTTCTGCCATACAGAGCTTCGTACGGCGCCATCCTAATGCTAGTCTGAAAACTGTTGTTGTAGGAAAACTCCACCAAAGCTAAAATGCTTTTCCCAACTGCCTCCAAAGTCTAGTACACAACACCGAAGCATGTACTCGAGAATACGGTTGACTCTCTCGGTCTGCCCATCGGTCTGAAGATAAAAAGCAGTGCTAAAATCTGTCTTGGTACCCAAAGCCGTCTGAAGACTCCTCCATAAATGCAAAATAAATCACGCATCTTGATCAGACACAATGGTTAACGGAACATCATGAAGCCTGACGATCTCACCAACATACAGCTCAGCCAACTTGTCCATTGAAGCAGTGAGTTTCATCGCCAATAAGTGAGCGGACTTAGTTAGTCGATCGACTATGACCCAAATCGCGTCATTGCATTTTGGACTCTTAGGCAAACCCGTGATGAAATCCATACTGATGTTATCCCACTTCCATTCCGAAATAGATAACGGTTGCAATAGATCTTCGGGTTTCTGATTCTCGGCTTTGACTTGCTGACAAATCTCACACCTCGACACAAATTTAGCCACACTCCGCTTCAAACCCGACCACCAGAAATGTTGTTTAATGTCCTTGTACATCTTAGTACTCCCAGGATGCACTGACAAAAGAGTAGCATGTGCCTCCTGAAGAATACTTTCTTTCAATTCCAACTGATCCGGAACACACAGCCTCTCTCCAAACCACAGCACTTCATCCCTGATCTGAAATTCGGGCAACTTGCCAGCACCAACCTGCTCCTTCATCTTCTGAATCTCTGCATCTTCCTTCTGACTTGCGATAATCCTTTCATTCAGTGTCGGTTGAAGCCTCAACTGAGCTAAAGATGATCCCAAGCCTTGCAGAACAACTTCGATATCAGCCCGATCCAACTCCTCTGCCAGCTATCTCTGGGTCGTAATCAAACTAGCCAGACTGCTCTTGCGGCTAAGTGCATCAGCAACAACATTAGCCTTCCCAGGATGGTACTTAATTTCCTGACGAATGTCCTCCAGTACCTCCAGCCATCTCCTTTGCCTCAGGTTCAGATCCTTCTGCTGATAGATGTATTTCAAGCTTTTATGGTCTGTATACATATTCAGCTTCTCACCATACACGTAATGCCTCCATTGCTTTAAGGCAAAGATAATCGCAGCCAACTCCAGATCATGAGTCGAGTAATTCTTCTCATACGGTCTTAGTTGCCTGGACCCATAAGCGATTACTTTCCCTTTTGCATTAAGACACGACTAAGCCCGCGATGTGAAGCATCGCTGTAAACATCATACTCAACACCTGCTCTAGGCAAAGCCAAAATGGAAGCAGTAGTCAGCCTCTCTTTTAATTCCTGAAAGCTTGCCTCGTACTGTTTGGTCCACTTGAAGTTCACATTCTTCTTAGTCAAACCAGTGAGTGGTACGGCTAACTAGGCATAAACCTGAATGACCTCCTGTAGTATCCCGTCAATCCAAGGAAACTCCTGATTTCCTTCACTGTAGTAGGCCTTGCCCAATCTCTCACTGCCTCTATCTTCTGAGGATCAGTTGTCACTCTCTCCTTAGAAAGGATGTGACCTAGGAATGCCACTTCAGTTTTCAGAAATCACACTTGGATAACTTGGCATACAACTCCTGCTCCTGAAGCTTTCTCAAAACTGCTGCCAGATGCTCCGTGTGCTCCTCCTCCGACTTGGAGTACACAAGAATATCGTCGATAAACACCACAACAAAAGAATCAATGAACGGCCTCAGAACTCTGTTCATCATGTCCATGAAAATTGCAGGTGCATTCGTCACTTCAAACGGCATAACTAAGAATTCGTAATGCCCATGTTGAGTTCTGAACACAGTCTTATGCACATCTTCAGCTTTCACTCGAACTTAATGATATCCTGATCGAAGATCTATTTTGGAGAAAACAGCTACTCCTTGTAGACGATCGAACAAGTCATCAATTCGTGGAATAGGATACTTATTCTGAACAGTGACCTTATTCAGCTCTCGGTAATCGATGCACATCCTCATCAAACCATCCTTCTTCTTTACCAAAAGTACCGGCGCTCCCCAAGGTGACGCACTCGGTTGAATAAAGCATTTCTCCAACAATTCTTCAATCTGTAATTTGATCTCATCCTGCTCCACAGGCGCCATCCTATACGGTGCCTTAAAAATAGGTGCACTCCCTGGCTGAATAGTGATGCTGAACTCTACATCACGATGCGGGGGTAACCCAGGAAAATCTTCCAAGAAGACAGTCGAATAATCCAGAACCACAGGAATCTGCTGCACTTCTACAGGAACATCCCTCTTGCAGATAGCTGCCACCACAGCAGAACATCTCTTCTTTCCTTGGAAAGTGACTTCAGGTCCACTTGGAGCCTTCACTGTTACAGTCTTGGTCATGCACTCGATGCTCGCACTGTACACCAACATCCAATCAATGCCAATGATAACATTGACTCCCAAGACATTCAGCTCAATCAAATCAATCCCGAAAATTCTATCTCCAATCACGATCTCGCAGTCAGCATAGTACCGATCAGTGGTTAAAGTCTTCCTTGATGGAGTAGCTACTGCTAAAACCTTGCCTGAAAATATCTTCGGTTCAACTCCCAGAACTTTAACAAACTTAGGTGATACAAAAGTGTGAGAGGACCCAGTATCGAACAAAACAACAGTTTTCTTTCCATTCAAATAAAGTTTTCCAGTTACATAACACACACTTGTTACATAACAGTGTACTAATTAACGAGAAAAGAGACAACAGAAAAAGAAAAGAACACTCCTATACTCCCCCACTTGTACTAGTAATGACGTGATCCACCTCATCAGCGTCAGCTTCAGTCAAGGCAAATACTCATCCCTGCTGATACGGCTTCTTCCCGGCCTGCTGAGTTGGTCCATTGCGGATGACATCCTGCAGTTTGGGGAAATGAGACTTGTAGTGGCCTGTCTCTCTATAATTGAAACAAGTCACCGGATGTCTCACCCAAGTATTCCCGGGTCTTCCTGCCACTTGAACAGCGTTCGCACCCGTAGGCTTGAACCTTTGAGCTGGTGGCTGTCTTCTGACATTGCCAGCAACTGCGGGCCTCTTCTCCGCATTCTAGTTGTTCCTCCGATTCTGAAAAGCGTGGAACTGCTCCATGTCCACCTCCGTGGCTGCCGCTCGTTTGACCAGCTTGTCAAATCTCCTGATACCGAGGGGTATCATCCTGGATCTCAAACTTGGCCTCAAACCATGCTCGAATTTTCGAGCCTTCTTCGCCTCATCCATCACCAGTTCGGGTGCATATCTTGAGAGCTTAGTGAATCTTGTCTCATACTCCCTAACTGACATGCCGCCCTGCTGTAGCGCCAGAAACTCCATGGCTTTCTTCTCCTGGACGTCCGATGGAAAGTAATGACTGCGGAATTCCTCCAAGAATTCATCCCAGCCAAGAACCAAGTCCCCCATCGTCCGCTTCATCGACTGCCACCATACCGCGGCATCCTTCTCGAACTGCAGCGCCGCCAACTTCACCTTGCTGCCCTCCAGAGTCTCCAAGACTTCGAAGATAGTCTCTACCTATCGGATCCAATTGTCAGCTGTGTCAGGGTCTGACTTTCCCTCAAACACCGGTGGTTTCATCCGCTTGAAT
This sequence comes from Hemerocallis citrina, assembly GCA_017893485.1. Classification (NCBI taxonomy): domain Eukaryota; kingdom Viridiplantae; phylum Streptophyta; class Magnoliopsida; order Asparagales; family Asphodelaceae; genus Hemerocallis; species Hemerocallis citrina. The sequence goes on along the minus strand of CM030358.1, from coordinate 455,670,279 downwards.
GATTCCACGAGTTTGATTGCTTCGGGTACTGGATTCGCAGGCACCCTTCCCTGATTCTGATTCATGGCAACGGTATTGAGTGTCTAATAGACCCTCGCTAGCTCCGTTTCCAAGTCCGGACCTTCACCATTTCGAGCTCGTCTTCCAGCCATATTCTGATGCAAAAGATCCATTAAATTCGAAGTATAAACATGGATTTTAAATCAATTTTTCATTTCATTAAATTTCAAACTTTATACATTCGAATTTAAAACATTTCTGACATCAAATGAAAGCAGTAGAAAACACAACATTCTAACTCCTACGGTTTCTCTTGAATTTACGAAGCTCTCCCCGTAGTTCCTCCACTTTCTCCTTCAGTACATTGGTCATATTTTTCCTCTTCTCGAGTTCCCAAACATGATGACTGAGAACTACAACATCATCCTTGCGCTTCGCCAACTGAGTCTCCCGTAGCCCGACTCTCTCCCGTAGAGTATCTACCTGTCTCTGAAGAGACACAATGAGATTACTCATAACTGGTTCTTCCTCGTCAGAGGAATCATCAGATGAATCCAGAGGTGCAGTGATCTCTCGGGACTCAGACCATTCCTCTTCCACTTCTTCAGGATCTTCCTCATCTGAATCAGCTTGCCCAGAGTGGTAGTCTTCCTCAACGATGTACCAATTGTCATCTCCAGCTGGATCGAAGTGGTCCGCCATCTTAAAGAAAGAGGAGAAGAAGCATAAATCATAAAGCAATAAAAATGTAAGTGACTTACATTTAAATCTCTAGACTCAACTCACACTCTAATGTTCACTTCTAGGGTGTTGTTCCTTACAAATTTGTACTACTTGGAAGCGTGGCTTTGATACCACCCTGTAACACCCGGAATCCCAAATACCACTGAATTCGAGTTTTACAGGATCTTTTCACTTCTCTTCGTACAATTTTGCAAGGAAATAAAAAACTTACTTTACGTCAGAGTTACATTATGCATCAACATTTATACAGCGGAAGCAAATTTTTACATCAATGAATGAAATACAACAATAGATGAATAATCTTTAAGCATCAGGTATTCTTTAGTCTTTTTCATGTACCTTTTTCCTGCATAGAAACTGTGAGCACATCAGTTCATTCAACTGACGAAATATTATGCACGGCTATCGTCTCTATGCCGAAAACAGTATAACGATTCTCAATACTTAACAAACCACAAACTTGTTCACAAACAGAGCTAAAAGGACTATCGTACCGATGTCGTGTTGTGAATGTGCAGTTAGTCCTTAATGTAAATATTTCTATTATATGACACTAATGCGCACTTGTTCAGAGTCTATGCAGCCCATACTACATAGGTCCAAGGGCAAGCCCTTAACCGTTCTTCATCTTGTAGGGTTCAATTCCTCGCCATGACTTAATCTACTACTGTAACTACGACAAGTATCCTAGATGTTTTATGACTTACGAACTCATGTCTAGGTGCCCTGGAGGGAATCCCAACGCACTGACACATGACTCATCATGCAGGCATCCTGTGGTAATTCAGCTCCTACCATAGACATGACACTACCCGTAGTCACCAAACACCCTACGAGCATCGCCACCGGGACGGTACTCTGGAGTAGTATCCACGTTCTACTCATGACGCATCATGGGACATCCTGTGAATACTCTCACGCCGCCTATCCAATGGCCCTCATACTCAATATTTTTCTTCTTACTTTCATCACATCTTCACTATGTATCTTGTAACACCCTGCATAATTTAAATGATAATTTTGCCCTCGGGTGTTACGCACGTGCATTTTGTACTGTTATTGATTAACACATTTTGATATGCATTTTGAATTCCGATTATTTATGCAATCCCGTATTCTCAAAATCCCATTTGAGACAACTCAAATGCAAAATTTCAATCCTTAAGTTTTACGTGCTTTTACGTATTATCGATGCACGTGTCGATTTCGGGTATTCCACCGTTACGTGCAAAGTTTTTCGATGAGTTTCAATTATTTATTTTTATAAACATTTTTAAATTCATTTTTGTAAACGGAATTCAATTTTGTCTATTTTAATTAAAATAATTTTTCTACGTACAATACACGTGTTTTTTGTACGTTTGAGTACATTATCATATATGTATATTAAATATATTCTTATGTTGCATTCCGATTAATTATAAAAAAATTTCAGGTTGATGAAGTCAATTTTTTGTATTTTGAGATTTTACGAGCGACGCACGTGTTTCGGTGCACGTGTTTTAAGCGTATTATTATTTCAAAATAAATTTCATGAAACTGTTTGTGTCTATTTTTATTGTGCATGAAAAGTATAATTTCTAATTAATTTTATATATTTATTACATATATAAATAAATTTTTTTAAATAAATAAATTATTTTTTACACAAAGCACGTGCACATGCACACGTGCGATGTGCACACAATTTTGGGGACCGGGATGTTTAGAGAGGAGGGAAAAATCTGAACATTTGATTTTGAAAGTGGGAGGGAAAGCAAGTTACAAGTTAAATAATGGGGTTAGTGGTGTTCATGTGGGAGGTGGTTATCCTAACTACCCATTAGTTAATCTATAAATATATCTCCTTAGTCTCTCATTCTCTCATCTCTTCTCCTCCCTCTCTCCTGCCCATTCCGAAACCAAAAGCAACAAATCCCTCATTGCCTTTTGTTTATCCACCATACAATTCAATGTGTGCATATATATATATATATGTGTGTGTGTGTGTGTGTGTGTGTGTGTGTGTGTGTGTGTGTGTGTGTAAACATGTGATGTATATATATATAGTATGTACATATTTGAAGATGCAAATGAAGTGGTTTTTCTTTCTTGGATGCTGCCGAAATTGGTGATGGAGTGTGGGGCTAGCTTTGGTGCACGGATTTCGAGGAGGTTGCAATTGGAGTTTTCTTTAGGAGCTTCTAAATTTAGGAGTTCATTTGAGTACATTTCTTACTTTAGGTGGGTGTTTTTTGAATGCTTTCTAATTTAGGAGTATAATTTACATGATAGATGATATACAATTTATTTGTTAAATTTGAATTTGTATGATGAGATTACATGCTAGTTGTTGTAGAGATTGATTGCTAAATTTTAATTATTGGGATAGATGTGAATTGATAAATTTATGGTCCAAAATGGGTTATGATGATTGTTAGAATATTTGCATGCAAGAATATGTGCCATTTGGCAAGTTTTAATTGTATGATGCATGGCTGAAATAGTAATTGAAATAATGCAAATGTGTACAAAAGAATTGTTGGTTGTTAATATGGCAAAGAAGTGTGGTTCTAACTTCAAAATATCTATTTTTTTGAGTATAGAGATTTTTATAAAGTAATTTTTGATAAAAGACAATATTCTATTTGGGAAATTGATTGTATATATTTTTATGCATTTTAAAGGATTTTTATTGAAAGACGAGAAACTGGTGAATTTGAAAACATATACGATATTGTTTTTAAAAGGAATACATTCGGGAAATGATTTATATTTTGTATATGGAAGTACAAATCAATTAAAAGGTCGAAAAATATATGCAAGCTGCAATTGGCGTAATTGACAGTTGACTGTCTATTTCTACAGTCGACTGGCAAGTATAAGAATTTGTTTTTCGTCGGCGGAACGGTCGACTATCTTCTTTCATAGTCGACTGAACCGAACTGACTGTTGTTTTTGATGTTTCAAAGTTTCGCAGAACAGCCGACTGTCTACGTTCACAGTCGACTGCTGCTGTCCTGAATTTTGGTGTTTGAGCTTTCAAAGTATTAGTGGAACAACCGACTGGTTCCTTGTCAACAGTCGACTGAACCGACTGTGATGTTTCGATATTCGCAGAACAGTCGACTGATACTGTCACCAGTCGACTGCACCGAACTTGTTTTTGGTTCCCGAGTTTGGATTTGATTTTGACAAATGAAAGTTAAATAAGTTTGAATATGAGATTTTATGATTATTAATATTTGATTGAGTTTATTTTGAAATGCACACCAGGATATGAATGGTGAAATTGATATAGATACTGAATTGAATTGTTCTCATGTTATGAGATTATAAAAGAAATGTTTTGAGAAAGAGTTTGTGAACAAAAGAAATGGAAACGATTATTTGAGATTAATTATGAAATATTGTTGATCTCTAGAAAGAGATAGTTGTTGGAATCTAGAGGCTAGGCAAGACCCTAGTGACCGGCATTTTTATTTATGATTTTGAGAGCTAACCGTTGAGGGTTGAGCATCTCTTGAGAAGTTGCCAGGTAGGCTAACTGTCTCTGTTGTTTTGATTTGAGTCCGGTAGGGTAAGCTAGCTCTAGGTTGTGATGATTTTCTTTTAAAACAAACATTGTAGGGATGTAATGAAAGTAAGATAAAAATATGAGTATGATGGCCATTGGATGGGTGTTGTGAGGGTATGCACAGGCTGTCTTCACGATGCGTCGTGACATGACGTGGATACTACTCCAGAGTACCATCCCGGTAGCAATGCTTGTGGGATGTTTGGTGGCTGCAAGAGGATCGTGTGCCATGAAGGAGGCTGAATTACCGCAGAATGCATGCTTGATGAGTCAAGACATGGCACGGGATTCCCCTCCAGGTTTTCTGTACACGTGCTTGTAATCATAGAACATCTATGATACTTACCGAAATTACAGAGAAATACATAGCGGAGATGTGATGAAAGTGAGAGAAAAACACAAGTATGAGAGCTAGAGTTTACGGTGCGGGGGTGAGCCACAGAATGCATGCTTGATGAGTCAAGACATGGCGTGGGCACTACTCAGTAATGATCGGACTTTAGCCACGCTTGTGGGATGTTTGGTGACTGCAAGAGGATTGTGTGCCATGAAGGAGGCTGAATTGCCACACAATGCATGCTTGATGAGTCAAGACATGGCGTGGGATTCCCCTCCAGGTTTTCTGTACACGAGCTTGTACTCATAGATCATCTAGGATACTTACCGTAATTTCAGTAGTAGATTAAGTCATGGCGAGGGATTGAACCCTACAAGATGAAGAACGATTAAGAGGCTTGCCCTCGGACCTATGTAGTATGGGATGCATAGAATCCGAACAAGTGTGTATTTGTGTCATGTAATATAAATAACTGCATTAAGGACTAAGTGCACCGCACAACACGACATCAACAGGATAGTCCCTTTGTAGCTTTGTTTGTGATCAAGTTTGCATTTGCTAAAGTATTTAAGAATCGTTATACTATTTTCGGCATAGAGAGGATGACCGTGTATAATATTTCGTCAGTTGCAAGCAACTGACGCGCCCACAGTTTTATATGCAGGAATTGGAGTTACATGAAGATATAAAGATGAATTGATGCTGTTGATTACGTAAATGTTAAAGTTGTAACAATTGTACATTCATTATTGTTGAATTTTATGAATTCCGCTGCGTATTGATATAAAAGACTCTGATGTAATTATTGTTGAAATAAAATTTTAAATTCCTTGTAAAATTGTACGAAAGAAATATAAAGATCCTGTGGAAATCTCGAATTCAGTCGTATTTGGAATTCGGGGCGTTACATATCTAATCCTTAGTTTAATTGAATCATGATCAAAATTAATCTCTTAGGGTTAACACTCCCACTATACCGGTCTTATTCATTCATTTCACATGACCCAAATCTTGGTCCTTTCATTCCAAATATCATTCCACATTTCTTTTATTGCTGGTATAAGGCTTAGCTACACCCTAGTTCTTAATTTCAACTCATAATTACAACATCGAGCTTTTCATACTCACAAAGTCCTTTTTCATGATTAATCACGGTTCACATTTCATAATCATAGTATTCATGTATCCATATTCATAATATCCTTCATAACTCAACATGTCGTTTAATTACATTTTCATACACCATTTCATGCATAAACAATAAAATTGTAACTTGTCATATTCAATAGTTCATTCATTCCACAAATCTCTTATTCTTATTTCAATCCATACTAATTTCACAATTTGTAATTTCAATTAATTACAAAAATCAAACTTCCAAATTTCTCATTACTAATTCTCATTTTAAAACTCCTTAAAAAATAACTCATTTATTTTTTTTCCTTTATCCCAAAAGACAATTTAATTAAAAACAAGTCCTTTCTTGCAAATAGCCTCAAATTCTCAATTATACTTTACCAAAAGTTATAAAAGTTCTCTCATGAAGTCCAATTAATTTCAGTAATTAATTCCATATTTTTTCTTAATTTTAATTTATTTTTTAAACTCAAAATAATCTTAATTTCCAAAAAAAAAAACTTTTTAAACTAAAGCCCACAACCGGATTCGAACCCACAACCAGCGGCCCAAAGGACAGCGCCCAAGACCACTGCGCCAAAGCCACAGAGGCAATATGATATGGGTTATTGTCCATGTGAATTGGCTTTCGGCATTTCGGAATTTTTAACAAAAAATAAAATAAAAGCTCCTTCTTAGTATTGAACTCGAGACCAGAGACCAAGCCCCCCCCGGCTACTGTAGCGACTGAAACCATTCCGACCAAATGGTTTAAGTGGCTAGATTGTTTTGAAAAGAATTTGGAATTTGGTTGGATTTGAACTAGTTCTCCGTTCATCTCTACATTTCATAATTTTCAAAAAAAAACAATTTTTGTTTCTTTTTCTTTTCTTTTTAAAGCAAAATTTTCCAGATTATAACAAACATAAATTTACAGTAAACCAGTATTTTTATAATGATTATTTTCTTTATAAAACATGTATTTTGGTCATACTTTATGTTCTATGTCCATATTTTCGACATTGAGAACAATAACACATTTCTTCATAATTTAGAATTAGAATTCTACAAACTACTATGTCTTTTGTTCTTTTTCTTATTAACATCCTATTACATTTTTAGAACACAAAAATCTCATCTTTCTACAATAACGAAATTCTATTTTAGACAATTAACTACACATGATGCATTTAATCAGCTATTTGTAAGCACAAATTTTACCATAGCATTCATGTAGCGCAACAATATGGTGATTTCTAGCACATTAATTCACCATTTATTCATTAGCAATCAATCCATCAAACATTCTCTAAATTACCAGTCCACATTTAATTAAACAAGCATGGTTCCAATTTTCAACTAATTGATTCATAATAATTTCATTAAATCATCCCTAGTATGGTATCTAGTTCTAGAAGTATGAGAAACACCCACCTCTTTGGAGAAACACGAAATGAAAAACTCCTAGAGTCTCCTAGAATGCAAGAAAGTAGCCTTCTCCTCCTAGATTGTGTTGCAAAATGCCCCCCTTCTTGTTCCTTGGTGCAACCCGAGCTTCCCCTAGTGCTTGATGATGGGCTGGCCACCTTTTGGTTGGGACACACACACACACACAAATGCACACTCAATCTTTTACTTCCTAATATATTACTCTCCTTTATAATTTCTTCCTTTCAATTATTTTTTTCTTATTGTTGTATACATGAAGGTAGGGGTATTTATATTAGTTTTAGGATAGATTGGAGGGCTAGGATTTCACTAGATGGTTGTAGGTGAATGGCTAGGATAAGATGGGAAGCTGTAGCAACCACCCATAAGCAAATAACCACTAGCCATACCCGGCCTCCTAGGGTGTGCAAAGCACACACACGTGCATGCACATGCCCCTTCTAGTGCCCTCCTATTTAAAGTTTGTACAAATTTAATTAATCAATTGTTTACCAATTGTATCTACATTACAAGTTGTGACAATTTAAAGGATTAATTAAGTTTGTGGGCCTCAAAATAGTGGGCTTTAGGCTTATGGTCTAATTAATAAAAATATTTAATTATTAGAGTGGGCTTAAAATAAGAAAACTATTTTAGGCTTTATAAAATACGTTTTTAGGAAAGATAAAGGGAAAGAAAGAAATAATTGTCCATGTTATAAAAGAAAATTTTATAAAAATAAATATGCATACAAAATTTTGCACGTGCACAATACGTAAAAAATCAAAATTTCTTATTAAGATGAAAATTTAGGGTATTACAATTATTGTTTAAAAATAGTAACTCTTTACCTCAAAAAAATAAACTGAAACCCAAAACATAGAATGACTGTTATAATTATACTTTATGAAGTTCTTATTTTGGCTCACTCTACTAAAAAAGTGGTGATCTTGAAAGTATAGAATATGGGTATGTGATAATAATCACCAAATTTTTCCATATTATTTCTAATATTATAACGGGAGAAGGCCTAAGTGTCATTTGTTACCAACATGTGCAGCGCACGTGCAGTATTAATATAAAGGAAATTTTCGGTTCGAATCTTTCCTATGTCAGAGTTTTTATTTTTATTTTTTGAAATTATTAAAACGTGCATTTCACGTGTAAATTACTAGTTTTTAATATAATTGTAAAAATAAAAACATATATAATACACGTGTAAATCGCTAATGAAAGAACTAATTGTGTGTGAGGACATTGTATGCAAATGTACGCAAGCATTTTGACGCAATTATGTGATTTGTAAAAGGGAATTTTTTTGTAAGAAGATACCCATCTTGAAGAAATTGTACAGTAGTTTTTAAGATCTACGTGGGCCGTGGCCGAGAAGAAAAGGTGAACTCACCGTACGTGTGGAAATTATAATCCCTATGCGCACCCTTCAACTATAGGATCTTATACGAACCAGTAGATAAGGACGCGAATGTCATGTCGTTTCTCCCACCCTCGGTTCATAGAGTTTTTTTTGCCTGCATACGCCACTTTTTGAAAATATTTGTGTTTTTGGGCCAGCTGCCAAACTATAAGCATTTTTTGCTACTTTGTGCCAGGTCAGCAGCGGTCACTATTTTCAATAGCGGTCTCTTCAATTAGAGGTCGCTAATGAGAATAGTGACCTATGTTTTATTTATTTTTTTGAATTTTTTGTTTGCTGTTGCGATTCCCACTAGCGACCTTAGTATAATAAGGTCGCTAGGAAGATTGTGTTTCCTACTGAGGTCGCTATTGGGAATAGCGATCTCAGTTTTAAATTTTTGGGAAAATCTTTTAGGAATCGCTAAGTGTCTCAATACATTCATTCGAGCTACTAACCTCATTATACTAAGGTCGCTAGTGGGAATAGCGACGGCAAAAAAAAATAAAAAAAAATTAAAACATAGGTCGTTATTCACATTAACGACATCTAAATGAAGAGGCCGCTATTTGGAATAGCGACCGCTGCTGGCATGGCACAAAGTAGCCCAAAAGCGCTAATAGTTGGGGAACTGGTCCAAAAACTCGAATATTTTCAAAAAGTGGCCTATGACGGCAAAAAAATCTGGTTCATAACATTTCGTTGATTAAACCCTATGCGCGCCTCTGTATAGGATTATTTAGAAGCCTGCTGTAACTGTATCCTATAAGAGCATCCACTATCGTTTAGGTTTAAAATTCCAAATATAGCATTTAGCATTTAGCATTCGTCGACGCGCGCTGCTATCATTTCTGCTAAATTTAGAATTAAAATATATATATATATATATATATATATATATATATATATATACTAGTTGAAATTTACCGTGCACTAAGTGCACGTGACTTGATGTATAATATCCTGTGGAGAATCATAGAAGCAATCACTACAATTATAGATTATAAGTCATGCAAATGTTGAATGGGGAATATACTATAAATTTTTAATATTAGAAATATATCAATATTAGTTTTGAGAAAATACAAAACAACTTAAAGATAATCTGTCTCATCAAAATTAGTGTTAAATGTAGAATTTCTTAAAAGAAATATATAAAAAAAACAAAAAAAGTAAATCCTGAATTTTTATTTTTGTATTTTTTAGCATGTCAAACATCATTTTAGACTTTAAATTCTCCAATAATTTGTTCCTGAACATGTTATACCTCATTCTTAATCTTTTTCAGCTAATTAAAGGTTTTATACAATATATTGATTACCATACTTATAGGTCAAAACGAGCATATTTAAATTTAAAACTAAATTGCTCTCAAACTCATAAAGTCATACAACATGCCCTCACCTCACTCCTTAAGACCTAAATAAGCGGGCATCTCATCTTCTATAACATTTTGAGACTTGCAACAAAGCGAGATACAATAGAGGGTAGATAAATAATCTCGATAGAATAAAGAAAAGCATGCTACTATGCAATTTTATTTTGCAATTCTCTCAAATCTTTGGTGCATACATAACTTTTAAAAGAAATAGAAATATAGTTAGTTGTGATCATTTATTTTTTGTAACCGAACCTATCATAAGGAGTTGCAAAGAAAGTTGCACATTTGTAATAGTATGCTATCATTTCTTATTTCGATAGATTATAATAACTACATAGAACATGTATAACTTCCTTAACTTTGTTAGTGCCATCTTATTTAGTAAGCATATTATCCAATGTAAAATTATGCTAGTTATTCATATATATATCATATCATAAATAATTTGAAAAGTATCAAAATCCTACCTTAATTCTTCTAGTAAATAATTGTGTAATAATTTAGATTAGTCTGAAAATGATTTGTGTACCACCTTAGAAGGTATAAGAGATAGTAAGTAGTGAAATAAACACAATGTCTCGGAAAAACATCATATCAATGCCAAATAGACCATAAGCACTATCGCCACATATTAGACGATCTACCTTAGTGATTATTGAAAAAAATTACTTTTGCTGTTGATGTGCAGTACAAGTAAAGACAAAGTAAAACAGGAATAGGATAACTAATTGATAAAGGATAACTGCCTGCTCTACAATATTAGGTACTCGAGGAACTTCCATGAAAATTAAAGAAAAAGAAGCACAATAATTACACCAATCGTAAGAAATTCCATAAAGAGAAACTCCATATAACTCATTTTCAATATTAGCAAAGAATGATACAAAACACAATGATTTAGAACTCTTTGCTCCATCTTTCTTTTGATACTTAAGAAGAAAAAATACAACTTGCAACTGGAAGGGGAAAAAACCAACTCTTTCACAAAACTGACACAATTAGCATCGACTTTAACTAATCTAATCAATTCCATGGGGAAGTTTGTCGCCACCTCACATCTGTTTTCTCTTATTAACAAAAGTTAGCCACCCGATTTGCAAGTCCGCTCACCTCTCTCAAAATGTGAGATACTATAGGCTCAACCGTATCATTAAGCATTGTTCTCACATTAGATTAAAGCACTCTTCCAACACTGATAAAAAAATATTGATTATGTTTAAATTGTCACCTTCTGGCCACAAGTTTCCAGCATTATTCAATAGCCCCATAGCTTCAAACATACCCTCCCATGCACCCCTCCGCTTAATGACATTGATGTCATTATAGTAGTTGAGAACACCCCTCCCTCTTACAATAACTTCCCTATATATTCCCCGACAACAAATGCAACAGCTTCCATCCCATTCACATTGAGGGAACCATCGAAATTTATACATTGATGCAACCAAACTCAGGTGGCATCCACCTGACATCCACCCCCCTTCTAGTAAACAAAAGAACCAACCATAAAAAGCTTTGATTAAACCCCCTTTTTTTCCATTGTCATAGATTTTTGTGTAGCATGCTGAGAATATCTTCATTATCCACTCTAAAAGCTTGTCAACCACCTAAAAGAAGTTGCTGCAGACTTGGTTACAAATAGATGGTGTTTCTCACTTTACGTGGAATTTGTTAAGTAAATAGAGAAGATATAGTTGCACCCTCTTGAATCTACTCTCGACTCGTTCAATTTTAAAACTCAACAATTGGCTAGCAAACATTTCTTAGAATATTACCCGTCGTTATAAAAAATTTAAAGTAAGATGCTCCTTTCTAAACACTAACATGATTCTCCAGTTGCATCAATGAGCACAACTATTTCACTAAAATAATAATCATAACACTTCCATTAAAATGTAATGTAGAGAAAATTCAAAATCAATATCACAATGAAGTAGTCAGAGCCAGATAAATAAATATGTTCCTATAAGTACCGAATTCAAACTTTCAAACAGATTATTGTCAAGGACCTCAATGAATGATAGATGAGTCATAAACTCCTACTGAGGTTATTGAGGATTTTGTAATCAAGCTTGTGATGATCAACAACCTGAGTTGGCACAACTCTTAACTCATATTTTTTGTTAATGATGAGTTGGCTTAGTACCATCAAGTTGCTTTAAAACTGCATAAACTCCTCCTGCAAAAAAAATGAATTTTTTTTTGTAACTTTTCAGATCACTGCTTCTCAATTAATGAATATAATAATAATAAAAGATTTGTAGAAACATGCAAGTTAATATCGTGTATACATGGTAACAACTATGTGTAAAAAATAAGATAAATCAAAAGAATATTTTAATAGATGGATGCATAACTTTCAAATTATTTTTCCATCACAAAAACTCCACGTTGGTTATAGCTATAAGATGAAATGTCACTAAAGATTACTATAATGGTCCAGAAAAAGGAAGTAGGCTAATGAATAAGATGCCTACTCAGGTAATCTTCACATGCATATATATCATGATATCCTATTTAATAAAAAAGATAGCCTGCACAACATAAATATTTACGAACTTATTTTTCTAAAATGAATTTTGCTGAAGATAAAATGAATATAAACATCTCAATTCAATTTCTTCATCAAGAAGATAAAATGAGTTTCTATAGTCTAAATGATATCTAGGCGTGGATTTAGTGGCTTCTGTATTGAGATATTGAGATTATAAACGAAGGACCATCGTTGGACTTGTGCATTCTAGACAAATTGTTTAGGCGTACTGTCGATGGCAGGACAAAATGATGATAACAAAGTCTTGCTACCACCACCATGTGAAAGTCCAACACTTGTAATACAATGGTAAGCTCAATGGGTTTATGTTTCATCGCGACCTACATCCTACTTAAAATAAATAAAATAGAATTTATGAGAAAAGCCTGCTTCAAGCAGGCATTTCATCTCATATGCAGAAGAATGATCAAATATATGAGACATACATATGGTTGCAAACAAACTCATAAATTTCACTTAAGAGTTACTTACCATGTAAATGCCTACTTGTAGATCGTTACAACAATCCCATAACTGAAGGCATTAGAGAAGGCTCAAGTGAACTTATCCAATCCTTAACAAATCACTCACTTGAAGAAGTTATTAAGCGACTGATATTTCAGATTCATGGATATGAAAGAAAAAAAATTACAAAAATAAAAAAGGAAAAGTATACACTACTAATCGAACAACATGTACTAACAGAAAAGGGATCAAGTGATTCTGAAAAAATTGCAAGGCTTTCTCGTATGACAAGACATCATGTATACAGAGATGTATGTTTTAGACATGATACTTTCTGGTTCCTCTTACTCTGGAGGCTGGAAAAAGTTTGAAGTATCTACTGACATAAGTCTCGCTCAAATTTAAGATCCAAGTATTGTTTTTCTTCCCTAGCAAGTACAGGCAGGAGCCACCTGCCTATTGCTCAACATTGGAAGAACTGATTGTAGGCTTCAGATTTACATTTACCATAACTTCCTTACTTGTCGAAGAGAGATTTTCCATCCCCGACAAGGCTGAAGCAATCTTGCAGAACAGAGGTTGCATTTTATTGGAAAAGTGAAAGCTCAGTCAATTCAGTTAATGAAAATATATATAAAAAAAGGGTGTGAACAGAACATGTTTAATACCTTGATGTTGAATCCTACCTAAGCACTGGTCTCTATAAACATGACACCAAATTCTCGAGCTCTGGTTTCTCTCTCTTCAATAGAAACTTGCATGATAAGTAGGATAGCCTCAAATTTTATTCAAAGACATGCACGATAGTTGAAGAAAATAAAATTTAATTTGAGATATACTATCTATATTTAAAATTATGTCCGAAGAATAAACATATAACCTCAGTTGTCCACAGCCAACAAATTTGCATGTACATGAATCTCAAAGTTTTTTTAGCATATAAACTGAAAATTTGATTACGGTGTCTCTATTAGAGGATCTAACATTTTCAGTAAGGGAATGTTAGATGATATTCATGTACATGGTTGAAGATGTATTTGGCAGTGAAATGATTTCATTATTCTTCACCTAGTATGGTTAATACCTTAACCTGTGTAGGGTTTCTAAGTATAATTCATATTCTTCATTGTCTCCCTTGGTACAAATACTTCGAAACTATAGATAGTCATCTACTTTAGTCTCAATACAAAGAGAAATTATCCTTATTCCCACAAACTTTAAGGTGGACAAAGTTCCAAATTAATTCTCGTTATGATCAGTCCAAGCAAATTGTGATGCACTTCGATCATTAAAAGGAATTTAAATATCGTAATATTCAACAATTATCACCTTTTGTCAACAATATATGTTTTGTTTCCAACAAGCACGATGATGACACCACCACCTCGTTCATTGCGTACTTCCTCAATCCACTTAGAAGTGTTTATGGCGGTCTGCAAGCAATAAAATGTGAAGGGTAATTAAAGTTTAGATAAATTTTAGGGTGGGAAGCAGACGATCAGTGTGAGCCTTCATGCAATGACTATATATGATTTGGTAGTATGAACCTTATGGGTTTTATCATGAAATATTGAGAGAACCAACATAATAAAAATATAAAAATCACCGATGTTCACATAATCATTAGTCATAGACGGATCGCATCTAAACTTCTCATTCTTCCAAGCAATTTCCTAAATATCTCTACTATGTGCATGATTTTTACATTTAAACAAAAAAACCAAAATTTCCCCTTATAAATGAAATGAGAAATAAGAAAATGAGAAACCTTACAGTCCCCCTAGTTTTTGTCTGTGCTTGCAAATTTAACAAGAACAGTACTCTATGTGTGTGTGCTTGCAAATTTAACTGTTCTCTCTGTGTGTGTGTTCTCTGTGTGTGTGTGTGCTTGCAAATTTAACAAGAACAGTACTGTGTGTGTGTGTGTGTGTGTGTGTGTGTGTGTGTGTGTGAGAGAGAGAGAGAGAGAGACCAATTGCTAAGTGTATTTAAGGCTGAATATTTTATTAAAATTGAGAAACCGAAGAGACCGAAAGCACCTTCATTGAAGTAGGTGATCGCAAATTTAACAAGAATATTATTTAGATAACAATATAGGCCTCGTTGATCCTAGTCTGTTTCTCAACAAAGATTTCCAACATGAAATTACCTTATGTAGATTGTCAAACTGATATCACTACAAGTGTAGCCTATAAATTGACAATGAACGGTATGAAACAATAAACAATAACATACTTAAAATAAGTTCCAATGTAGGATGATCAAAATAATGATCATGTATGAATAACTCACTATAATTTCAAAAAAATCCTCAAATTTCTAGAATTTTGCATGATTAGCTTTTTAATTGATTATGCCGGAAGTTTAATCTTGTTCAGTAAAATTCTTTATGTACTTTGTTCTCATACTTTAATATTTATTAAGCATTGCCTTGCATGTTTGGAATGAATGTATCATAAAATATACATGAAATCATACTGCAATTACTGCTTACTTGCTACATCAAAAACAATGACTGCAACAGAAGAATCATATTATAAATTCGTATGAATATTATAAATTCATATACCCCATGGGGTTTTACAATTTTGTTTCCCCCCTATCTTTCTGAGCTTGGCCAAGATAAGCTTACATTACATTTCATCATTACAAATGTAACCAAAAATACTATTACTGTTACATTTTGTGTCTATGGTGTCCACTTAACATGCATCAAAGTGGTTTTCGAAAAGGACCTATTTTTTTAATAACAAATGAAAGGAATGTAATGTAAAAAAATTCAAAAGAATTTGATTTTTCATCTGTGGACATTTTAATGTATGCATATTATGATAAAGGGTGTTGTGCTTGGTTGAGCAGGAGCCATCATTTTGGTTATGCCGGAGGGAAAAGAATGACTATACACTTTCAAAATACTCCATTTTATGCCCCCCCCCCCCCCCCCCTCTTTCTCCCTAAACCCAACAAGACAAATATAGAGTATTAGTAAATGTAGTTCAGGTTTTCTTGTTTGGTACCTTTAATTTTAATCATATAGAATAACCTTTCCTTTTGTGGCAAATAATTGAAAATGAGGAATTGTAAGAAAGTTGTCCTGGCTATCAAGTTCTTTTGGCACCATATCTGAAGCAAGTCTTCATTTCTGTGCTGTAAAATTTGATATGTTGAGATTCTCAAGTCTGAACATGTCTGTTAAGTTGTTGTATCAATATGATGTTTCTAATAGTAAATGAAGGTTAAAAAGAAGCCATTTCCTATTTTATTAGTTCTAATGCAATAAATGGAACCACCACCACCACAGAGACTCTATTTTAAACGTTTTGGATTACTACGGAAATCCTTTTTCTCCATTCAACTCTAGTTAGTTTATATCTTCTGCTGAATTAATAATTAACATACCACAGTCCCAGATGCCTCAGACCAATGTTATTCAGGTCTACCACTACATCTCGTTGCTCTGTTAACTCAATCTCTGACATTTTGGTTTTCATTACATTTGTCGTTGTTTTATCGTTAACAGGGCACCTATAACGGAGCTCCTATAATAATTAACATGTCCCGTACCCATATGCCTCACACCAATGTTATTCAGGTCTATCTCTAGATCTTGTTGCTCTATTAACTCAATCTTAACTGACATATTGGTTTCCATTAACATATCCCAGTCCCTAATACCTCAGACTAATATCTAATATTATTCTAGTCTACCTCTAGATCTTGTTGCTCTATTAACTCAATCTTAGCTGACATATTGGTTTCCATTTCAATTCTCCTCGTTTTATCCTTAACGGAGCAGCTATAACTTCTTTCATTATGTACACCATAGACATCTTTTCTTTTAGTGGTATGCCACTTACCCACCTCTAACATTCTCATTTGAATTATTTAGTTGATAAACTGTGCCCTTTAAATGGAAATGGAATTATTGGAATTATTACCGATCTTTACATCAATGTTGCATGTACTTAGTGAAAAATGTGAAGGATGGTTACATTGGAAGGGAGATATGGAGGTAGTTGAGGTAGAGCACCCAAAGGTCTAGTGAAAGCTCTCTCTAATGCTCTATGTACATTCTCTTCATGTCTGAGTTTCCTCTTAAGCTTGTCAATATATCATTTATATATTACCAAAACTGAGGTCAACCGAATGCTACTGCCACTTCAGCTAGAAGCTCTAATGTCTTTAATATGAAGAAAAAGCAGAAACAAGACCAACTCAAAATGTGTTCATATCATATGAAACAAAAAATGAGATAGAAAAATGTGAAGGATGGTTACATTGGAAGGGAGATATGGAGGTAGTCGAGGTAGAGCACCCAAAGGTCTAGTGAATGACATCTAATGCTCTATGTACATTCTCTTCATGTTTTCCTCTTAAGCTTGTCAACCTTGGAATTAAAATTAAAAAATTAAAAAAAAATTAAGGTACAAAATTCAAGCAAATTAATAATAGGATAACTAAAGTGAATATTGTACATCTTGTTGCGGAGCAAGCTTTCTTGCTCTTTTAGATTGGATTTTATTTAGTGCAGGTTTCCCTTGCATCTCTGTCTTCTTCTTCTTCTCTACTCCCTGCACCATTGAAACATACAATTAATACAATGATCAAAACTGTTTATATACCCAATTGGAATTACTATATGGGGAATTTGGAGTGATCAATACCAAACAAGAAAACTCAATTTGGAATTTTTACAAAGATGGTAGATAATATGTATTAAAGAAACAAAAAAGAAACTGAATTTAAGACCTTCGAGATTGCCAAAATGAATAATTTACAAAACCCAATTCATATTGTAAATGAGATATCTTATGGGTTTAACAAAGGAGCAAACCGTATTTAAAGAGGTATTGCTTGAGAATTACTGGTGGGTGATGTAAAACATAGGGGTTGAAGAATCTTACTTTCCCATGCTTTGAGGGAGGCTTCATGGAGGATTGTACAGCTGTTCTAACTCTGGTGTTTATTTGCTGAGTCCTGTTCTGTCTCTCTTGAATGAATGAACTGAGCTTCGGTGATGAGAGGTTGATTCCGAGGGGCGCGAACGACGGCGACGGCGGTGGAGGTAAGGTACGAGATAAGGGTTAGGGTTAAGGTTGGGGGGTTCGGAGGGATTGGGGGCTTCGGATTGGGGAGGGACGTCTGGAATGGGAGACGAATTGGGGTTAGGGTTAGGGTTTGGAGAGATTGAGAGAGATCGAGATTTTGGGGAGAGATCGGGAGAGAAGTGATTAGAGCGGTTAGGGTTTAGGTTTTGAGAACGATGGGAATTTGGGGGGAGAGATCCAAAGAGAAGAGATAGATAT
Organism: Hemerocallis citrina; assembly: GCA_017893485.1. NCBI lineage: Eukaryota > Viridiplantae > Streptophyta > Magnoliopsida > Asparagales > Asphodelaceae > Hemerocallis > Hemerocallis citrina. The sequence goes on along the minus strand of CM030358.1, from coordinate 455,651,999 downwards.
GATTACGGTCCAGATCTGCTCATATTCGATCGACGGTTCAGATCTGCTCTGGACAGATTTATTGTGGCTTTTATAATAGAAAATAGATATATATCAAACGAATGATCTTCATCCCTTTTTTTTTAAATTGTAAAATGGTATTTTCGTAAATAAATAATGGTATTTTCGTAATATGCGAAAGAAAAGTTTAGTAGAGAATGATCGGACGGAAGAAGTTTTTCCATCTGTTTTTTTTAAATGACATTTTAAAAAAATAAGTAATGTCATTTTTGTAATTATTTCAGTGGCATTATTGTAATTTTTAGGAAAAAAATTTTGAAAAAATTTCGGACGAAAGATGATCTTCTGTCGGACCATATTAAAAAAACAAAAATTTAAACGGATGGAGCTTCATCCTCCGTCTTCTATATTTGAAAGTTTTCTAAAGCCGCTGCTATCTTTAGCAATCGACTGTTCACTCTTGTTCTAAATTTTGGAATTTTAGCGAATGATAGCGGAAGATTTTTTTATTTCAATTGCTAAATTTTGAGTGTTTAAAAAACATAGTTGATGCTCCTAAGGCATTTTTGTCCTTTTTGACAAATACACTGTCGCAGTCGTTATATATTTTATTATATTTTTTATTTATTCCTTACTGTATTTTAGAATGGATTTGGCAAAATTCATATTTTATTAATTTTTTAATTCGATAGATAAAATATAATGTTTCGTTCAAGAAATTTTAAATTTTTTGTTGAAAATAATTATGTGACGAAAAAAAAAAATTAATTTTGTATTTAAAAACTTCTCGAACGATATATCCTATAAGAGCATCTGTAGTCGCTGGCCATTTTCCCAAATTTTTCAAAATTTGGCAAAAAAGGTGTTGTAGTCGTTGGCCAAATACCCAAAATTTGGGTTTCGTCGCTACAGTCGTCGGCTATATTTGGCAGACGAAATGGCAATTGCCAAAATATAGCTAACGAAAGATGATTTTTCGTCAGAGAGATCGGACGAATATTATCTTTCGTCGGAGAGATTTTTTATTTCCAAACTTATCGGTCCTTTGATTATATTTTTTTTCAAAAGGTTGGACGGGAAATTATTTCCCGGCCCGTCCATTTTTCGAATAGAAACAAAATTTCAATTTTGTCCGATGGGAGATGTTTTCCCGTCCGGTCGAAGACCGATGGGAGATCATTTCCAGTCTTTCCTATAATTTCATTAAAAAAATAAAAAATTTTGACAGTCGACGACTGCAGCGCAATGCAATATTTCTCGTTTCCGTCTGCCAAATACCCAAAAATTGGATCTGACTCAACGACTACATATACTTTAAGGTAGTGTTTGGCCCAGCTTAAAATTAGCTTAGCTTCTCCTTTAGAAGGAGAAGCTGGGCCAAACGTATATTTTGAAAAGCTCTGCAAAAAGAGAAGTAGCTTTTTTTTATGAAGAAAAGGAGCTCTAAAAGAAGCCCTCCAGATCTACTTCTAGCTTCTAGCTTCTAGCTTCTAGATCAAAACCAACAAAGAAAAAAACAGATCAAAACCCAACTCTCCCCTTCTTCTTCCTCCATCGTCAACCTCGCCACCATAACAGCTTGAATACACGAGACAAGTAGATCTGTCTTCTTCGTCGTTCGATCTAAAATTAGAAAAGACCCAAAAAAAAAATCTCAGAATCAGAAGGAGAAGACGAGCCGGCGGTCATGGCAGTCCACGATGATTCCAGAGCGTCGGAGAAGAAATCAGGAGATGACGACATCCCCATCTTCAACGCCGAGAACCTTCAGACCTCGCCCGCCATCCGAGCACCGTCGACCTCGCCACCATCTTCATCTCATCACCGTCGATGGTGGAGATTAGGGTTTAGGTGAAGATGACATCGGGATTAGGGATTTGGTGAAGATGGTGGGGATTAGGGATTAGGGATTTGGTGAAGATGATGTATAAAATTAGCTTTTAATTGATATATGCTGATATGGCTAAAAGTGGGGTTAAATCGGAACCGTCCAGATGAGGCACGAATCTTGAAGCTCAGGGGTAGAATGGTAATTTCACCTACCGACGGGTCCGAAGCGGGTACTGGTCGTCTTCCCCGAAGATCCACTTACCCGCGAACGGATCCACCTCAACCGGGTGCGGATTTCAACCCGCAGCAAACCCGGTCCAGAAGGGACAGAATTAGGGTTTCTGATTCATATTAATCAACGGCCCTGATTCACGTCAATCTTTTCACTGGGATTTGGGGATTAAAATTCCTTATCTGATTACCAGAATATACCTTATCAGATTACTTTCCTAATCTGTTTACAAGGAGATTATTCTATATCAGGCTACGCGGATTACATCCCTAAATTGTTCTCTAAGACGCCTATAAATACCCCCCACCCATCTCCATTAAGAGGTAATCAATCTTTCACCAGTTTTTACGCTCTTTCATAATCTCTGAGATTACTGACTTGAGCGTCGGAGGGTGCGTCGCCGGGAACAACCCCGGTGTCTCGCACTTTTTGCAGGTGCACGGCGAGATCGGCGATCGAGACCCAGCGGAACAGGTACACAGGTCTTTCTATTCAGTTTCCCCAAGAATCCACAAGTTCTATCTGTTTGCCCCCACACCGAATTTAGCGGCAACAGATTGGCGCCGTCTGTGGGAAACTAACGAATAGAGACCTCTCCTCTTCCCGTGAACAGGTTTTCTCCAGCCATGCCGCCTCGCAAAGTTAGGTCAAGAGGGTCTAATCGAGTGGTCAATCCCGACCAGCAAGAAGTCCATCCTGATCCCGCTCAGCAACAAGGGCAACTCCCCCCTACCATGGAAGAACCACTCCAAAGGAATCCTCCACCTCCTGATCCTAAGGGTCTTAACCCTCAGAAACAGCCTATTCATCAAGAGAATCACTCCATCCACAACGCCTCCAGTGCCTCCATGGCCTCCCATCATCCCCGAGCCTCTGGTCGCCACAATGCCCATCCCAAACGTCCGGAAGATGATGACCTCCGTCGCCATCTGGAAGAAAAGCGGGCTCGGGGGGAAGCCTCTCGCCAGCAAGAGCGATCCCCCCGTCGCCGAGAGTACAGGAGGTCCCCCGTCCGAAGTGGGAGGAGGGACTCCCCCGATCATTACCGAAGGAGGCACTCTCCCGCAGGTCGGCAGCAGCCTAGGAACAATGAGGCATCAATCACCCGTGCCGAGTTCCAACAGTTCCAAGCAATGGTACAACAGGCACTCAACCTCCGTCAAAACCCAAATGAGTCGAAGGCCCCGTCCCCTCCTCCAGTCCGAAGCCCTCGCCGACGATCCCCCTCTCCTCGTCCCGCTCCTACCAACTCCAGGCGTACCCCAAGTCCTCGTCGCTCCCGAAGCTACCATCGCCGTAGCCCTCGCTCCCCCTCATACGAAGACGAGTCCCGTGGCTCGGCAGATTACCGTCGGAGAGATGACACCATGAACCGCCGTCTGAACGAGGTGGAAAAACTCTTGGGACAGATAAACCGAGAAGATGAGCTTAGGGGGAGGACCCTACGTCCTAGCCGCCCCCCTTTCTCCCGGACCATAGTAGATGCCCCTGTGCCGTTCGGTTTCAAACCTCCCCAGTTCGAGAACTACACTGGTGAAACCGATCCAGTGGACCACATCGAAAGCTTTAAGACCTTGATGCTCCTCCATCAAGCTTCCGATGCCCTCCTCTGCAAAACATTCTCTGCAACACTCAAAGGCCCAGCTCGAGAATGGTACTCTCGCCTTGCCCCAGCGTCGATATTTTCCTTCGAACAGTTCGAAACCCTGTTCATCACCCATTTTTTCAGCAGCCGAAGGGCCGAGAAGACCAGCATCTCGCTATTGCACCTCCGTCAACAGAAGGGGGAGAAATTGAGGGACTACGTAAAGAGGTTCACAGCTGAGGCCAGAACCATCGCATCCCTCGACCAGTCGGTCGCTACCGCGGCGTTCCAGTCCAATATCCTCAATTCCAACCTCCGCTCCTCCCTCGCCAAGAAACCACCGCATGACTTTTCTGACCTCCTCCTCCGCACTGAAAAGTACATCCGAGCTGAAGAGGCCGAGGAACAGCCCAACTGGGAAGGAACTGCATCCGGGTCTAAGAGGAAGGGAACGGAAGAAGAAGGGGCAAGGAAGTTCCAGAAGGATAATACTGGCCAACGCCGACCTCCCCCTAGATTTGAGAAATTCACTCCCCTCACTACTAACATCTCCGCCATCTTCATGGAAGTCGAAAAAGAAGGGGTCTTGCCTCCAGCTCCAAAGATGAACACCCCTGCCAAAAGAAGAGATAAAGAGAAATGGTGCCGCTATCATCGGGACCATGGGCATGACACCAACGACTGTCGTGCTCTGAGAAATGAGATCGAAGCCCTTATCCAGAGAGGGCAGTTGGCGAAGTTTGTAAGAAGGGACGGAGCCGAACTTCCTCCCCAGCCTCGGGGGGCTAACAAGCGTCCGGAACGAGAAGAGACGCCCGAATTCGAGGAAGAGCGAGTCCTCCACCTCATCCATGGGGGTCCAATGGGGGGCTCCTCGAACTCCTCTCGGAAAGCTTTTATAAGAGAAGTCAATTCGGTCCAAGCCACCCCTCCTCCCAAAGGCCTCGGAGTGCCCGTCACCTTCTCTGACGAAGATCTCGAAGGTGTTCGCACCCCTCATTGTGACGCACTCGTCATCAGTCTTCACATGGCCAATTTCAAAGTCGAAAGGATCTTAGTAGATAACGGTAGCTCCGTTAACATCCTCTTCCTCGATGCCTTCAAGGGGCTGAAGCTCTCCCGAGATAGACTCAAGCCCGCCGGCTACACGCTCCATGGGTTCACGGGAGTGCCGGTGACGATTGAAGGGGTAATCACCCTCGATGTCACGGCCGGCAAAACTCCTACTACCCGCACGGAGTCAATGGATTTCATGGTCGTAGATGTCCCAGCAGCCTACAACGTCATTTTGGGTCGGCCCGGCTTAGCCGCCCTTGAAGCCGTCCCTTCTGCCTATCACCTCAAAATGAAATTCCCTACTCGGGCCGGAGTGGGAGAAGTAAGGGGCAATCAGGAGCTGGCCCGCAAGTGTTATATGACCTCCACCCTCGGACCTGTCCTCTCCCTAGAAACACTCGAGATCCCTCAAGATGCTGCTCGGCCAACTTCCGAGCCGGTAGACGAGTTGGAGGAGGTACTCTTCTCGGAGCAGGAGCCGACCCGTAAGTTCTTTGTCAGTAAGGCCCTCCCATCTGCCCTATACTCAGATATTGTGAAATGCATCTGAGCCAACCAAGACCTCTTCGCATGGTCGGCAGCAGACATGCCCGGTATCTCCGAAGAACTCTTGGTCCACCGCCTCAGCGTTGATCCGGGGTCCAAACCGGTCCAGCAGAAGAGGCGCAAGTTCGCCCCCGAGCGTCAGCTCGCTATCAAAGAGGAGGTAGACAAATTGTTGAAGGCCCGATTCATACAGGAGGTGAATTACCCTGAGTGGCTGTCAAACGTAGTGATGGTAAAGAAATCCAACGGAACATGGAGAATCTGTATTGATTTCACTGACCTCAACAAGGCCTGCCCTAAAGATCCCTTTCCTCTGCCGAGCATCGACACGCTGATTGACGCAACCTCGGGACATGAGCTCCTCAGCTTCATGGACGCTTTCTCGGGTTACAATCAGATAAGGATGTTCCCCCCAGATATTCCGAAGACATCTTTTGTGACCGACCAGGGACTCTATTGCTACAGAGTCATGCCGTTCGGCCTAAAGAACGCCGGGGCAACATACCAGCGCCTCGTCAATAAGGTATTTCAGGCCCAGATCGGACGGAACATGGAAGTGTACGTGAATGACATGCTTGTGAAAAGCATCCAAGGCATCGACCACGTGACCGACCTCCAAGAAGCATTTGATGTTTTGAGAAAGCACGATATGAGACTGAACCCGAACAAATGTGCATTCGGCGTCTCATCAGGGAAGTTCCTCGGCTTCATGGTTAGCCAACGAGGAATAGAGGCAAACCCGGAGAAAATCAAGGCCATATTGGATATGGTCCTCCCCAGAAACGTCAAGGAGGTTCAAAGATTGACTGGTCGCCTAGCCGCAATTGGGCGCTTCCTGTCGAAGTCCGGGGAGAAGTGCCTCCCGTTCTTCAGAGCCCTCAGGGGGGCTAAAGGGTTTGAGTGGGGGCAGCAACAACAAGAATCCTTCGACCAGCTCAAGGCTTACCTCGTCAATCCGCCTCTTCTCAGCAAACCCATACCGGGCGAACCACTCTACCTCTACTTGGCAGCTTCCGAACAGACGCTTAGTGCGGTCTTAGTCAGAGAAGAAGAAAGGGCTCAGAAGCCCATTTACTACGTCAGCAAAGTGCTTCGGGACGCTGAGCTCCGGTACCCGAAAATTGAGAAAATAGCCTACGCCCTGATAATGGCTGCGAGAAAACTTCGGCCCTACTTCCAGTCTCATTCGATGGTCGTTCTTACCGACCAGCCGCTGAAACAGATCCTTCACAAGCCAGAGACTTCCGGCCGCCTCATGAAGTGGTCGATCGAGCTGAGCCAACATGATATAACATATCAGCCTCGGACCGCAATCAAGGCGCAGGCGCTGGCCGAATTCATAGTGGAAACAACTATCCCCGACTCCGAGCAAACAGTGAAAGGACCACCTGCCTGGTCGGTCTATATCGATGGATCCTCTTGCAACGAGGGAAGCGGGGCAGGAGTCATCCTCATGGGCCCGGACGACTTTGTCCTCCAGTATTCCCTCCGAATAAACTTCAAAGCCTCGAACAACGAAGCCGAATACGAGGCACTCATAGCCGGACTCGGAATGGCCCGAAATGCAGGGGCGCAGCGCCTGCGGATCTTCAGCGACTCTCAGTTGGTCGTCAACCAGGTCCTCGGCGAATACGAAGCTCGGGATGACAGGATGGTAAAGTATTTGGCTAAAGTGAAGAGCCTCATGGCGCTCTTCGAGGAAGCCCTCATCCAAAGAATCCCCAGAGAAGAAAATGCCCAGGCCGACGCCCTGTCCAAATTAGCTTCCTCATCCCTCCAAGGCCTCGAACAAACTGTTCTGATAGAAGTCCTCCTAAGGCCGAGCATAGAGGACGAGGTTCCCAACTCCGTCGAAACACTGCCAGTCCTCCACGAAGACAATTGGATGATGCCCCTCGTCGAGTTTTTAAGAGACGGACTCCTCCCCCAGGATCCGAAGGAAGCCCGAAGGATAAGGACCCGCGCCGAGCGTTACATATTGATCGAAGGCATTCTATATAAGCGCTCCTTCACCCAGGTGGATGGTCGGCCCTACCTAAGGTGCCTCTCCCCCGGACAAGCCGACTACGCCTTGCAAGAACTCCATGAGGGCATCGGCGGAGCCCACTCCGGCTCCAGAGCCTTAGCGCGCAAAGTGTTGAACTATGGATATTACTGGCCCACTCTACTACGGGACGCCGAATGACACGTTCGGCAGTGCACCTCCTGCCAGAAGTATTCCGACATCAGACGCCTCCCACAAGCGCCACTTTCCTCCCTATCAAGCCCGATCCCCTTCGCAATGTGGGGGATGGACTTACTGGGGCCATTTCCACCAGCCCCCGGACAATTAAAGTTCCTAGTCGTGGCGGTCGACTATTTCACGAAATGGATAGAAGCCGAGCCCCTGGCTACAATCACCGAACATAGAGTTGTCCAATTCTTTTGGAAAAATGTAATCTGCCGGTTTGGCGTTCCTCGGGTCGTAGTCACAGATAACGGCACGCAGTTCGCTGGAGCTGCTTTCCGAGCCTTATGTGAAGATCTGACCATACAGCACCGCTTCTCCTCTGTCTCTCATCCCCAGTCAAACGGCTAGGCCGAGAATGCCAACCGACAGATCCTCTCCGGCATGAAGAAGAGGCTTGATAAGTGCTCCAAGAGCTTGTGGGTCGATCAGCTGCCCAATGTGTTATGGAATTACCGCACCACGAAGCGGACCCCAACAGGCGAGAGTCCGTTTAATCTCACCTATGGGTCCGAGGCCCTCATCCCGCTGGAAGTTGGGATACCCTCTCCTCGCTTAATAGCTTTCGAAGAAGAACAGAATGCAAGGGAGCTCAGAGCAAGCCTAGACTTGATAGACGAAATCCGGGAAAGAGCGGCCATACGGCAACAAAGTTACCGGAGAAGAATCGAACTCGCCTACAACAAACGGGTCCGCCCAACAGACCTCAAAGAAGGGGATCTGGTCCTTCGAAAGTTGGCTATCTCGTTCCCCGGACAGAAAAGCAAACTGGCCCCGAATTGGGAGGGACCATACAAAATCTCCAGAGTGATCCGCCCCGGTGCGTACAAGTTAGAAGATCTTGAAGGCCGAGGAATTCCCAGGACATGGAACGCCGACCATCTTTTGAAATACCAAGAGAGGGCAGCTACGCCTATCTAAGTAACTCGAGATGTCGGACCACTCCTCTCCTGCTGCTAGTAGTAATTTTTCCTTTGTTCTTTTTTCATTGTAATAACGGCTAGCAACTTTAGAAGCAGCCGACCATTAGATATTAATAAATAAAGTTTTTCATATTTTTGATATCACATGCCTCAGCCTTTAATTTTCTACCCACACGATGGTTCGGAGTCCAGCACTCGGCTCGACTCTTCCTCTTCGGCTCGTCTACAAACGGGCCGGGAGTAGATCGCCGTTCGAAATTGCTCCTGCAGCCGTTGAATGGATCGGAGTCCAACACTTGGCTCGAGTTTGCTTCGCAAGTTCGCTCCTAAGCGGACTAGAAGCAGCTCGCCATTCGAAACTGCTCCTGCATCCCTTAAACTACCCACACGATGGTTCGGAGTCCAGCACTCGGCTCGACTCTTGCTCCTCGGTTCGTCTATAGATGAGCCGGGAGTAGATCGCCGTTCGAAATTGCTCATGCAGCCGTTGAATGGATCGGAGTCCAACACTTGGCTCGATTTTGCTTCGCAAGTGCGCTCCTAAGCGGACTAGAAGCAGCTCGCCATTCGAAACTGCTCCTGCATCCCTTAAACTACCCACACGATGGTTCGGGGTCCAGCACTCGGCTCGACTCTTCCTCTTCGGCTCGTCTAATAAACGGGCCGGGAGTAGATAGCCGTTCGAAATTGCTCCTGCAGCCGTTGAATGGATCGGAGTCCAACACTTGGCTCGATTTTGCTTCGCAAGTTCGCTCCTAAGCGGACTAGAAGCAGCTCGCCATTCGAAACTGCTCCTGCATCCCTCAAACTAATTTGACGATCGGACCTCTCCGACGCCTCGACCCAATCTTTCCGACTCACCCTCGGTCGGGCCAGAATTAGGTACAAAACGCGGCCCTCACGCGCCGAGCCGAGGTACCAGGGTACCGACCCTCGTATATGGCAAAAAATCACTCCGAGGCGAAGCCACCGTCGGATCGCCTCAGAAAGTGCGCTAGGGCATGATGAGCGGATCTCATTCAGCCACGTGTCCACAAAACGACAAGATAGTGTTTTCTTGAAAACTGGACCCGCCTCGAGATCCGTGCAAACATCAAACGTCCCTGATCAAGCCACGTGGGCACAGTCGGGAAGCAACTACGTGCCAAGCCGAGGTACCGGGGTACCGACCCTCGTATATGGCAAAAAATCACTCCGAGGCGAAGCCACCGTCGGATCGCCTCAGAAAGTGCGCTAGGGCATGATGAGCGGATCTCATTCAGCCACGTGTCCACAAAACGACAAGATAGTGTTTTCTTGGAAACTGGACCCACCTCGAGATCCGTGCAAACATCAGACGTTCCTGATCAAGCCACGTGGGCGCAGTCGAGAAGCAACTACGCTTCAGTAGCCAAGCCAAGCCTATGGCTCATAAGCGCAGCGAAAAAGGAAAATTCGAGGCCAAGGAGTTCGGCGAAGCGAACACCAGCCTCGTGGTTCGTCTCAAGCCTACTCTAGTTGACACGACCGTAGCACAGATAAAAAGAGCCGAGGACAGTTCGGATAAAACAACTCCAATTCCATTAATAAGTTGGATAAAAGTTACAAAACGGCTTACAACAGCAAAGACTTGCAAGTAGGTTACAACACAAAGACACGACCCGTCCGCTACTTCTGAGGAAGGGGAATGCTCCGCTTTAGAGACACCTTGGGCCGACGCTTCTTGACCTCCGAGCTCGAATCCAATCCGACGAACCGAGACGCCTCCTCACCACTAGCCCTGACAGTTGCTCCTACCGAAGCACCGCTTGAAGACACCGCCACACCGCTCTGGGCATCGGCAGCCGACCTGCCTACGATAGGAGTCCGGCTCGCCGCTTGATAGAAGGTGATCCCTCGCTCGATCTCTTCGCAGGTGCACGAGGTGCTCCGGACGTTAGGCCTCACCGGCTGAGGCTTGAGCCGAGCAACTTCCTCCTCCAGTTCGACGATGCGATCCTTCAAGGTGTCATCCTTTACTATCACCTTAAACCGAGGAAGTTTCGCCGAACCGGGGTATTCGGCGCTGTCCGAGATAACGCGACGCAAGTGAGTCACTTCGATACTCTTGTCGACAGTCACCCTCTGCAACTCTTCCACCTTCCTCGCCAAGCCATCCCGGTCGGCTGAAACTCGAGCAAGCTCCTCTTCCCGAGCAGATAGCTCAGCCTCGACTATCCGTAGGTGGTGCAGTTCAACTAAAGCATCGCTATGCCTAATCTCCAAGTTATGAAGTATTCTCCTCGTCAGGTCAACCTCACCTTCGAGACGATCCTCCCGAGATCGCTTAAACAACTCGGCTCGACGCTGTTCAGCCGAGGTATTACAAGTCGGTTCGGCAATCTGAAATAAGAAAGAGATAGCATTGGAATACCACACTGTCGAGCCAAACACTTAGACAAATTCCGGAGTCAAAATACTTTTCATTCATTAAAAGGCGGTGGCCAGTCCGCAAAAGGCATTACAATGATCGAAAGTAAAAACAACAAGAAACTACAAAAACTTAGTGAGGGGATCAAAGGTCCACCTTCGTCGCCGGGTCGACCACGGACGCATCGGCGGGGGGCCCATTGACCTGGCCGTCCGGAACAGTCTCTCCCTCCCGTCCTTCATCGCCTACGCCTTCGGCTTCGTCATCCTCGCCTTCCTCCCCTTCATCGTCCGAGGTCGGCATTGGAAACAGTTGGTAGCCGACCCGCTCGAAGCCGGGGACACGCTCCTGAACGTGGTTGAGGGCCATCTGGTAGGATTTCTCCATGTTTTCGGCCATGTGCCTCTTCGCCTCCTCCTCGACCTCCTTCTTCACCTCGGCCCGGATCTTCGTCGCAAGGGCCTCCTTCTCCGCCTTCTCTTCGGCCAACGACTTCAGCGCCGCAGCTAAGTCCCCAGTGACCTTAGCGGCTTTGGCAGACTCCGCATCGAGCCGCTCCTTTGCCTTCTCCAAGTCCGACCCAAGATCCGCGACCCGGACTTCCAAGGCCTCAGCCCGCCTCTGCTCGGCCTCAAGCTCTTTGACCGCCCTGACCTTCGCCAACCTATCCTTGTCACTGGCAGACTTCAGCTCCTTCTCCTGTGCGGCAAACGTCTCGAGGAGGTGGCCGAAGTGGCAAGTGGCCTACAGAGATAACAATCAGCAATACGCAAGCCGAATTGCAGACTTAAGGAAATTTGCAATACACTTACCGAGACAAGTGACCGGGCGACTTCATAGGTGTCATCACCAACCGTCCCCACCTTCAGCGCGGCCCTGTCCTTCGGGGTCGCCAAGTGTTTGACGACCTGCACTGACATCTGCGAATTGCCGAGGAACCCGTCATGGTTCTTCACTCGCCAATTCGGCACGAACAGCTGCTTGTGCTGCTCTGTCAGAATCTCTTCGGCAGCCTGGGTTAGAGGGGGTGCCTCGATCGACAGCGCCGCATTCACGTCAAAGACCCCCTCGATCACACCAGGGACCGAAGAGGACGGGGGCTCCTCGGCGACGACGACTTCCAAGGGCGCCTCCACGGCCGGAGGGGGCGGAGAGATAGCCGAGGCAACGTCAGGTGCCGGGGTCGACGAGACAGTCGCGGCCGCCCTCTTCCTCTTCTTCCCCCCGGCCAACTTAGACCTGTCGGCCATCATGGTGTTGAAGTCAATCTTCATCGCTTCTGCAACAAAAAAAAAGGAGGGGCGGGGGCGAGGACGAATTAGCAGCCCGAACCGAAAACTTAGAAGAAACACAATAAGTAAAAAAAAAAAAAACGAGATGTCAGGAGCATACTCGGGTCGATGGGGCTTAGGCCGCACCCGAACAACACCTCCTCCGTCATATCCCTCCAACTCAGTATCGGAAGGGCCATTATCTTCCTCGCCATCTCTTCCTCGGCATCGGACAAAACAGGGTCGGCGCGCGCGAAGTTCGGCACCTCCACCTTCCAGCGGGTCGGAATGGGCCTAATCGCCTCGCCCCTCACTATAAAAAACTTTTCCTTCCAACCCTTAATCGAGTCGGGGTTTTCCACAATCTTAACGCCCTTCCTCGGCCCCAAGAAGTATCGATACTCCGTCTTGTGCTGACGGTTTACTCGATACAATCCTCGGAAGACCGTGAGGTCCGGCTTCACCTCGGCTCGGTAGCACTGAAGCATAAAGGCGTTCACATGGCGCCATGTGTTTGGCGTGAACTGGGTCGGCGCGAGGCAATACCAGCCGAGGATCTCGAGGACGAATGGGTGCAGAGGGAAGCGTAACCCGGCATGAAATGAGTCAACGTCAAACATGCACATGTCCGAAGACGGCAGCTTGGAATTCGCTCGTATCCCGGGACCTGGGAGAATCAGTTTGTACTCCGGAGGGATAGCAAAAGCCCTTCTGACCCGGAGTAGGTCCTCCTCGGATACCAACGTGACGAGCTCATCGGCCTCAGTGGCAAGCTCCGGGTTAGGTTCTTCGACAACCTTAGACTTCCCATAGATCGCCTTCTCCAGCAAGTCGCCTTGGTACTGCCTGACCCCCGAATGACCGGACAGAACGGAAGGATACCGACCTATCTCGGGTGCTTGCTTCGGATTCACCACAGTCACCTCCACTATGGGGGATTGGTCCTCCGTCCTCCTCTTCTTCTTCCCCTTCTTCGTCTCGACTACAGACGGTTCGGCAGCTTGCTTACCCTTCCTCCTAATCTCCGACCTCCTCCTCTCCTCGGCACTCTCGTCGCCCGAAGACGAGGCCCCACTACCCGAGTCTACTCGAGACATCTCTAGAAAAATTATTCAGACTAAGTAAACTGACCTTTTGAAGTGACGTCTACGGTCGGAATGCTCTCGCCGGAAATCGCCTGGCCCACGCGACAGCTAACGGAAACACCTTAGAGAGAAAATCGCCGCTAGCAGAGAACTTAGAGATTGAAAGTAAAAAACTTGAGTAAAAAAGTGAGAAATGAGCTTTGAGAGTAAGGGTGAGAGCTTTTAACCCCTAGCAAGTTGGGCCTCCTTGGGAAACGCAAAAAGCCCACTAGGGAGCCAAAGCGACAGGCGGAAAAGATACGAAGCTCACTCAAAGCAAGAAACTCTTCAAAATACCAAGTCAACGCCTCGGCCACCTACGAGGAGACCATAGGACGCCACGGCTAAGCAGCCGAGCCACCGAGCCACTACGAGCCGAGAAGGGGAACCCTCACAAGGAACTTCCTCCAAAACACAACTCAGTGCCTCGGCCAAAAAGCTCTGATCTGCCGAGCCGAGATACCGGGGTACCGACCCTCGTATATGGCAAAAAACCACTCCGAGGCGAAGTCACCGTCGGATCTCCTTAAAATACGCGACAGAATCTGATGGACGGTTCAGATCTTGCCACGCCCACAAAACGACAAGATAGCGTTTTCTCGTGATCTGAACCCCATCCTCGAGATTCGCGCCAAGATGGACCGCTCAGATCCAGCCACGCGTCTCTCCTCCCCGCCTGCTATCGGTTCGCCCAGCCGAGCTACCGAACAGCTCAGCCGAGCCGCCGAACCACTAGGCCCAGAGGAAGGAGGCCCTCACGAGGAACTTCCTCCAAAACACAACTCAGTGCCTCGGCCAAAAAGCTCTGATGTGCCGAGCCGAGATACCGGGGTACCGACCCTCGTATATGGCAAAAAACCACTCCGAGGCGAAGTCACCGTCGGATCTCCTTAAAATACGCGACAGAATCTGATGGACGGTTCAGATCTTGCCACGCCCACAAAACGACAAGATAGCGTTTTCTCGTGATCTGAACCCCATCCTCGAGATTCGCGCCAAGATGGACCGCTCAAATCCAGCCACGCGTCTCTCCTCCCCGCCAGCTATCGGTTCGCCCAGCCGAGCTACCGAACAGCTCAGCCGAGCCGCCGAACCACTAGGCCCAGAGGAAGGAGGCCCTCAGGAGGAACTTCCTCCAAAACACAACTCAGTGCCTCGGCCAAAAAGCTCTGATCTGCCGAGCCGAGATACCGGGGTACCGACCCTCGTATATGGCAAAAAACCACTCCGAGGCAAAGTCACCGTCGGATCTCCTTAAAATTCGCGACAGAATCTGATGGACGGTTCAGATTGAGCCACGTCCACTAAACGACAAGATAGCGTTTTATGGAGATCCCCGCTGAGATGGACGGCCCAGATGGCGCCACGTACCTCGGAAACGTCGAACCGAGGCACCGACCCTTCGAGCCGAGGCACCGACCCTCCGAGCCGGGATACCGGGGTACCGACCCTCGTATATGGCAAAAAATCACTCCGACCCATATCAGCCGTTGGATCTTGTGAAAAAGCGTGCTCGTCATGATGGACGGCCCAGATGGCGCCACGTACCTCGGAAACGCCGAGCCGAGGCACCGACCCTTCGAGCCGAGGCACCGACCCTTCGAGCCGAGGCACCGACCCAACGAACCGAGTCTCCGACCCTCCGAGCCGGGATACCGGGGTACCGACCCTCGTATATGGCAAAAAATCGCTCCGACCCATATCAGCCGTTGGATCTTGTCAAAAAGCGCGCTCGTCACGATGGACGGTCCAGATTTGGCCACGTCCACTAAACGACAAGATAGCGCTTTACGGGGATCCGCGCTGAGATAGACGGCTCAGATGATGCCACGTACTTCGGAACCACCGAGCCGAGGCACTGGTCATCCGAACCGAGGTGCCGAGACGCCAAGCCGGAGTACCGGGGTACCGAACCTCACATACGACGAAAAAGCGAGCCGAAGAACAGGGACCACTCGATCTCTCCGAAAATCGCGCTTCGCTCTGATCAAGGGCTCTGATGACGCCACGTCATAATTGGGTATTTAAAATCAGTTTTTATTTATTTTAATCGTTTTATTTATTTAAAAATTGCGAAAAAATTACTAAAAATTCGGGAAAATTCACTGGAAATTCTAGAAAATAATTATAAATTTGGGGTGATATTTTCGAACCCCTGAACGAACAATTATTGCCTAGAATGTACTGTGAAGGCCCCCGAACGGCTGGTTAACACGTCGCAAAATTAAATAAATAATCCGAATAAATAGATAAAGACCGTCGGATATTCAGAGATAATTAAGAACAGGCTACAGCTTCAGAAGCCACCTCACTACCCCCCTTCAAAATTCGAAACCTTCCATCCGGACTCCGATACAACTCCGCTAGCCACCAAAACAGTCAAACTACTCCTCAAAGGCTGATCAAACCCAGTCTTTAGGAGTGGGGGGCTCGTGATATGGCTAAAAGTGGGGTTAAATCGGAACCGTCCAGATGTGGCACGAATCTTGAAGCTCAGGGGTAGAATGGTAATTTCACCTACCGACGGGTCCGAAGCGGGTACTGGTCGTCTTCCCCGAAGATCCACTTACCCGCGAACGGATCCACCTCAACCGGGTGCGGATTTCAACCCGCAGCAAACCCGGTCCAGAAGGGACAGAATTAGGGTTTCTGATTCATATTAATCAACGGCCCTGATTCACGTCAATCTTTTCACTGGGATTTGGGGATTAAAATTCCTTATCTGATTACCAGAATATACCTTATCAGATTACTTTCCTAATCTGTTTACAAGGAGATTATTCTATATCAGGCTACGCGGATTACATCCCTAAATTGTTCTCTAAGACGCCTATAAATACCCCCCACCCATCTCCATTAAGAGGTAATCAATCTTTCACCAGTTTTTACGCTCTTTCATAATCTCTGAGATTACTGACTTGAGCGTCGGAGGGTGCGTCGCCGGGAACAACCCCGGTGTCTCGCACTTTTTGCAGGTGCACGGCGAGATCGGCGATCGAGACCCAGCGGAACAGGTACACAGGTCTTTCTATTCAGTTTCCCCAAGAATCCACAAGTTCTATCTGTTTGCCCCCACACCGAATTTAGCGGCAACATATGCCAAACAACTTCTAGCTTAAAAGTAGCTTTAAAGTTACAAAAAAAAGCTGACTATCCAAACAGCTTCAGCTTTTAATTTTAAAGCTGTACTTTCTAGCTTCTCCTTCTGAAGTAGCTTTAAAGCTAAAAAAAGTTAGGCCAAACGCACCCTAAGTGTACTTTCAGTGGAAATGGCCCACCAAAAAGAATGATTAAACCCTCACCGTCCAATTTCAAGCTGGACATACTTTCCAACCAATCCTACACCCGTCAACTCATCCACGTGGCCCACTCACACCCATTAAATCCTCACAGCCTCCTTCAGCGCCAAAACAAATTTTTAAAAAAATTTAAAAAATTTAAGGAATTTGAACGGGCGTCCAATTTTATATTCGAAATTGTAATATTTTATATTTAGCGACTGCAATATATAAAATAAATTGTAAAATTATTTTTTTCATTTTGCGATTTTCTTCACAAACAACTATGGATGCTCTAAAAATACACTTGTCGAATTTGTAACACATAAGCTCGTTTCATAAAGTTATTGGGTCAACTAGACATGATGTCCTTTAGAGAATCTGTAGTAGTCATCGAGAGTCAAATTTTGAGTATTTGGTAAATAGAAATTAAAAAAATAACTTTGTACTGCAGTTGTCAAAAGCCAAATTTTGAATTTTTTCGCTATTTAAAATTTCAGACAAAAAATTAATTTTCGTCTCATGCAAAAAAAAAAAAAACCAACTCCCGTCCGTCTTATTTTTTAAAAAAATTAAAAAACTTTAAATCATAATTAATTCATTAATAAATGTTAAATTAATCCTAATTATTTCTTAATTATTAATTAATTAACTTTTAAACCTAAGTTAAACCCATAGAAATTATTATAGGGTCGTTTTATAGAAATTTTTAAGAAAGAAATGTATGGGACGGGGCTTCATCTCCTGTCCCACTTCATTTCTGATTTTTTTTAAAAATGGAACGGACTGGGATTCATCTCCCATCCGACCGTTTTTAAAATTCTTTTTAAAAAAAAATGTAGGGACGATGTATTATTTCCCGTCCTTCAATGTGTCAGGCAAAAAAGTGTAGGGACGATGTATTATTTCTCGTCCGAGCTCTCCGACGAAAGATATTTTTCGTCCGATCAATCAGATGATAAATCATCTGCCGTTAGCTATATTTTGGTAATTGCCATTTCGTCTCCCAAATATAGCCAACGACTGTTCATTCGAAACACAAATTTTGGATAAATGACCAACGACTACAACACAATTTTTTCTAAATTTTGAAAAAATTGGCAAAATAGCCAACGACTACAGATGCTCTTAGAAATAACTAATCTAATGACCCATAATGGAAAGAGTAATGCTACATGCACTACCAATTTCACAAGATTTCTTTTCACTACCTTAGGTGACACACTCCAATAGGTGGGAGAAGAGAGAGTATGTAGGAAAACTCTCCAATAAGATTGTGTCATTTAAGGTACTGAAAAGAATAGTACTAAAATTGGTAATGGATGAAGCATTAATCTAATGGCAAAATTTTACTAAAGCATTACTCTTATTTTTTAAAAAATTAAAAAACTTTAGTAAAACATCGAAGGATTCACGTGGCGAAGAACTTGCCACGTGGTTCTTAGTTGGATTCGCAGATTATAGTGGTGTAATTTTGTACATAAACCCATTAAGTTTTTTGTATTTGCTTGTGGTGACTTGTTTCTAACATTTTAATCACTTATCCTTACTTTGGTGATGTCTTTCTCTTCCCCACACTAAAAATTGAGCTCTTTCACTATTATTAGATATAATGGATTTCATAAAATCCTACTAATTTTTCACAAATTTGTACATCACATTATCCAACTTTTTTTAACAATTTACTCTACTATTTTGTAAATTTTTGTGCACTCTTAGTCAAAACATGTCATCTATTTTAACCTCAAATGTTTATTTTGAGCTTCAAATTTTAGTAGGGCATTCTGCAATTTTTAACATTTCTTCTCTCCCTCTTTTTTCCTCCTTTTATTCTCAAAGAACTTTTATGAAGAAATATACTTATATTGTTGATCTTATGAATCTTTTATTTATTTTTTATTTGACATAGATTCTACCAACTACTAGGAGAGCCAGAGTTAAACTTGAGGCTATGGACAATTTGGCTGCCAGCATGTTTACTGCTAGGCTTCATGCTGCACAAGAAGCTGCTACTTTTGCTGCAACACTTAAGAGTGGAGTGGTGGTTCCCCATCGTGATGCTGAGAGCCCTACACTAGAGATGAATCAATGTGGATTTCTCTAATTCACGACACTTTTTTTTTGTTTGAGATAAAAGGTGGAATATAGCCATCATATTTCATTAATGATAGTTTAACAAAATAAATCCAAAGTACTGGACTTAAATATAAGAACTACTAGCAGTAAATAAAACTGTTAGGGATTTCTACCGAAAACCCCCCTTAGGATATTGTTGAGTTATTCGATGCAATCAATACAAAGTACCAAGCACATATGAGATCATACCAAATACACCAAAGCACACACAAATTTGTCTCGGTTGGGACTTTCGCCTTAATTCGGGGGAGAAGAAACCCAAGATGTTAATCAACTAGAGAAGATACAGATATATTACAATTCTCACCACGACCCTCTCTCAAGCCTCACCAGCAAGTATTAGTTGTTTACAATTAGAGAATCACTCAATCTCTCCTTCAATGAAGTACTCTCTCTCTTTTTGGCTCTCAATGGAGGCCAATAATAACAATATATAGAGATATAGAGAAAACCTAGTTTGATATCTTGATACAATAGCCTTTGGATATACCTGAAGATATACCCTACGATAAGAGCCGTCAGATCCGACTTAAAGAGCAAGTTGGGCTTCTCACGAACCACCAAGATCCGACCCAAATATCCATCAGCGTCACGCGCGGTCGACCGCACCACAAGGTCGGTCGACCGTCCCCCTCTCGGGAACTTCTGCAGAGTAGGGCGGTCGATGACACTCCATGTACGGTCGACCGCACGGTCGACAGCATAGTTGACCGCAACTCCACCGCTCTGTCTCCGATCGTCTCGATTCCTCCATCGTCTCATCGTCTTCTTATCAACATAGTATGCAAGACATAAACCCAACAATCTCCATTTTGGATTGCATACTCATGATTCCACACCTGTATGATTTAAAACCTTCTAGACTCTTTTTCTTCTCTTCTTGTAAACAACTCGTTTCAATGGCTTCCTCTGCTAGTTGAATCTATCTCCACCTGTTTTTATCCCGTTGTATGCCCCCCGCAAGAGCACATCCCAGTAGATGTAATCATGGAGGTTTCACCCTCCATACGAACTCCACCTACCTCAAGGCTCTCTCCACCTTCCAACGATATTCGAACATCGCAGTCTCGCTCGGATGATTCTAGTGACAGCATACTAGATGGTGCTTTAGGAACAATGGGCTTCAAACCACTTGGCCAAGGTTTCCTGTTCCTCCAAAGCTGGTGAGGTTGTGCTGACCCTGCTCAATCCCCCTCTCACCCTTCATCACCTTGCGATAACTTTCCCAAATTGAACGAACTCCACCTAGATTTGTGTACCTGTAGTCCCGAGCTTCTAGAGTTCTCATGAAAATAAGGTACCGCTTCATCAAAGAAATATACATGTCCTCCTCTAGTTTGGACCTGGCTGATCATATCGAGAGTTTTAAAACTTTCATGATGATTCATCAAGCCTCGGATGCGGCCCTCTGCAAGGCCTTCCCAGGAACATTGAGGGGACCAGCGCAAGAGTGGTACTCCCGTCTAACCCCCGCCTCCATCTTCTCATTCGAACATTTTGAGAAGCTCTTCCTCACCCACTTCGTGGGCAGCCGTAGAGCCGAGAAAACAAATACATCTTTGGTAACTCTCAGCCAAACAAAGGGTGAACGCCTAAGAGATTACATTCGGCGCTTCACCGCCGAAGCCCGGTCTATTTCCTCCCTCAACCAATCAGTAGCCTCGGCGGCATTCTGGCACAACGTTACTAACGCCGACCTTAAGGCATCCCTTGCCAAGAAGCCTCCTCTGGACTTCTCAGAACTCCTACTTAGGAGTGAGAAGTACATCTGAGCGGAAGAGGCTCTCAACCCCCCACTCTTGAGAAATCATCTTCCAGGAACAAACAGAAGAATACAAGCGAAGAAGGGTCCCAGAAATTTCAGAGGGACGACAATGGCCAACGCCGCCCAGCTCTTCGTTTTGAGAAGTTCACCCCCCTCAATGCTAGTATATCAGCAATTCTTATGGAGGTGGATAATGAAGGGTTACTCCGCGGTTCCCCTAGAATGAATACTCATGGCAAGAAAAGAAACAGAGATAAGTGGTGCGGCTTTCACAGGGACCACGACCACGACACGGATGAGTATCGGGCTCTTAAAGAGGAGATCGAAGAACTCTTACAGTGGGGACACCTGGCCAAGTTCGTCCGAAAAGACGGGGCCGATCTTCCACACCGAGGAACCTACAAGCAAACAGAGGGGTCCGCCGAGTTCAAAGATTCCAAACTTGGGGTCGTCCTTCACCTTATCCATGGAGGTCCAATGGGGGGAGAACTAAACTCCTCCCAAGAGGCCTTATAACCCGGCCAAAAGTATATAATAATAGCTCGCCCTATTAAAGCGGCCACTTAGTTTATCTCAATAAAACTTAGCTTTTTTCTATTATTGCACTTGCTTCATTTCTACCTCTCCGAGTCACATCTACGACTCGTTAAATGGTGAGTTCAGTGTCCAGCTTTTCCTACCGGGCTACTCCCACAACTTACTAAGCTAAAAAAAACAAGTTTGGAGTCCAAGACTTGGTTCGATGCCGCTTGCAATAAGCAAGTGCGGAGCAGCTCACCTGTCACGCCCCGCTTCCCAAAAACACGGAATACGGGCACGTAACAAAAGCCCAGTGAATGATTAATATCATCCTTAAGCTGTTCAGGAATTCTTTACAACATATCACAGTATAATCAGAGTCGGAAGCCAGAAAAATCAACCACATGCACATATGAACCAAATACCAACAAAATACTTGAAATAAAACACATTAATCTCAAATAATCATGATCTGAAAATACACAAATATTCCTGGGTCACATTGCCCAAATACAAGAATACAAGTAACAGATACAATATTCAAAATGAGCAACAGGAAATAAATATAGATAGCAAAGCTTCAGCCAACTAGAACTTCATCTCGCCAATACCTTCAGGAATCCTGTCCTCCAAAATCTGTAATCATCGAATGCAGGAAAAAGGAAAAGAAGAAAACACAGTACCCGTCAATGGCAAGTCCGGGTCACAAATAGAATAGGATACAAGCACATGGACACTATCTAATCACAGGATATACTAACAGGTATAGGTAAACATATGTCAAGTGTCAACAGGTAAACAGATAACATGTAGGATTATCAGGTAATCAGGAAATCAGGTAAATATGTATCATGTATCAGGAAAACAGGTAACAGGAATATCAGGTAATCAGGTATCAGATTATATCAGGTAACAGGTAACAGGTAATCATGTATTAATATCTTGTATTATTACTATCTAGGTAACACTTCATGTGCCATCCTATTATCACATGGTTGTTACAGTCAATGCAGTTTCGCTTTAGATTTCATAGTGGACCATAGAGGGCAGTATACTCAGGTACAGGAAAACAGGTAACAGGTACACGACCAACAGGTACGTGCAGCAACAGGTAACAGGTACATGAACCAAAGGTCCATGCAGCAACAGGTACACGACCAAAAGGTACGTGCAGCAACAGGTAACAGGTACATGAACCAACAGGTCCATGCAGCAAAATGGGAAACACGGGCCCCCTTTCGAGTACACGTTTCCGAATTATCCACTATTAGATCTTTTCCATAAACCCCGGCTTAGTTACTTTTATTATTAAGATCATCAACAGGCATGAGAGTGTACTAAATAGTGTCAAACTAACAGGTTATACTCAGGTTTAGTCTCAGGGAATTAGATCATCAAGTAAAGGTACCAAACATTCACAAATACGAGCAAATTAGTGTACGTTTATAAACAGGACAGCAAGACCAGTATGTACAAAATCAGTGATCTAAATATCTACAGGCATGCAAATCATGATCCGTCGAAGGATCTGGAAACTAGACTTCCCCACGCTTCTAACGGGTATAATAATTCAATATACTAGTTCACGACATCTCGACTTAAAACACAATTCAACACAGTTTTCATGTACAGTCAGAAAACAGGGGAATAACTTAAACCACATGAAAACAGCATACAAAGTCATTAATTAAATCCACGAAAATTCTGGGGTAATCCCCTATATGTATAGTCCCAAAATATATATTTTCATATTTTTACAGAAAGTATAAATATGTTTACAAAAATAGGAAATAGCACATCACACAGTTTTGATGGATCTGGAATTCTTCAACACCGCTGTACAAAATGGAACACATCTTGCAAACAGCGCATCAAAATCCACTTCCGCCAAAACGGGATGAAAGTATACACAATTACCCAACTTTCATATCTCACATAAAATATTCATACAGTAATTAGAAATAAGGTGAACACGGCATTCAACATACAATCACACGCAGTTTACAGCAAAAGCGATCTATAGAAAAGGATGTAAGGCATCACTCAAAACTCATCTTTTAATTACCAAAAATATCAGAGAACTACCTAACATCATGGTGAAACACTGGACAAAATCTTGTGGCATGAAATTATGTCTAACTTGGATCTTGAAAATAAATTGGTGATAAAATCTACCCCGAAATGAATCTGGGAACTACCGGCATACAGTTACTAAAATAATCATAACTAATTCATACGAACTCCAAACGGGATGAAATCAGTGGGGTTAGAAAATAGATTCGATTATCTACAAATTACTCAGAAATAGTTATGTTGAGATTCGGACTCTAATCCAGGTAAAAATAGAAATCAATCCAGTTCAATCCAAATTTCCAGATTTCTCAACTAACTTCAAAACGTCATAACTTCCTCAAAAATCATCAAAACTCTTCCAAATTCAAAACTCTGTCTACCCATTGTCTAAATATCATATCTAAGGGTTTCTAACATATCAAAATCCAATATTTCTCATATAGGTGTTCAAACATACATCGGGTATTGATGCTGTTTATTTCTGGGAGACGTGTGGATGCACCAGGTGTGAGTTCGGACTCAATTTGTATTGAAGGAGGATGCCGCTCGTCTGCCGACCTTCGGTTGACCTTCTGGGGGCCTACGATGAGCTCGGAGAGATGTTGAGGAAAGATGTTGAGGGCTGGGCTCGGATCGGAAGGGTCGGATCCGAGGTCTTGTGTACCTGCAGACGGTCCTGAAACACCGGGGTTTATCCCGGTGGCGGACCCTCCGACGCTCTAGTCAGTCTCTGTGAGAGAGTAGCAATAACTAGGTATATTTAAGTGGCAAAAGATTGATTACCTCAAAAGGTGGGTGTGGGTCTAGTATTTATAGAGAATCCCAACCGGGTTTGGTTCCACTTGGGGGCCGGGTCTGGATCCGAAAGCCCGTGGGCCTGACGTGGCAGAAGGCCCAGGGGGTTTAGGGCGGACGTGGCAATACCAGGAGTGGTATAGGGCTGACGTGGCGATACCCTTGGCGGTATTTGGAGTTGACGTGGCCCATCGTGGGCCTCCTGTGCTTCTGGGGGGGATCGGAGGGCCTAGGCTGCGCCAGGTCATCCTTCTGCCCCGCCAGAGAGGGGGGACGGCCTGTGGGACTGTCCCGGATCGGACTCCGAGGGCTACTGAGGCTCGTCGGTACGAGGAGGCCAGTACCGTGAGGGCAAACACGAGGTTCGGCGCCGACCCTGAAGTGGTTCAGAGCCGAACTAGGTTGCTATCTTTACCTTTCTGAGTGGGAATTGTATTGGGCCCTGGTTGGGCCTCAGGCCATTTTTACCCTGTCACACAAGCCCCCCACTCCTGCAGGGGGTGCGGGAGCTAGCCGTGGAGGAGTGCTTATGGTTGTAGAAATGGGATGGCGAGCCAAGGAGCCTTCCTGAGAGGACTACCCTGGTGCTAGACCTGACCTCGAGCCTGGCGAGGGATTACTGGAAGGCAAGGGCGATGGGGAGCCGTGAAGCCTTCCGGAGAAGACTACCCTGGTGTCAGACCCGACCTCGAGCCGGTCGAGGGATTACGGGCCAAGAAGGGGGGTGGCGAGCCGTTGGCCTTCCTGAGAAGACCACCCTGGTGCCAGACCTGACCTCTAGCTTGGCGAGGGATTACTGGAAGGCAAGGGCGATGGCGAGCCGTGAAGCCTTCCGGAGAAGACTACCCTGGTGCTAGACCCCACCTCGAACTGGTCGAGGGATTACGGGCCAACAAGGGGGGTGGCGAGCCGTTGGCCTTCCTGAGAAGACCACCCTGGTGCCAGACCTGACCTCGAGCTTGGCGAGGGATTACTGGAAGGCAAGGGCAATGGCGAGCCGTGAAGCCTTCCGGAGAAGACTACCCTGGTGCTAGACCTCACCTCGAGCTGGTCGAGGGATTACGGGCCAACAAGGGGGGTGGCGAGCCGTTGGCCTTCCTGAGAAGACCACCCTGGTGCCAGACCTGACCTCGAGCTTGGCGAGGGATTACTGGAAGACAAGGGCGATGGCGAGCCGTGAAGCCTTCCTGAGAAGACTACCCTGGTGCTAGACCTCACCTCGAGCGGGTCGAGGGATTACGGGCCAACAAGGGGGGTGGCGAGCCGTTGGCCTTCCTGAGAAGACCACCCTGGTGCCAGACCTGACCTCGAGCTTGGCGAGGGATTACTGGAAGGCAAGGGCGATGGCGAGCCGTGAAGCCTTCCTGAGAAGACTACCCTGGTGCTAGACCTCACCTCGAGCTGGTCGAGGGATTACGGGCCAACAAGGGGGGTGGCGAGCCGTTGGCCTTCCTGAGAAGACCACCCTGGTGCCAGACCTGACCTCGAGCTTGGCGAGGGATTACTGGAAGGCAAGGGCGATGGCGAGCCGTGAAGCCTTCCTGAGAAGACTACCCTGGTGCTAGACCTGACCTCGAGCAGGTCGAGGGATTACGGGCCAACAAGGGGGGTGGCGAGCCGTTGGCCTTCCTGAGAAGACCACCCCGGTGCCAGATCTGACCTCGAGCTTGGCGAGGGATTACAGGAAGGCAAGGGCGATGGCGAGCCGTGAAGCCTTCCTGAGAAGACTACCCTGGTGCTAGACCTGACATTACGGCTGGCAAGGGGGATGGCGATCGGTTGGCGCCCTAGAGTGATTGAGCGGGGATATTCCGCCATTCCTGTGGAGCATTGAAGGCTCTCCGAGAACGGTGTGATGGTCCAATTTCCTAGGGGCATTTAATGGCGCCGCCTAATAAATGTAGATGGCGCATGGTTTTCCGTCGATTGACCTTCCCCGCGCCCCAACGGTTAGTCCCTGGGGGAGGTTATAAATACCTCCCCCCTCCATGGCAGGTATGATCAAAACAGGGGTGGCCCATTGGCCCTCAGAGGTGTCTGCTTCGGCGGACGCCTGTCTTTTGCTAATATTTTCGACCCCAGCAGCGTCGGAGAGGTGGTTACTCTGCCGCCCGGATCTTCTCTTGGATCTGATGGACCTTGATACGGCAGCCAGATCCAGGGGAGATCAGGGCGAGAGGGATAACGGCCAAGATCCGTGCTGGTGGAAGAGGAGCCTCGGATTGGTGGTGGTTTTGCCGTCTGGATCCCTTTTCGGGTCAGACTACCATGTCATGGATGTTTGGCCCGGGAGAGATCCGGACGAAAGATGCACCAACCATATTCCGGTCTTGGGGCTGAAGGGCCTCGGATGGGGGGACCACCTCCCATCGGGGGTCGGCCCGTCCGTCTTGATAGGGCTGCAGGCGATGGCAGTTTCTGTCCCACCCTCGAACAGTTCGGGGTTTCGGCTGCCGAAGCTGTAAGTCCCGGGCTGCTCGAGGGTGAGAGGGGAACTGGTCGAGCGCTGGAGCCCGGGGCATCTGTCATATGACGGCGCCTTAAACCTTAAGTAAAAATGTTTTCTCCGTCGCGTATTCCATCCGAACCGACCCCAGAGTTGGGCTGTCAGTCTGGCGTCTGATGACGTCCTCCGCACAGGTTTCGAGGACGCGGCGCGATTTTCCAGGCGGCAGTTGTGCGTCAATCAGTGAATAGTAATCGCGGAAGTCGAGGAGCCGTTCTTCTCTTATATAAGTATTCCCCCCTTTTCCCTTTCGCCCACTTCAATCTCGCTGCTTTCTTCTTCAAAAAATCTCCCAACCCTTCAACGATTGTTCTTGCGGTTTGCCGTACTCGGCTCGCCCTCCCGAAGCGGTCCCAGGTTAGTTTGGTACGCTTGTTTTAGCTTTAGGCACAGATGGATAGGGCTCAGTCCGGTTCGTCGGCGTCGTCGTCCAGGGGGGAAGTAAAGCCTGATTCTCCGTCGACGTCGTGGGAAGAGCCCGTGCTCGAGGAGGAGTCGGTGCCCGTTGTGGGCCCTACTGGCTTGATTTCTTGGGAGGACTCAGCAGGTGAGGGGGAAGCGGTACATAAGACGAGGCCGTCGCGCTCCCGACGTCCCTTTGTGGTGGAGAGTAGTGGGTCGGAGGGAGCCAGCGACAGTTCGGACGACATTCGTGTGCTGGAGTTGTCTTCCGATGAGGAGAGAGGCGAGGGTGATAAAGCGAGGAGATCCCCCGTTCAGTGTCGAGGACCGTCGGAGCGAGCCAAGAAGGAGAAGAGGGCCCCAAGAAAACCGGGGTCGAGGACCGGCGGTTCGAGCCAGGCGCCTGTTTTCCGCAATTTGATGACGGGTTCGCCCGTACAGCCGAAGCACTTCCGTCAGTATCCCGACGACCTTTCTGACCGGGAGCTCTTCGGAGTGCAACCCTCTTCGCCGAGCCGGAGGAGGGTGATGATGGACGCGATCTCGACCGTTCTGGAGGACGGGGACTTAGAGGTTCTGCAGCTGGAGTATCATATAGGGCCTGGTTACGAACTGCTGATGCCGAGCTCTACTCTGCGCCCCACTGATCCCTTATCAGCTTGGTACTGTGTCTTCCCAGCGGACGCTTTCATCTCTGGCCTGAGGTTGCCAATCCACCCGTTCGTTAGGGATGTGCTGAACTGGGCCTCCTTGGCGCCCATGCAGTACGGGCCGAACTCTTGGAAGCAGATTATCTGCTTTGTGCTGATGTGCAAGGAACAGCAAGTACCCCTGCGGCTGAATGTGTTCCGCGCGATGTTGATGGTCAGCTCGTCGGCCGAGGGTGTATACTACATCTCTCCCCGGAGTGGGGGGAAGGTCGTTCGCAACCACCCGGATTCCATCAAGGGATGGAAGGAGAAACATTTGGTGATCCGGAGTGAAGAGCCATGGGACATTCCCACTCGATGGAACCACTCCAAGCCGAACTACCAATCGCCGAGGCAGGGGGATCTGTCGGCCGATGAATGGGGGTTTGTCGATCGTCTCCGCCAGTCACCTTGTATTGATTGGACGGAGGTGATGGAGACCAACTTGGCGAGCGCTGGACTGAGCCCAGCCGTTATGTGTATGTAATTGTTTCTTTTCTCTTGGTCCTTTCTTGCTTTCTTGCTCATTGCTCTTAATGGTTTTTCCCGCAAGTATGGACGAGGCGTCGATCAGGGCAAAGA
Source organism: Hemerocallis citrina (assembly GCA_017893485.1). Classification (NCBI taxonomy): domain Eukaryota; kingdom Viridiplantae; phylum Streptophyta; class Magnoliopsida; order Asparagales; family Asphodelaceae; genus Hemerocallis; species Hemerocallis citrina. The sequence goes on along the minus strand of CM030358.1, from coordinate 455,624,071 downwards.
GGCTCGCCATGAGGAAGGAGAAGGCTGAGAAGGAGGCGGCGAAGAGGCCGAGGGGGTCGTCCCTAATCATCTCGGAGGTCCAACTCGAGCCGAGGACCAAGAGGGGTCGCTCGGAGATGAGCAAGGGTGTGGCTGTTTCGAAGGGTCAGGGCCTAGCGGGGGCCCCTGTTCTTGACAAGGGGAAAGGTCCCTGGGTCGAGGCCGAGGAAAAGGATCCGGTGGTGGAGTTGTTGCGGCAGCGGTAGGCTCCGGACTGGTCGGTTCGGATGGGGGACCGCCAGACAGAGGAGGCCCAAGCCGTTGAAGTGGTGGAGAAGTTGGCAACCCCTCGCGATCGCAAGGCGATGGAGGGCGAGCCCGTGGAGGTGGCGTTCGCACGCCTGGCGCAGGCCACGGTGCAGGTAACTCTGTCGACCCTGTCCCTCTTGTTGATTTTCGTGCGGAGGCCTGATCCTTATCTGCCGTTGGCTGCAGGCTTGCATGCAGGGGGCCAACATAAAGAACCTCTACGAGGCGTCCCTGGCCCAAGAGCGAGCTCGGGCGGAAAAGAGCGAGCTGGAGATGAAGGAGATGCGGATCGAACTCGAGGGTTCGCACAAGAGGGAGCAGCAGCTGGAGCTCCAGCTCAAGGCCAAGGATGGGGAGTGGGAGAAGAAGATGGCCTCCCTGAAGACGAAGTTCACCAAGGAGGCGAAGGAGGTGTTGACTACGGGCCAGCTGATGGTGATCGCGGCCCAGGACAAAAGCTATGCGAAGGCCCTCAGTCACGTGAGGCACTTCTTCCCGGCCCTCGATTTGTCCAAGTTTGAGTATGATATGGAGATCGAGGGGACGTCGAAGACTCCTGGCGAAGAAGGGCCTGCCCTCGACCCACCGGCCGACGCTCCCGTGGATCCGTCAGTCGACGCGGAGGTGGGTCAATGAGTTGTATAATTTTTATCTTTCTTTTTCTCTCCCTCGATTGTATTTGCCTCCGGCGGACTGGCCACCGCAATTTTTGTAAGAAGTACCTGGATTTATAGTGGCAAGAAAAGTTTTTTTGACCGGCCAGTTGTTTTGACCTCGTACATTTCTGAATCTTCTTGAGAATGTGTGTTGAGTTGGCTGGTTATCTTGTAGGTCGCGGCTCTCCTCCCTGAGGCGGACCCCCGTAGCTTCTATGTGGCGTGGCTCCGGAGTAAAGTTAAGGTCCTGGAGGCCGCGCTGGTTCGTCATCGAAGAGGGGCTCGGGACACCGATACGGCTTGTAACTTTTATCGGAATAAGTCCGAAGTCTTAAGTGCGGAGGCGCGCCGGTTGAGAAGGGCGATGTGGGATCGGGAGCTCGGCGGTGCAGACCTTGGACAGACCGGGCTTAGTACCTCGGTGCCGAGGGCCTCTCCTGGGGGGTTACTTCGCGATGTCTTTGTGGAGAAGGAGACGGAGATGCATCGTTACCAGGCGGTGTTGGGTGCCTCGTTCTCTTCCTTCGTGGGTCGACAGGCGGAGGGGGTTCCCTCTGCGCTGCTGCTGTTGCAACGGACGCGACCGGATGACGCCCAGAGTTCAGTGGCTGGAGTGTCGATTGTGGCTGAGGTTAAGGAATACCATAACGGGGAGAGGGGCCCCTAGTTGCTTGGTCGGAGTACTCTTCGTCCCTCGTTGGGCCCGAGGGGCCCTGAGACATCTCCTGGTTCGAGATGAGTGGATCGGTCTTGTAACGGTCTTTGTTTTTCTTTCGTTTTATTTTTTATCTTCGGAACGAAAATAAAGGGGTATGAACAAAGAATCCTTTTCCATCCTCGCTCCGGCTAGTAGTGTAGCGCGCAGTGTCGGAGACCAGGTCCGGTTCCACCGATCCGCGAGGGATCGAAGTGGGGCCTTAGGGAGGACCCTCGGTCTGGACTCGTGCTGAGACTATCGAGACATTTGGGTTCGGACAAAGAAGGGTATTTTTAGTATAAGGTAGGGAGGGCCGCTAAGGCAGCCCTTTACACATGAGGGTTTACACAAAAATAGATTTACATTTAGCCGGGCCATAATCTATGCTCGTTCGGCGTCGAGGGGGAACACACCTCTCCCGACGGTGGTCATGTAGCATGATCGCGCTGCTTCTTGGCTGCCTCGGACGATGCCGACTCCTTGCGGGGTGGGGAACTTGAGCTTTAGATGGTAAGCCGAAGGCACCGCTTGTAGGGAGCACAGTCCAGGCCGGCCGAGTATGGCGTTGTAAGCCGCCTTGACGTTGACCACCATGAAGTCCATGGATTCGGTCCTCTTGACAGGAGTCGACCCGGCGGTAACGTCGAGGGTAACAATCCCTTCTATCACGACAGGGACGCCGGAGAACCCGTGCAAGGTGTACCCGGCCGGCTTGAGTTTGCCTCTGGGCAACCTGAGATTTTCGAAGGCTTCGAGGAAAAGAATATTCACCGAGCTGCCGTTGTCGACGAGGATCCTGCGGACTTCACAATTAGCCATGTGGAGGTTAATGACGAGGGCATCGCAGTGGGGCAAGCGAACACCTTCAAGGTCTTCCCCTGAGAAGGAGACCGGCCTTGACTGCAGTTTGGGCGAGGGGTTGTCTCTGACAGCGTTCACCTCTCGGATGAAGGCCTTTCGGGAAGTATTCGATTCACCTCCCATCGGCCCTCCGTGGACACAGTGCAAGATGAAAGGGGTATCTGCGGCTCCCTCGGAGTCTGGGTCCCGACCCTGGGTCTGGTTTGGAGGAGGGTTCGGAGGCGATTGCCTCCGGTTCCTAGCATCTCGCCGATCCCGTGGGCCTTCTCGGGTAAACTCTCGAAGGTACCCTCTGGAAATGAGTTCTTCAATTTCGTCTTTCAGGGCTCGGCATTGGTCGGTTTCGTGCCCGTGATCTCTGTGGAAGCGGCAGTAAAAGCGCTGATCTCGATTCTTGTTGTTATTAGATCGGGGAGGTAGTCGGACAATGCCCTTGTCTTCGATTTCCAAGAGGATGGCGGATATGTTATGCGTCAGGGGAGTGTACCTCTCGAAGCGGGGGACTGGCGGGACCTTCTTCATGGCCCCCGGGTCCCTTGGAGCTTTCTTTGGTGGTTCGACTTCCTCTGTCTTCCGCTTTCCCTTCCCGGTGGTATCCCTGGCATCTTCGGGGTTAAGGGCCTCTTCTGCCCTAATGTATTTCTCGACCCTATTGAGGAGGTCGGGAAAGTCGACGGGGGGTCTCTTCGCCAGAGAAGCCTTCAGTTGTCCGTGACGGACGTTGTGTCGGAATGCCGCTGAAGCGACGCCCGGGTCGAGGGAGGAGACCGACCTTGCCTCAGCGGTAAATCTCCGGACGAACACTCTGAGTGATTCCCCCTCTATCTGCTTGAGCCCAAGTAATGAGGCGCTGGTCCTTTCGGCCTTCCGGCTAGTGACAAAGTGGGCAAGAAAATTGCCCTCGAGTTGGTCGAAGGAGTAAATGGAGCCGGGGGCGAGCTTCGAGAACCACTCGCGAGCTGGACCCCGAAGGGTGGCAGGGAAGGCTCGGCAGAGCAGGGGATCCGAGGCGCTGTGAATCATCATGAGGGTTTTGAAACCCTCCATGTGATCAGCAGGATCTCCCTCGCCATCGTAGGTCTCGAATTGAGGGGGTCGGAAATTCCGGGGTATTTCCGCTTGGAGGATGGGGGCGGAGAAGGGAGGACGGACAGGTCTGTACCCCTGAGTCGCTCTTTGGCCGCCGTCCCCTATGTGATCGAGGCGATCCTCCATTTCTTGTAGTCGCCTTAGGAGTACGTCGTCGTCCTCCGGATGGATCGTTGAAGGGCGGGACGCGCTGGCTTCGGCGTCCGACCCTGTTTGGGAATGGAGTGTTTCTTCCCTGGGGGCCCGTCGGAGGGCTCCCAAAATTTCTCTTCGAAAGCCTTGGAATTCCTTGTGAGTGACGGGGGCTCCCTCGACCCGGTTGGGTCGGTCCGAGGGTTGTCTTCCGACTCGGCTGAGCGCGGGCCTTCGCACCTCGGGTGGCGGTCTCGGACGGTTCGGGACCGGGTTGGAAGCGGCCCTTCCCCTGCTGCGGGTAATCTTGCGGTTGAGGATTACTCCCCGGAGGTCGGGCTGGGCTGGCCGGCCGACGCTCCTTTGGGACTCCCGAGGGGGAGCCTTGTGTTTCGACGTGCGTGGCCTGGCTTTATCAGTGGGTGGGGGCGAGTCCCGTTGGTTGACGGAGGAAGCAGCCCCCTTGCCTTTGGAGGCCATGAGGGTTCGGCTGTCGATGGCCTTCGAGGGTCTGGATCGGATCGGCTTCTGGAGCAGCTGTTTCCCACAGACGGCGCCAACCTGATGCTGTTTATTTCTGGGAGACGTGTGGATGCACCAGGTGTGAGTTCGGACTCAATTTGTATTGAAGGAGGATGCCGCTCGTCTGCCGACCTTCGGTTGACCTTCTGGGGGCCTACGATGAGCTCGGAGAGATGTTGAGGAAAGATGTTGAGGGCTGGGCTCGGATCGGAAGGGTCGGATCCGAGGTCTTGTGTACCTGCAGACGGTCCTGAAACACCGGGGTTTATCCCGGTGGCGGACCCTCCGACGCTCTAGTCAGTCTCTGTGAGAGAGTAGCAATAACTAGGTATATTTAAGTGGCAAAAGATTGATTACCTCAAAAGGTGGGTGTGGGTCTAGTATTTATAGAGAATCCCAACCGGGTTTGGTTCCACTTGGGGGCCGGGTCTGGATCCGAAAGCCCGTGGGCCTGACGTGGCAGAAGGCCCAGGGGGTTTAGGGCGGACGTGGCAATACCAGGAGTGGTATAGGGCTGACGTGGCGATACCCTTGGCGGTATTTGGAGCTGACGTGGCCCATCGTGGGCCTCCTGTGCTTCTGGGGGGGATCGGAGGGCCTAGGCTGCGCCAGGTCATCCTTCTGCCCCGCCAGAGAGGGGGGACGGCCTGTGGGACTGTCCCGGATCAGACTCCGAGGGCTACTGAGGCTCGTCGGTACGAGGAGGCCAGTACCGTGAGGGCAAACACGAGGTTCGGCGCCGACCCTGAAGTGGTTCGGAGACGAACTAGGTTGCTATCTTTACCTTTCTGAGTGGGAATTGTATTGGGCCCTGGTTGGGCCTCAGGCCATTTTTACCCTGTCACAGGTATACAATATGTCACATACGCGATAACAATCGCGTTTGGGTGAATCCTAAGGCATAAACCTATCAACTTCATGTCCTAAGTCGTCTATGGCCTGTTTTGAACAATAGAGACGAAATCCACAAATAAAAACATGATCTTGGTCCGTCTCTAGTCTCAACCTATCCTATGTGTGAACTTTCTACTTGTATCAACCTAAGAAATTTAAGTACAAGTTACTTGCCTTTATGTGATGACGAACGCGATGAATCCAAGCCTTTCCAAGAAAACCCATGAGCAAGAAGCCTTCTACGCGCGATCTCAAACGAACCCACGAACCGAATCTTGCCTACGATCGTCTTCTTGAAGCACGAACTCAAACGGACGCTACTCTCTTCACCAAATCAGCGAAGAGATTAAGGAGGGGCTGTTCTTGAAAGGTTGGGTGCTGCCTTGGGTGCTGGCCGACCACAAAAAGGAGAGGAGAGACGAGTTTTGATGTATGGAGTTGTATGGATTGATGGATGGATGGTATAGGTGATCGGCAATGGTTTGGGAGCCACAAGAGGGTGTCGGCCTGGGGGTTTAGGTGCAGGCCGGGAGAGAAGAGAAGGAGGGGAGGCCGGGTTACAAATAGGAGAGGAAAAGAAAGATTAGGGTTTGTGATTAATTAGATGAGGGGGTATTTATAGGGGATCAAATGTGGGTTAATGGGTAGTGGATATCAATAGGATTAAATGGGTATACAATTGGGTGATGGGTATTGGGTAGATTTCAAATGGAGATACAAAATGCAATGAATCCTATAGCTCCTAAAAATCTCCTTAAGGGCCAAAAATCTCAAATTGATCAAAACACTTCTAAAAATTTATCATAACCCAAAAATAATTAACAAATATGAATGAGACCAAAAAAATGCGAAAAAGAATTCAAAATGGTGAAAAACGGACGGTCGGCGCACAAACAGCACTCGGAGGTCAAAAATGCAAGAAAAATAATATAAAATAAAAATAATCCAAAAATAAAATTAATACAATAATTAATAAATATAATTTATGAAATAATCTAATTTTAACAATAAAAATAATTTGCGAAAATTTTAAATACAGAAAATATCGAAAAATACCTTTCTGGGAAAACAGGGGTTACATCACCATTTGGAATTTCTCCTACAACTTGTTAACCCCCTCAAACGACAAGTTCAGAGTCCAACACTTGGTTCGATGCCGCTTTTTCTACTTGCGAACGAGCGAGTACAAAGTAGCTCACCATTCGGAATTGCTCTCACAACTTTTGAATCTCACTTAAATAACAAGTTTGGAGCTCAACTCTCCCTAGAGTTGCTCCTCGAACTTGTCTCCCGAACGACTCTCTCCTAGAGCCTGGAGATAGCTTTTCGCTTTACTCGCCTCCCGAGAGGCCTTCTTCTCAACGAGTTCGGAGCTCAAACTCTCCCCTAGAGTTTCTCCTCAAACTCGTCTCCTGAATGGCTCTCCTAAAGCCTGGAGATGATTTTTTGTCCCACTGGCCTCCCGAGTGGTCCGCTTCTAAACGAGTTCGGAGCTCAAACCTCTCCCCTAGAATTTCTCCTCAAACTCGTCTCCTAAATGGCTCTCTCCTAGAGCCTGGAGATGATTCTTCGTCCCACTCTCCTCCCGAGTGGTCCTCTTCTAAATGAGGTCTCCCGAACGGCTCTCTCCTAGAGCCTGGAGATGATTCTTCGTCCCACTCGCCTCCCGAGTTGCCATCTTGTAAATGAGTTCGGAGCTCAAAACTCTCCCTTAGAGTTGCTCCTCAAACTCGTCCCCCGAACGGCTCTCTCCTAGAGCCTGAAGATGATTCTTCATCCCACTCGCCTCCCGAGTGGTCCTCTTCTAAACGAGATCGGAGATCAAAACTCTCCCCTAGAGTTGCTCCTCAAACTCGTCTCCCGAATGACTCTCTCCTAGAGCCTGGTGATGCTCTTCACTCCGCTCGCCTCACGAGCGCCCTTCTTCTCAATGGGCTCGGAGCTCAAACTCTCCCCTAGAGTTGCTCATTGAACTTGCCTCCAAGAATGGATTCTCTCATGGGTCTTACGAGGATCTTCCTAGCTCATCTTCTTAGGCCACAAGAGTGGAGCTCCTCTTTGAAGATTCCGGAGACCGAAGCTCTTCTCAACTCGACAGAAACGAAGATATTGTGGGCCTATTTCGACCCTAAATACGGGTGATTCTTCAACTGGCCTCCCATAAGAAGTTGTGGATCTTCGAGACAGCTTCAAAATGAGGGGTCACACGCCCCGATCGGACCTCTGTAGCACCAGGAAAGAGGGTCACAACACAGTTGCACCGAGCTGCGAATTGGTAAAAAGTATCGCCTCACGATTCGTGCCAGATCTTCATTAAGAGGCCCAGATTGTGCCACGTAGCTCGGATTTATGATCCGAGCTACCGAGCTACGAATTGGCAAAATTTATCGCCTCAAGATTCGTGCCAGATCTTCATCAAGAGGTCCAGATCGTACCACATAGCTCGGAATTATGATCCGAGCTACCGAGCTACCGAGTTGCAAATTGGCGAAAACTATCGCCTCACGATTCGTGCCAGATCTTCATCAAGAGGCCCAGATCGTGCCACGTAGCTCGGAATTACGATCCGAGCTACCGAGCCACCGAGCATGAAATTGGAGAAAAACTTTGCCTCAAAATTTGAGTTCAATCACGATCAACGGATCAGATTTGCCAAACAAATTCTCAAAAAAAAATAAGGGGGAGCTAACGGATCGGGTTTGGACCCGTTATGGAACCAAAAACCCAAAAGCAAAAGAACTGCTGAGTTGGCTTAACGGGTTCGGGTCTCAAACCTGCTAACGAAACCCACACCTTAACCCTCATTCTCTCCTTATTCGGAATTTGGCGCCAAAGAAAAAAAAAACAAACCCACTCCGAAAACCCTTTCTTCTCCTCCTTCGTAACTGAGCGCCAAAACCTCCTTCGAAACTTCCTTCACTGAGCTCCAATCGAGACCTCCTTCACCGAGCTCCAATCGAGCTCTCCCCCTTGCCGAACCCATAGCCAAGATCACCTCCATCCCTCGCCGTTCTTCACCATCAACGAGCTCGACCCCACTTCTGCTCTCGTCGAGCTCCAAGTCCTTGCCGAACTCCTAGCCGAGCTCACCTCCATCCCTCGCCATTCTTCACCATCAACGAGCTCGACCCCACTTCCGCTCTCGTCGAGCACCAAGTCCTCTCCGAACCCATCGCCAACTTCCCACCTCCGTCTCCTTCACGAGCTCACCTCCAACACCGAGCTCATCTCTACACCGTCGAAGCTCGCCTCCATCGCCCGAAGAAGCACCAAGCTCCGCTCCTCGAACTCTGTCGTCACCGAGCTCCAATGACGAGCTCCTAATTCCGATGAGCTCAGTTGTCACCAAACTCCATCACCCCTGCAACTGAGCTCTGAACCCAACCGCCGAGATCTCGTCAACGAGCTCTACCACTTCCTCGCCGAGCTCCCCAATGCCATGCCGAGCTCTCTCCATTAACAACTCCAGCTCGTTCGCAAACTCTGAGCTCCGACCAATCCCTCTTCGTCGAGCTTCAATCGCCTCGTCGAACTCCTTACCATGCTTCTCCCTCGAGCGAGCTCCGTCAAGCTCCTCTCCTCGTCGCCCATGCAGAGCCCTCCTTCGCAATCACGAGCTCCAATACCGACGTCGAGCTTCTCTCCCCGTTGAGGTGGCGCCGAAGGAAGGAGACGAAGGGCGAAGTCGAAAGGAAGAAGAGAAGAGAGCAAGAAAGAAAGAAAGTAAAAAAAAATGTCCACGTTGCGGTCAACGGTCAACGTTGTCCGGCCACGTAGCGCAATCTCACCGGTTGTCAACAAACTGCTCGGCGCTACCGAGCTACCGACCCAGTAAATGGGGAAAACACCCCGTTTTGCGATGCGCGCCCCCCTGATCGTGATCAACGCACAGAATTACGCCACGTGTACAGGTAAAATTTAATTAATTAATTTATTTATTGGAATTAATTATTTTAAAAATCCAAAAAATATAATTAAAAATCCAAAAAAATAATTAAAAAATTCTTAAAATAATTATTAATTCGGAAAATAATTTTAAAATTCTAAAAATAATAATTATTAAATTAGAACAATTAATTAAAATTTTCGATAATTAATTATTTAATTCGTAAATTGAATAAAAATTTCAAAAAATGATAAAAAATTGGAAAAAATCAGAAAATTCTGGAAAAATCACAAAAAATTCGGAAAATTCTGAGGATAATTTTGGTTATTTTACAAGCTCAGAATAACACCGTTATACCTCGAGAAAGATCCAAACTTCCTCGAGAACTCCGATAAATTCTATTAGCCATTGAAAAAGGACAAAACTAATCCTCAAAGACTGTAAAACTCAGTCTCCAGGAGTTGGGGGCTTGTGATATGGCTATAAATAGAACCAAATTGGGACCATTCAAATTGGGCACGAATCTTAAAGTTCTCAGGGGTAAAACAGTAATTCCACCTACAAACGGGTCTGAAATGGGAATTGTGTCTTTCTTCAAAGCCCAATAACCCATGAATGGATATATCTTATTGGGTATAGGTAGCAGCCTGCTACAAACCAGTCCAGGATATTTAAAGAGTAATTCAAATTTATAGTTATCTCTATGAAACAATTTAAACTCTAGATCTTATCCAAAAATAGCAGAAAGTAAAGATAAATCCGTATCTCGAAATGGGTTCCTAAGGCGACTATAAATACCCCTCTCCCCCCACCGTAACAAGGTAATCAATCTTTTTCCACATAAAGCTCTTTCATAATCTTCCTGATTACTGACAAGAGCGTCGGAGAGTTCGTCGCCGGGATCCATCCTAGTATATTAAACTTTTTTGCAGGTCAATGGCAGCAGCAAGAAACCAGTCAAACATCAGTGAAGGTCAACAGGTTTGCTTTATTGTTTCCTTCAAGAATCCACAAATTGATCTATTTGTTCCCACACCAAAATCAGCAGCAACATTGATCAAAATCCACGCTCCCTAAGTCAACCACCTCAGACAACTTCTCAATAGAGGGAAAGGAGACAAGGAATTGGAGATGACACATCTTCTTCACAACCCAATCATGGTGACTCCTCATCGGCCACTGTTTTTTCAGTTCTTTGAGGAGATGGTTTTCATATGGACGATCACTCTTAACTCTGGCAATAGCGCACTAAGCTTTGAGCCATTGCTCTTCATTTTTGATGCTAGCGAGATTGCTAACCAGTCTAGCCTTGGTCGGATTCTCCGGCGAGTGACCCCGCTTCACATCCCGATTGGTTTCTTGTTTGTTCATCACCACATTAGAGCAAACATAAGACATGTGACCTCATTTCAAAGATTTAAGACAGCGCGCATCATACGTGCAATCAGCACGAACATGGCCTAAATCCCTACAATTGAAACATGGTGCATGTTTCTTCTTCCCCTTACGATATTTCTACGACTTGTTGTTATTTTGATTCCCAACAGCCGCCTTCTTCGAAGATTTGCTCACCACCGTGGTCCAAGGAGTGTGTTTCACAACCAAGTGCATCTCCCCTCCTGAAACCTCGACTGTATTCTCAGGATTCCCCTATGGAGCCTTATTGAATTCGATATGGTTATCGGAGTATTGTGTGTGGGGGGGGGGGAGGGGGGGTAGGGATTCTAGGTTGGAGAGGCGGGAGGTGGAGGTGGTGGAGAAGATGTTGGTTTGTTGGGTAGGGAGGTATTTGGAGGATTTGGAGCATGGGTTCTGTGCTGTTTGAGTTTTAGGTAGGATGTGGGTTGGTTCCCATGGTGGGATGAGTAGGAGTGATGTTTGCAGGAATGGTGGTGTTGATGGTTGTGTTAAAGGTCCTGGTCCCTAGCCATGTAAGTCTTCTTGCCTACATAATCCCTTGCTTTTTTATTTGTCCCTTTGGGTGAGGTTCTTCGATGGCTCAAGTAGGGGGTCTTCTTACGCCAATGCTGGCCTGTATAAGGACCCCCTCTTGGGGCCCTTCCACGGCGTTGATGTGCTAGGGATCCATTTGAAGTTGAGATAACACTAACCATATCAACGTTTTTAAGCCACTCAACTTAATTCATTTAAACTATGATAATTCATGTTAAACTTCAGCTAGCCTCTCAAACATTGAATGCAATGGAATTAAGTTGACTTTTATTTTGTGTTAAGATAACTAAGACCGAAACTTCGACAGTATGACTACCAGGTCTTGGTTATCTCCTATTGTATATTTCACGACTCTCCAGTTGCTTCTTATGGTATTTTTTCTTTCTTTAATTTGAACCTTTGTTGCCACTGTATTCTTTGATCGTGCTTGTCGTTTTGGTGTTTTGATATTCACCTTTCTAACGGTTATTTTGTGTGAATACCTTTGTAAGTTTGGAATACATATATATACCAGATTTACCCGTGGGAACGTGCCTACAGCACGTCTTCAGAACGATACAACATATGAAAAGCCTTGTAAACAGTAAATCAACAATTATATAGCTCAAGTTTGAATAGTATGACAATAATTAGTTGTAAATAAAAGTTCATGTTTTCACTAGTATATGTTGAAAAATAATTATAAATTGGGATATAAAAGTCCATGTTTTCATATATATATATATATATATATATATATATAGAGAGAGAGAGAGAGAGAGAGAGAGAGAGAGAGAGAGAGAGAGAGAGAGAGATAATTAAATAAATAAAGGAGTTGTTTTGGGGGAGATTTGAATTTGAGTTTTGGGGGGGAACTTTTTGGGGAGAAATGTGTTTTGTAAGGTTAAATCTGGGCCTTTGATTTTGGGAGAATTGAAAGAGAGCCACTTGATAGCTTTCTTTGTGTTTTATTATATAGATATATAGCTAAAGTCCTTTTTTATTTTTTTTGATAATAAAGAAGAACGATCTACCTACTACAATCGAACATACTGAACTCCTCTACCATCAGAGTTCACTAAAGCAAAAAAATCACAAGGAAATACAGAATCAACACTACATGACAGACACCTATCTTCCTTACGCACACAGTGAAGAGCCAATTAGCAGGTTGATTGCCTTCCCCTACAGATAGAGCTGCAATCGAGCCGAGCCAAGCTGAATACCTTCAGGCTCGAGCTCGGCTCGTTTACGAAACGAGCTCAATTTTGAACTCGAGCTCGGCTCGAGCTCGGTTCAAGCCGAGCTTTGACCATATTCGAGTCGAATAGCTCGCGAGCTTGGCCTAAAAAAATAATAATAATCAAACTCGAGCTCGGCTCGTTTACGAAACGAGCTCAGTTTTGCGCTCGAGCTCGGTTCGAGCCGAGCTTTGACCGAGCTCGAGCCAAATAGCTCGCGAATAACTCGATTCGTTTGCAGCCCTACCTACAGACATGATAAGCTTTTGAACAAGCCAACCCATTCAGTTGCAACCCTGTATCTAACAACAATGGTGGAATATCCTCACTAGAATCTCCTTGCAACATAGTGTTCACCAGCTTATCCAAATCTAAATTCCATTCACAGACAGTAGTGACAAGTTGAGAGACAGTGATAAGCTGATCATCTTGCTTACAACAAACCTTGGCACCCAACTTGCAAAGCTTAGATAAACATGGATTGACTGCAATACTGATTTCACTAAGGTAACTCTCCCTGTAAAATCCAGAGTAACAACTTTCCAAGTTTTTAATTTTTGTCTTTATACGATCCACAAAAGGATCAAAATCTTGTACTCTTAATTTATCAATACCAATCATAATGCCCAGTACTTCATTGGCAACTTATCCATGTAAAGTAGCCTGAGGGTTGAATATGATGATTGTGCGGAAATATAAAATTTATAATTAATACGCAAAGTAAAGAGATAAATTGAGAGAAAGCAAAATCAGTAGAAAGGCGAGGCATGGCGATTTAAGTGTTCAGCCCTCAGACTTAATCGCTATCCCCTTACCTACAATAATTCTCCGCCGCAGACGTTCCACTACTCAAACCCCGTATAATGAGTTCTTTGTATTCATGCCAAGATTTCTATCACAACCACAAGAATTCTATATATAAGCCACGTAAACCACCTCAATCTGAAGCAAAAAGAAGGTGGAAAAGCAAAGACCATAGTCATGACAAAAGAAAACAATAAAAACGATCTCCTTTCTTGATGTTGCTGTTGATTTCGGTGTGGGAGCAAACAGATGAATTTGTGGATTCTTGAGAAAACGAACAAGGCAAACCTGTTGACCTGTTGATCTTCACCAACTTGTTGACTTAGTCTCTTGCCGCCGCTACGAACCTACAAAAAGTGCGATACACTGGGATGGATCCCGGCGACACACCCTCCGACGCTCTTGTCAGTAATCAGAATGATTAAGAAAGAGCTTTTACTGAAAAAAAATTGATTACCTTGCAACGGTGGGAGGAGAGGGGTTTTTATAGTCGCCTTAGGGATCCGTTTCGAGATAAGAACAAATCTCTACTTTCCGGTGTGGATGGATAGAAGTGGTTAAAACCGCCTCTTAGAGATAATTATGAATCTGAATTCTTTTTTATCCTTCTGAATTGGTTTGTAACGGGTTGGGACCCGTACCAAGTAGGACAGATCCGATCATGGGTTATTGGGCTTTGAAGAAAGACCCAGTTCCCATTCCAGACCCGTTTGTAGGTGAAATTAGTGTTTTACCCTTGAGAGCTTTAAGATTCATGCCCGATTTGAGCGGTCCCGATTTAATCCCATTTTTAGCCATATCACGAGCCCCCCCACTTCTGAAGACTGAGTTTAACAATCTTTGAGGAGTAGTTTGTTGTTCTAATGGCGTACGGGATTTTATCGGAGTTCTCGGGGGAGTTGGATCTAGCTCGGGGTGTAACGGTATTATTCTGAGCTTGTAAAATACCCAAAATTATTCTCAGGTTTTTCTGGATTTTTTTGTGATTTTTCCAGATTTTTTTGAATTTTTTTGAATTTTTTATTTAATTTTTGAATTAAATAATTAATTATCAAAAAATTAAATTAATTATTCTAATTTAATAATTATTATTTTCAGAATTTAAAAATTATTTTCTGAATTAATAATTATTTTTAGAATTTTTAATTAACTTTTCTCGATTTTTAAATATTTTTTCGAATTTTTTAAATAATTAATTCGATTAAATAAATAAATAAATTAATTAATACCTGATGACGTGGCGCGATCCTGTGCGTCGATCACGATCAGAGGAGGGCACATCGCAAAGCGGCAGATTTTTCCCTATAACCAGTTCGGAAACACATCTGTTCGACGGCACCCGAACGAAGTGTTCGCCGACCAACCAGAAAGAGCCACGTGGCCGGTCAATGTTGACCGCCACGTAGCGAACCCCCCCCCCCCTTTTTTCTCTTCTTCTTCTTCTTCGCCGGCTCTGTTTCTTCTCCCCCAGCTTCTTCTTCGTCATTTGGCATCCTCCGACTTCGTCGACGCCTTCACTATCGACCATGTGGCAGCGAACGAGGGGAGCATCTCCAGCCTTGGTCGAGGCGCTCGAAGGTGATGAGCTTGAGCCTGGAGTGGGTTCTCGAGCTCGACAGTGGGATGGCTAGGCGAACGGGACGAGCTCGGCAAACGAAAAACGGGGGGTGCATTTTTCCCTATAATCAGTTCGGAAACTCGTCTGTATGGCAAAGTCGGCGAACGCGCGCCGGGCACAGCGAGAAAGCCACGGCGATCGTTCAGAGAGGGCTCGACGAAGCTTTGCGAGGAGGGAACGTTCGGTGATGGGTTTCTCAAACTCGGAGGTGGTGAAGAGCTCTGTTTTGGAGGTGTGGAGCTCGGCTCGTGATATGGGGAGCTCGACTGTTGAGTTCGACGAAGTGGAGAGCTGTCGAAGGAGATGTTCGACGACAGAGAAGCTCGAACTCGACGATGGGGGAGAGCTTTCGAAGGAGATGGTCGACGACAGAGAAGCTCAAGCTCGACAATGAAAGCTAGCGAAGCTCGATGAGTTTAGTGATGGGTGCGTCGAGCTCGGCGAGGAGCTAGGTGAACGTTCAAGTAATGGGGGAGAGCTCGTCGTCATGGAGACGAGTTCAGCGGAATCCCCACATTGACGCGACTGCGAGCTTGGGCGAGGGAGTTCGACGATCGACGAGGTGGAGCCCTGCATTGGAGTTCGGCCGGCTATGGTCGGGGAGTTGGAGTCGTGGAGGTTGACGAAGGATTGCTCGAAGCTCTATCGAGCTTTTGGCGGGAAAGATTGGAGGAGAAGAAGAGAACGGATGAGAGAGTGTACGAGTTTGGATCCAAATGGGTTCATACCCGACCCGTTAGCCCCTAAGTTCTTTCCTTTTCTCTTTTTGTTTGTTTGTTCGACGAATCAGAGACGTAGATCTAATCTGAGCGCGGATTTTGAGGAGAATTTTTTCTCTCATTTTTTGTTCGAAACCAGCTTTGTTCGGCTTGTTGCGGCGGACGAAATGTCGAACTTGGAAGACATTGACTGGTCAATGCAATTTTGGGTGTTTTCAGCTCGGAAATACGTCTGTTCGACATCTGTGGCGAGCTTGGCGAACGAAGTGGCGAGCTTGGCCAACGAGATGTTGAACTTGGAAGACGTTGACTGGTCAACACAATTTTGGGTGTTTTCAGCTCGGAAACACGTCTGTTCGATATCTGCAGCGAGCTTGGTGAACGAAGTGGTGAGCTTGGCGAACGAGATGTCGAACTTGGAAGATGTTGACTGGTCAACGCAATTTTGGGTGTTTTCAACTCGGAAACACGTCTGTTCGACATCTGTGGCGAGCTTGGCGAACGAAGTGGCAAGCTTGGCGATCGAGATGTCGAACTTGGAAGACGTTGACTGGTCAACGCAATTTTGGGTGTTTTCAGCTCGGAAACACATCTGTTCCACATCTGCAGCGAGCTTGGCGGACGAAGTGGCGAGCTTGGCGAACAAGATATCAAACTTGGAAGACGTTGACTGGTCAACGTAATTTTGAGTGTTTTTAGCTCGGAAACACGTCTGTTCGACATCTGCATCGAGCTTGGCGAACGAAGTGGAGAGTTTGGCGAACGAAATGTCAAACTTGGAAGACGTTGACTGGTCAATACAATTTTGGGTGTTTTCAGCTCGGAAACACGTCTGTTCGACATCTGCGGCAAGCTTGGCGAGCGGTTGTGTTTTAACTCACTTTTTCAGGGCTACGGAGGTCGGATCGGGGCGTGTGACCCCTTGTTTCGAAGCTAACTCGGAGGTCTACAAGTTCTCTTCAGGAATAAGTTGAAGAGTCATCATTCTTTATGGTCAAAATGGTCCCGCAACATACTTGTCTTTATGAAGTTGAGAAGTGCTTCGTATGGCTCTTGGGAAGATTCATTCTTGGAGATGAGTTTAAGGAGCAACTCTAGGAGAGAGTTTTAGCTCTGAACTTGCTGAGAAGAGGTCCTCCCTAGAGGCGAGCGGAGCGGAGAGCTTGCCTCTAGGAGAGAGCCGTCTGGGAGACAAATTTGAGGAGAAACTCTAGGAGAGAGTTGTGCTCCGAAGTCGTTGAGAAGATGTCCGCTCTGGAGGCGAGCGGAGCGAAGAGCTTGGCTCTAAGAGAAAGCCATTTGGGAGACAAGTTTGAGGAGCAACTCTAAGGGAGAGTCGTGCTCCGAACTCGTTGGGAAGAGGTCCGCTTTGGAGGCGAGCGGAGCGGAGAGCGTGGCTCTAGGAGAGAGCCATCTGGGAGACAGGTTTGAGGAGCAACTCTAGGAGAGAGTTGTGCTCCGAACTCATTGGGAAGAGGTCCGCTCTAGAGGCGAACGGAGCGAAGAGCGTGGCTCTAAGAGAGGGCCATCTGGGAGACAAGTTTGAGGAGAAACTCTAGGATAGAGTTGTGCTCCGAACTCGTCGAGAAGTGGTCTGCTCTGGAGACGAGCGGAGCAGAGAACATGGCTCTAGGAGAGAGCCATCTTGGGGATAGCCCTAGAAAAGAGCCAGTCTTCGAACCTGCTTGTTGGAATCAACCAGTTTTGGGAGTAGTCCGAATGGTCATGTCGAGCCCTAAACCCACATACTTGCAAGTTGTGAGGACAATTTCGAGCCATGATTGTGAACTCCGAACCAGTTTTTTTTTAAAGATTTATCGACGGTTGTGGGAGCAATTCCGAATGGTGAGCTTCCCCACACTGGCTTGTTTGCGAGTGGCTAAGGCAACGTCGAACCAAGTGCTGGACTCCGAACTCATCGTTGGGATGTTTCAACTAGTTGCATGAGCAATTTTGAATAGTGAACCACTTCGTACTCGCTTGTAAGCGAGTAGTTTGAAGCGGAATCGAACCAAGTGTTGGACTCCGAACTTGTTGTTAGAGGGGTTAACGAGTAGTAGGAGCAATTCCGAATGGTGAGCTGCCCTGCCCTTGCTTGTTTGCAAGCGGCTAAAGCAACGTCGAACCAAGTATTGGACTCCAAACTCATTTTTTGAGCTTAGTAAGTTGTGGGAGCAGCCATGTAGGAGAAGCTGGACTCTGAACTCACCATTTAATGAGTCGTAGACGTGACTCGGAGAGATAGAGATGAAGCGAGAGCAATAATTTTTAATAAAAAAATGCTAAGTTTTATTGAGATAAACTAAGTGGCCGCTTCAATAGGGTGAGCCATTATTATATGCTTCTTGGCCGTATTACAAGCATCGGCCTTATTGAAGACCGAGATCCTACTTTTGCAATAGGGTGAAGGCCTCTTGGGAGGAGTTTAGTTGCCCCCCCATTGGACCTCCATGGATAAGGTGAAGGACGGCCCCAGGTTTGGAATCTTTGAACTCGAAGGACCCCTCTGTTCGCTTGTAGGCTCATCGGTGTGGAAGATCGGCCCCGTTTCTTCGGACGAACTTGTCCAGGTGTTCCTACTGTATAAGCTCTTCGATCTCCTCTTTGAGAGCCCGATAATCATCCGTTTCGTGGCCATGGTCCCTATGAAAGCGGCACCACTTATCCTCGTTTCTTTTCTTACCAGGGGTATTCATTCTAGGAGGAGCACAGAGTAGCCCTTCTTTGTCCACCTCCATAAGTACAGTTGATATACTAGCATTGAGGGGGTGAACTTCTCAAAATGAGGAGCTGGGCGGCATTGGCCATTGTCGTCCCTCTGGAGCTTCTGGGACCCTTCTTAGCTCGTATTCTTTCGTTTGTTCCCGGAAGATGATTCCTCGAGAGTGGGGGGGTTGAGAGCCTCTTCCACTCGAATGTACTTCTCACTCCTAAGCAGGAGTTCTGAGAAGTTTCGAGGAGGATTCTTGGCAAGGGACGCTCTGAGGTCATCATTGAGGACGTTGGATCGGAAGGCGACAGTGGCGACCAAGGGTTCCAAGGAAGCGATGGACATGGCTTCAGCAGTGAAGTGCTTGACATAGTCCCTCAATCGTTCACCCTTCTTTTGACCGAGGAACAGTAGGGAGCCACTCATCTTTTCGGTGCGGTGACTACTCACGAAATGCGTGAGGAAAAGACCCTCGAACTGGTCGAACAAGAAGATGGAGGCCGGGGCGAATCGAGAGTACCATTCCCTCGCAGGCCCCTTCAGCGTGGCAGGGAAGTTCTTGCAAAGGAGTGCATCCGAAGCTTGGTGGATCATCATGAGAGTTTTAAAACTCTCGATGTGGTCGGTGGGGTCCGACTCCCCATTATATGACTCAAAGTTAGGGGGCTTAAAGTTTTGCGGGACCGGGGCTTCCATGATGGCTCGGGAGAATGGGGGTCTGCTCGGGCGGAAATTCCTCGCCAGTTGTTTCTCTTCTCTGTCAAGTCGGCCAAGGCGCCTCTCCATCTCGTGGAGACGGCGGTTGACCAAGTCTTCTCTTTGGTCATATCCTTCTGATCCTCTAGACTCTTTCCCTTGCGAAAGGTGACTAGGAGTGCAGTGATGACGGCTTGGGGTAGGTTCAGGACTAGGTGCCCGTTGCTCGTGGTTGGGAGCAGCGTTGAGGGCTCGCAGAACGGCCTCTTGAAAATCTTGGAGCTCCGCCCTTGTGACTGGTGCCTCTCCAGATTGGCGGTTCCTAAGTGTGGCTCGGCTTACTGGAGAATGAGTTCTCCGCCGATGACGCTGAGGGGACTCTCTTCGTCGCTTCGGGGGAGGGGATCTTCTGGTCCTCGGTCGGCGGGGGGTCCGGACTTTTGAGGCCCCTGGGTGCTCAGGTTGATGGACTCCCCCAAGGGCTCGCCATCCATTCAGGCGAGTTCGGAGGTTGACCCCCTTTTGGCGGTCGGCAATCACTTGACGAAGATCCCGCTCGGGAGGGCTTTGAGAAGCCATAGATTCAACTGAAGGATTGGGACCCGCGACATGGTCATAAGGAGGATGTTGTTTCGGACGACTCCGAAGGGAGCCCCCTGTGCAGCCCCCCGAGACCCTGGAGGGGCCTGTTGAGGAGGAGCACCTTGAGCTGGAGGAGGGGGAGGAGGAAGAGAAGTGGTTCTTCGGCTGGAGACCGCTGCCTTCCCCTTCTGTTTTGGATGCATGGCTTGAAACTAGTCTCGCTGATGAAGTTAGTTAGGTCGGGTTGCTTTTTCGTTTCCCACAGACGGCGCCAATCTGTTGCCGCTGAATCTGGTGTGGGGGCAATAGATAGAATTTTTAGATTCTTGACAGAACGAACGAGGCAAACCTGCTGACCTGTTGACCTTCACCAAATTGTTGACCAGTTTGTTGCTGCTGCCGCGAACCTGCAAAATGTGCGATACGCCAGGATGGATCCCAGCGACACACCCTCCGATGCTCAAGTCAGTAATCAGAATGATTAAGAAAGAGCTTTAACTAGAAAAAGATTGATCACCTTGCAACGGTGGGAGGAGAGGGGTTTTTATAGTCGCCTTAGGGATCTGTTTCGAGATAAGAACAAATCTCTACTTCCCAGTGTGGATAGATAGAAGTGGTTAAAACCACCTTTTAGGGATAATTATGAATCTGAATTCTTCTTTATCCTTCGGAACTGGTTTGTAACGGGTTGGGACCCGTACCCAGTAAGACAGATTCGTTTATGGGTTATTGGGCTTTGAAGAAAGACCGATAAGTTGAGAAGTATCGAGTCAAAAAGATATGAAGAAAAATAATATTGATCCCACTCTTTAAATACGAAATCAAAATATTTATTTCAAAAAGAAAAATATTCATTCTGTTTTTGAATTGACAATCGACTGTAAATATTGACGATCGACCATAAATATTAACAGCTGACCATCAATTAATCTCAAGAAAGTTTAAAGAAATTAGCAGTCGTCCTTAGCCAATTTCAACTTGGTTTGACAGTCGATGTCAAACCATATGCTCGACTATTAGTTCAGAAGAAGTAAATTTTGGGAGAATCAATAATATATCTTTCCGAACTTATCATTTGTCAAGAATCTGTTTACATAATAATTCTCGCCAAAATAATATTTAAAAAGATCTTTTCTTTATAGACATGATTCTTGATGATTTGCACATTTCTTTCTCTTGTGGAATTCGTCTTTTGGTCGTCGTTCTATATTGAGCATGATTCTTTCTCCTTGTATTCTTATTTGTTTCTTTATTATTAGATGCTGAAATATCTTTGTTTTGAACTTTGAATTGCACCTTATTCCTTTCTATATTTTCCTGTAAAAAAAAATCTCAGATGAAAATGTTAAATAACATGTGTATATTTTGTATGCACCAAACATATGATCAACAATCTCCCCCGTTAGGTGTAGACAAAACATGATGAGAATTTAAATAATGCACCCCCCTTAACCCATGCATCGTGCTCCCCCCCTTAATCCATTCATAAGTGTGTTTATGAAGATAGTTTCAAGAGAATACACACAAGACAACCATAGCACATTTAATCGATACCAAAAATTCCAATATGACAAAAATCAAGATAAATTTCATTGACATTAAACATATTCAATACATGTCATAGATAGAGATGCATAAAATACTCAAAAGTTTTTTTTTGATGGGAACGGATAGAGTCTAACGACTCCAGCCACATCAGAAATGATATATATCAAAATAATAAACAATATGTACAGAGAAATACAATATGTACAGAGAAGGAATTCACCAGGGGTGAATAACTACAATCGCGCTAAAAGAAAAAGTATATAGCTAAATACAAATAAAGAGCAGCCCAGTCAGAATCGGGCAGAGAAGCGATAATGACGGCGAGGAGCAGAATCCCTGAGAACTATCCCGGAAAGCTCTCTCTAGGCGCTTCGCTGGAGGAAGATAGACACTTCGAGGGAAGTTGCCAGAAGAGTGCAACACCCAGGGCCATCCCACCGCCCAGAACTGATGCCTCGACAATAAACAAGACCGCGAGTGCTACCACTCCTGCTCCACAAACGCGCACCGAGCAAGCCTCCTTAAACGACGCACCCAGGCGGGAAGTGCACCGCCTCCGGCACGAAGGGATAAGGAGGAAAATGGCTACACGCCAGTCTCTAAGGCCATAGGCAAACAACAGGGCATTGAAAAACATCCCGTCCAACCCAATCACAGCGGAGACAACAAACAAAAATCGACACACAGCAACAGAACAGAACCAACATAACCAGAACAGGAAGAATGCCACTAAGATAGTAAAGAATAACAGAGCATCGATCAGCAAGTCAGAGCAAACCATCATGAAGTGATCTAACGCAGAACAAAACCATACCCAAGCTGTATATGACATACAGAAATCATCCAAACAAAACAACCAGCAAGAGATCAGACCAGTCCAAAAAAATCCCTCTAAAACAGAAGACAAGAGGGGGAGAAAAGATAACCACAACCCAAAGAGCAGTAAAAAGATGATTAGAGCAGTGCTAAAGCACTAAATAACAAAACATCAGGAAAGTAGTCCTGAACCAAAAACAGCCAAAAGAGAGCGGCAAAGAAGCCTGTCTGGCAGTATAAAGGAGCCGGGTCATGCCTGCAATAAATACAGATAAACATGAGAGGAGCAGTCATACTACATAAAGAGAGAAATAGAGAGTCAAGTAAAAGCAAGTTAAGGCGTTAAAGCATTTAAATGATAAAGACAGCGGAGAGCTGTAGATAAGGTCTGTTGATCTAAGGGAGAACAGCCTTTGTAAGAAGGGCCCGAACTCCAAAGGTTGAATAAGGCGACAAAATTGTCTATAAGTTTAGAATGGGGAGCACTGCGATTTTCAAAAACCCTCTCATTCCTTTCTTTCCAAACTATCCATATAATAATCTGAATAGATAATAGCCAAGCGTGTCTGTGGTGAGGGTCACTAGGAGGGGAAGCCCAAATTTCATCTAAAGACAAGGGAGTAGAAGCAGTAGACCACGCAAGAGTGCAAATCTTCCACAGAAGGAGAGAAATTGGGCAGAGGACAAAAAGGTGATTAGCGTTTTCAGGGTGGGAGGAACAAAGCGGACATAATTGACCCCAAGCAATGTTTCTTTTGTTAAGGACATCAACCGTCAGAAGTTTGCCATGGACAGACAACCAACAGTTGATTTTGACTTTCAGGGGGGACGCCGCGTCCCAAATACGGTTCGCAATAGGGGAGCGAACTCCCCTGAAATTGAGAAAGTTGTAGAAAGATTTAACCGAGAAGGAACCTGAAGAGGTCCAGCGCCAACCAATACCTTCCATATGCAACCATCTGAAATCGTCGAGAAGAGAGATGAGTTCGGAAAGAGATTGTAAATCAGGCTGAGATAAAGGAGAATTGAAATTGATATGCCAATTGTACGCCCCGTTAACAATGGCAAAAGATTCAGCCACCGTAGCATTAGGCTCAGAGGCTAAATGAAATAAGTGGGGAAAACTAGAAGATAGTTTAATATTGCCAATCCAAAGGTCCAGCCAAAATCTAACTTTCGTTCCATCGGCGCAGGAACGAAAGATACTACAGTGGAACGGAGCTGAAGCCTTCCAGATACCTTTCCAAAAAGGAGAGGCGCAGCGGGGCGCAGAGCCCTCAAGCTCCCACCAAATTCGATCTCGAGAGCCGTACTCTCTAACGCAATGAATCCATGGAAGATGATCGCGGCGGTGAAAATTCCAAAGCCACTTACCCAAAAGAGCGATGTTGTGATCTCTTAAGTTGAGAACACCAAGACCCCCAGATTCCTTGGAGGAACAAATCAACTTCCAGTTACAAAGATGGGAACCGGGTTTATAGGAAGACGAGCCTGACCAGATAGTTTAAAATACTCAAAAGTTAAAAAAAAGTACTAAGTGCAAAACGTACCAAATTAAAATTAAGGCAAGATCCCAAATTCAAAATAGTTAAAATTCTTTCAAGCCCCAAGTCTTATGCCCCTTTCTGAAACACACCAAAAAAGGACCCCATAATTCCGCTCCCTCATCATCATTTTCGTCAATCACAAAGATGTGGATGCTTTTGCCAACCCAGAACAGAATCATAGTAATCAATGATGTTGGAGTAGTAAGTATGAAGTTGATCTTGGAAGGTGTTTTCCATGAAGTCCAAGTGATCATGAAGAAAGCCAAATTGGGTTGAGAGGAACTCCTTCATGAAGGAGTCATCCTCATTGACACAGGATTTGCGGTATTTCCTTTTCTTTTTGGAACTGTCTTCCATCAAATTAGTAGCAATAGGGTCGGCGAGCATGCCCTTGTAGGCATGGGGTATCGAAATGTTGTAATCACGGGCAAGGTGAGAGTGCTATAAGGAAAAGCATGTTTGTTAAACAGAGCATTATACATGGTTCGAATAATATATATGGGTAAGTCGAAAGTTTTGCCCAAAATAATCAAATAGAGAAGAAGTGTTTGGTCATCCCTAAAAGCGGATTTATCATTTTCTTGAGGCCAAATACTAGCATTTGCTATAGGATGCGGGCTTCAAGAGAAAAGTCGTTTAGAGAGTTAGAGCATGTGAAAACAAAATCGGATTTCAAGAGAGAAGCAAAGGCGGTTAATTGATCTTCCACTTCCGAAAATTCAAAAGTAGCAAGAATCAATGGATAGGCATAAAAGGTTCCATAGACTAAATCATAACTATCTTTTAAATATTCACAGGAAATAACTACTTGTTGGCCCTCTATTATGGAATGCATTTCAAGATTTTCTTCAACGAATTTTAAATTTGCATAAATTGGTAAGTAAGAAATGGTGAATGGATACTCTCAAGGGAAAAATATTTCTTCCACCCAAACTCTAAGATCTCTCATTTAACCTGTGAAATGAACTTTCCAATTCAGTGAAATCCAGAGACCTAGTGGCAACTGTTAGAAACAATTGATGCTCAGATACCAATTGTTAGGAAATCGTTGTTGAGTTTAGCGACAATAGATCAAACAAATCACACAAAGCACACAATGATTTGTCTTGGTTCCGAAAAACCTAATCTGGGGGAGAAAGAAGGAAAATATTATTTCCACTAGAGAATATACAAAGTATTAAACTCGCACCAAGAACCTATCTCTCTCTCAAGCCTTACTAGAAGCTGTTTACAATAGAGAACTCTCAATTGCACTTATCAATGAAGTACTCTCTTGTCTTTCAATGGAGACTTACACAATAATATATAGAGATCTAGAGAAACCTTAAGTTGTAGTCTTGATACAATAACCGTCTGATATATCATGTAGAAAAAGCCACACGATAGGAGTTGTACGATCTAATCTGAAGTTGAAGATAGGCCCAAACGATCACCTAGACCTAGGCCCAAAACAGTGTTAGCCGCTGAGGGCGGTTGACTTCCCTAGGGTGTAGTCGACCGCCATGCTTTTTGTTTCAAAACATATCCTCATGCTTTGGACAGTCGACTGTATTGTTGTTGTTGTTGTTTGATATTTTCTGACTTCGTCTCCTCGATGCTTCGACCTCATCACTTCGTCATCTCTTCTTCTAATCGAACATAAGTATGCAAGACATACAATCCCAACAATCTCCATATTGGATTGCATACACGTGCTATCAACACTATGTGATCAAACTCATCTAGACTCTTTCATTCTCCACCTTCAAATGAACTCGATTAAGTGGCTTCTTAACCTAGTTGAATCAATATGCTACCTTTTTCTCCAATCAGTATGCACCCACAAGGGCACATCCTAGTAGGC
Source organism: Hemerocallis citrina (assembly GCA_017893485.1). Lineage (NCBI taxonomy): Eukaryota > Viridiplantae > Streptophyta > Magnoliopsida > Asparagales > Asphodelaceae > Hemerocallis > Hemerocallis citrina. The sequence goes on along the minus strand of CM030358.1, from coordinate 455,598,990 downwards.
GTTAACACGAAGGCGTCACACTCTGCACGAACTCCACCTACCCCGAGGCACTCCACCTCTCGACGGTATTCGAACGTCATCGCCCCGCTTCGATGATTCTAGTGACGAATTACTAGAAGATGCTTCATGGACATAGTGCATATAAATACTTGGCCAAGATTTTTCGTTCCCACAAAGTTTGTAGAGGTTGTGCAAGACACCCCTCTTTCCCAACATCACCTTACGACGACTTTTACAAACAGATAGAACTCCACCTTGAGCTGTGTACCTACCGCTTCATGCTTCAAGAGTTTCTAACGATATAAGGTTCCGTTTCAATAAAGGAATATGCATTACGTTCCCTAATGTGTACATGTTTCCATCTAACGCTTCCAACTTGACTTTTCCCTTATCCACTACTTCACAAATCTCACCAACCACTGTTCTCACACAGCGATCTCCTTTGAACTTTTAAGTAGAATACATAATGAAGATGCAATCAAAAGCACCTATATTATCCTAAGGCTTCAGGAAATGCAAGGTATCATACATAATTAAAGTATATCGTACAATCATACTACGAATATATAGAAACATGCTGCTTGATGATTTATTACTGTGACTTTAGATTGTACATATCTCTTCGATTTGAAACTGACAATCATCATGAAACCTTCTGCAGTTGGGAAATTGTTTGATGCTACGGAAAACTTTTATCCGATTAGCATTTTGTGTACACTTGATGAGAATTAAAACATCATTGGGTATGTATGTATAACTCTGCCCTGTCGTTCTCAATTTTAGGGTCTGTTTGGTTGGAGGGGAATGGAGGGGAGGGGAGGGGAGGGAAGAGGTTTTTTTAATAGTTTTCTTGTTTGGTTCAATTTTTAGGAGGGGAGGGGAGGGAAATGGGGGGGTGCAACACCCCTCCTGAGTCAATTTTGGCTCCCCTCCAAAAGTGGGGGGATTTGGAGGGGAGAGAAAATAGGGCTAATATTTTAAAGTGGCTAGACTAAAATGCTCTTTAAAAAATCTAAATCCTAAATCACAGATTGGACACACCTGTTTTTGCCCAACTGTATTTCATACTAGTTCGCTTTGGTTCAGATGGGCAGTTCCTGAGCTGCCCCGAGCTGTTTCTAAAAATGTAGTGCACTGTTAGATATGCTATTGACTGTTTCTGGATAGAATTATTTTTCAACCTTACTTATGTGTGTTCCTTGATTGCCAAACGTCTGATGCAATATTAGATTGTAAAGTTTGTAGATGCAACATGCCTCAGTTAAGATATTACTGTATCTATGTTTAAACACGATATCTCTGCAGTGTTTTACTTCCATGCTCATCAAACAGATAATAGTATAATGTGTTGGTATATGACATATACTCGTTGGATCATCTTTAACTAAAATGTCTAAACAATTTTTATATAATCTCTTGGCTGTTTCAATATAAAACCTGTTCAGAAATTATTAGTTATGTTCACTTGGTTCATTTCTAAGTTTCATCAACTAATGTCATGAACTCTCTCAGCTTTAGCATCAATGACCAGGAAACTTTCATCCATTTGTAAATTTTCTCGAATGACCAGGAAAATTTTCTCGAATGTAAACTTTCATCCATACTGATGCAGTAATAAGTACCTGACATCTTTGTGCAAGGTTAAAGCATCATGATGATCTATAGAAAATAAACTGAATCAATTTCCCTTTTTTATTATATGCAAAAGGATATAAAAGTAATTTTATTATAAAATCCATTCCTTCCCCTTGTGAACCAAACAAGAAAATTATTATTTTCCCTCCCCTCCCCTCCTTTGAACCAAACAGAGTTTTCATTAAATCTCTCCCCTCCCCTTCCCTCCCCTCCCCTCCCCTCCATTAAAATCCCTCCCCTCCCCTCCCCTCCTTTGAACCAAACAGGCCCTTAGGCTTCTAGCTAGCTTAAAAGAAGGCCTTCCTTGGTTTCCTTGTGCCTCAAACATCAAGTTAAATTAGGTTGGGCCAATATGTCAAGACTATTTTCAGATTTCGTTCGATAATAAGTTGCATATGATGTGTCAGAGCAGAAATTCGACTACTGATTTACATACATCCAAAATTGCTGGAAAATAACAAATTTCCGATGCAATAGTTTTATATTTGACAACGAAAGCTCTTAATCATCATTCTCAGCGAATTTTCCATCTTGGTTGTCAGAGATTCTATCATATCAAATACCCTGGACGTGCCTCATTTCAACCACACTGGCAAATGAATAATCATACTACTCTTAACATGCATGTCTCTATTTCCTGCAGAAAGAGCTTTCGTCTCATTTTACTTTTATCCATTTTCGGTGTGGGTAAAGTGGCCTGATTTTTATGTGTTTGGATGTTTGCTAAAATTTACGGTGATGAAAAGATAATAAATTACTAAGATCTGGATTTATACAAGTATCCTCGCAAATTAGTTTGGTGTGTCCATAGCAATTCCTTCTATATATATCAGCAGCCTAGCTCTACCACTTATGGCGTTACCGTAGATAGATCTGGTTTGGTTTCCTCCTACTGTTGTTTTTCTGATTTGTTGTGTTCTGCTTATACTATCTAGGGTCTGAACACATCATTACTAGGAAAACAGGAGAGTGTGCCTCATATACTTATCTAAATTAACCTAATTTATCAAGTGGAGTTGCGCATTTGGAGTGACACGCTATTAATTCTCTTATTGTTAAAACCGTAGGAAGCATTCGAATGCATTAAAAAAGTTAAATTATCCGAAGTATTAAAATATAGATATATTAATGTACGGTATTTAGATTAAAGTGTTCATTTAGAATATTTTGTATATAATTAGTAATTTTAGACATATACTACTAGCTATATAAATCGTTCAAAAGTTTAAGACAACAAGCTCTCGTAGCTCAGTTGGTTAGAGCACCCGTTTAGTAAGCGGGAGGTCTTGAGTTCGACTCTCAACGAGAGCATTTATTTCATTTTATTTTTTGGTCAAAATGGCGATTCTCATATTATAGTGTTCCGTCCCTATTTATATTTTTTTATTTATTTCATTTTTTTTTCTTGCCAAAATGGCGATTCTCATATTATAGTGTCCCCCCCCCCCCCCCCCCCCCCCCCCCCCCTCCCTCTTTTTTTTCACTTTTTTTGGGCCAAAATGGCGATTCTCGTATTATAGTGTTCCGTCCCTATTTTTTTATTTTTAAAATGGGTGTGTTTCGTCTGACCTTTTTTTTTTTTTTTAACTGAACAAAAAAAAAGGAAAATCATCAAATGGGACATGTTGTCCTATTTGAAGCCAAAATAGGCTTGGACGGGACATGTAACTATTTTGGGGAATTAGGTTTCGGTTAATTATTAGGTTAGTTAATTAAGTAGGTAGTTAGTATATATTTTAATATTTACTTTATTTAATTAATCTATTTTAATACTTAATCATTCGTTAATTAAGCATTAAAAAATGGACGAAACAACATGTTTCGTCCGACCTCTTTTTTTAATATTTCTTTCTCATATTATAGCAAATCACGACTACATCAAATTGCATCGTTTGCTATGTGCTATTTTGCCATATTCTCAAATATGAGAAACACGACTGTGGATGCTCTAACTGAAGTAAAGCATGTTATCTCCTTCGGCAATGTTCGTCAGTTTTGAGTCTGAATCTTCGGCAATGTTCGTCAGTTTTGAGTCTGAAGCATTTATTTCATTTTATTTTTTGGTCAAAATGGCGATTCTCATATTATAGTGTTTCGTCTCTATTTTTTTATTTTTATTTTATTTCATTTTATTTTTTGGCCAAAAATGGCAATTCTCATATTATAGTGTCCCCCCCCCCCCCCCCCCCTCCCCTATTTTTTTTTTCACTTTTTTGGGCCAAAATGACGATTCTCGTATTATAGTGTTCCGTCCCTATTTTTTTATTTTTAAAATGGGATCGGACGAAACATGTTGTTTCGTCTGACTTTTTTTTTTTTTTAAACTGAACAAAAAAAACGGAAAATCATCAAACGGGACATGTTGTCCTATTTGAAGCCAAAATAGGCTTGGACGGGACATGTAACTATTTTGGGGAATTAGGTTTCGGTTAATTATTAGGTTAGTTAATTAAGTAGGTAGTTAGTATATATTTTAATATTTACTTTATTTAATTAATCTATTTTAATACTTAATCATTCATTAATTAAGCGTTAAAAAATGGACGAAACAACATGTTTCGTCCGACCTCTTTTTTTAATATTTCTTTCTCATATTATAGCAAATCACGACTACATCAAATTGCATCGTTTGCTATGTGCTATTTTGCCATATTCTCAAATATGAGAAACACGACTATGGATGCTCTAACTGAAGTAAAGCATGTTATCTCCTTCGGCAATGTTCGTCAGTTTTGAGTCTGAATCTTCGGCAATGTTCGTCAGTTTGGAGTCTGAAGCATTTATTTCATTTTATTTTTTGGTCAAAATGGCGATTCTCAGATTATAGTGTTTCGTCTCTATTTTTTTATTTTTATTTTATTTCATTTTATTTTTTTGCCAAAAATGGCAATTCTCATATTATAGTGTTCCCCCCCCCCCCCCCCCCCCCCCTCCCCTATTTTTTTTTCACTTTTTTGGGCCAAAATGACGATTCTCGTATTATAGTGTTCCGTCCCTATTTTTTTATTTTTAAAATGGGATCGGACGAAACATGTTGTTTCGTCTGACTTTTTTTTTTTTTAAACTGAACAAAAAAAAAGGGAAAATCATCAAACGGGACATGTTGTCCTATTTGAAGCCAAAATAGGCTTGGACGGGACATGTAACTGTTTTGGGGAATTAGGTTTCGGTTAATTATTAGGTTAGTTAATTAAGTAGGTAGTTAGTATATATTTTAATATTTACTTTATTTAATTAATCTATTTTAATACTTAATCATTCATTAATTAAGCGTTAAAAAATGGACGAAACAACATGTTTCGTCCGACCTCTTTTTTTAATATTTCTTTCTCATATTATAGCAAATCACGACTACATCAAATTGCATCGTTTGCTATGTGCTATTTTGCCATATTCTCAAATATGAGAAACACGACTGTGGATGCTCTAACTGAAGTAAAGCATGTTATCTCCTTCGGCAATGTTCGTCAGTTTTGAGTCTGAATCTTCGGCAATGTTCGTCAGTTTTGAGTTTGAATCAGACGATTCAGACCAATTTCCCACCTTTGACTTTGAGCCTTGGCAGCATGGGCTCCATCTCCGGCTGATGTTTGGGATTCATCTCTAGCTTCGGCTTCGGCATCCCTAGGATGCTGTGTGTTTCTAGTGGTAAGCCTCTTAATAATTAGCAAGAGGTCAGGGGTTCGAGCCCCACGTGTATCATTCCCTTTATTATGAGATATTGTAAGTTTGTTTTGTGTGGGGTATGCGAATGTGACTACAACCATGTTCAAAAAAATTAATTTTTTTTTAATAATACATGTAGACCCTTACAGTTGCCAACGTCTTCAAGGAAGTTATTACAAAAATTAAGGTGGTACATAGTGTTGCTACTTTTTTCTAGTGTGGGAGCAAGCAGATGTTAAGTTCTTTTTTAGGATGAAACTTACAATCTGGACTGTCTATCAGACCTGAATTTTGATGGCTGGAATTTCTTAATCTGAGTGTGAACCGTTGAGAGTGCTTGGATTGGGATAGGACGGCTGAAAGATCGTTCACGAACCTGCACAATGTCTAAACACTGGGGATGGCCCTGACGCTCAAATCAGTAACTCAGAAAAAGACTAGAGTTTTGTTGGCAAAAGATTGATTACCCTTTACTGAATAAGAGGGGTGAGTATTTATAGGCTAGGAATCAGTTATAGAAGATAGACCTGAAAAAGTATCTTTTAAGATTTGATTGAAGATTCTCTTAGTTAAGGGACAAAATTATTTATTTAATTTTTGAGGTTTAGGTGGGGGGGTCTGAAATCTATAATTAGTTGGAAATCCATCTTTCTTATGCTGTAAGTAAGCCATAATTGTAGATTTGGTTGAGCTTGTGGACCTTGGGACGGCCCATGTTCTTCTAGTGGGCCTGTTGTTGTTGAAAAATTACTGTTCTGCAAACTACAATTGAGATGCGTGACATGATCTAGTGACCCCGATTTTACATCAGTTATTATCTTTAACATCCCCAGGAGTATGGAAACAAAATAACACAGCAGTAATAATAATAACAACAGTAATAACAAAAGAGTGCCATAAATAGATAATTCTCCAACAATCCATGGTGGTGGAGTACTAATCACTCAATCTTTATCTCCTCATCCTCATACTCTTTCAGCTTGAAGGCCTTATTATCCGCCCTCTCGATCATGTCATTGTTGTTGTTGCCCAAAAGAAATAAGATGTATAATTTGAGTTAGCTTACCAAAAATACTATTATCACTTGCCTCATGAAACTAGAGAATATTTCTATCTAGCCATAAAGCTCAGGTTGTTGCAGCAATAGCAGTGAACCACGCTCCTTTCATCCGCCTCCTGTGTCTGTTGAACTTCATTCCTATCCACACTTCCTTGTAGGATGTAGGGTACTCACATTACCCTAGGGCCCGAAGGACTTCAACCCAAATAGATTTACTCTTGTGACACTCCATAAATAGGTGTCTTTCTATCAACTCTCTCGTAAGAATTGCATCATTGAAAACTAACACCATAATAGGGGTTTTAGCCTTTCCAAATGATGGATAAACAAAGTAGATTACAAAGAGTTGCTTTTTCTTGGTCTTTAAATTTATGTATATGGTAGATATAGATGGGGAGGTTATGTATGTGATTGATATGTACATCTTTTCATGTCCACCCCTTCCTACAGGATGGCAACTGGTAGCCTAAGTGTAAGGTACGAGATTTACCCTCATCCAACCCTAAAGTTTAACTACACTACTCTTACTCTAAAGGATGATTTAGGAAATCACTTTACCTTAGCCTACCCTAAAAGTAAGTAGGAAAAAATGTTGAAATATCTTTTTTATAAAAATAGTGTTATGCCAAAACAATGTGAAACTGATATATTATACGTTTATCCTATCACGAGTGGGTATATTAGTATATATATCTATATAATAAAATGCAAAGAAAGCTATCAAGTGGCTCTTCTTCAATCTTCCCTAAAATCAAAGGCCCAGATCTAATCTTACAAAACATATTTTTCCCCCAAAACTCAAATTCAAATTCTCCCTACAAAACAACTCTTTTATTTATTTAATTCTCTCTCTCTCTCTCTCTCTCTCTCTCTCTCTCTCTCTCTCTCTCTCTCTCTCTCTCTCTCTCTCTCTCTCTCTCTCTCTCTCTATATATATATATATATATATAGAGAGAGAGAGAGAGAGAGAGAGGGTCGCCTTTGGTTGCAAACTCCTCTGTGCGAACTCTTCTTTTTGCCGTTGGATCCAAAACAGCTCCATCGATGGCTGTGATCGAATCCCCCTCTTCTCAGTTGTTAGCGGGGATAATTTGGTAATTTTAATTCGTCTCCCTAATCCTCTTTACCTCCCTTCACTCCGTCGTTTGCGAACCTCAAACCCAAATCGAAATCGAAAACCCCCTTCTCTCTATCAGAGCTAGCGAAACCCTAATCCCTTTTACCAAGCTTCACTCTGTCGTTTGCGAACTCAAACCCAAATCGAAATACCCCCTTCTCTCTCTCTCTGAGCGAGCGAAACCCTAATCTTCTCTGTGCGATTTCTTCGTGCGAACTCCTGTGCTCTCCTCGAATCTCAGATCGAAATCGATCCCCCTCTCTCTCTTCTCGAAACCCTAACGGCTGTGTGCGAAATCTTCTGTGCGAACTCCTCCTTCTTCCAACTAGGTTTTTTTTTCTGTTTCAATTTCATTATATTTTGAAATAATTTGTAGAATTGTTGAGTAATTGGTTGTGTTTGTTTATGTTTCGTTTCCTTTGATAATAGGTATGGATATTGATGAAAGGAGATCTGATGACGGTGACAATTTTTTGAATGTACAAGTAGGTGAATTTATCCCGATTGTGGAAACAACATTTTTATATTCGAATTTATAATTACTTTTCACCATATACTAATGGAAACATGAACTTTTATTAACAACTAATTATTGTCGTACTATTCAAACTTCAGCTACATAATTGTTGATTTACTGTTTACAAGACTTTTCATATGTTGTATCGTTCTGAAGACGTGCCGTAGGCACGTGGGCACGGGCAAATCTAGTACATATATATATGGCCTTGTCCTACTCTAATTTTTAAACGAGTACGGAAATCTCATCATTACCCTACCCACAAACAGAATTTTTTTTCCAGGCCCTATTTTTTGAAAGTTTTTTCCAAACTGACCTACTTTTTTTTGAAATTCTCAACTGGCCTACTCGCTGTCTCAAAAAGCGAGTTTGGTAAAAATCTTATCACTTTTTGAGACAGCGAGTGTGAGGTTTGAGTTTTTTTTATTTCTTCCTGACCAAGACTCGCTGTCTCAAAAAGCGAGTGAGTTTTTCCTAAACTCGTTTTTTGAGACAGCGAGTGTCGTTTGGGAGTTTTAAATACCCCGAACTCATTTCTATTCCTCTCCCTATCTCCATTCTTACTCTTTCTTATTTCCATTCTTACTCTCTCCTTAACTCTAAAACTTAAAACCCTAGCCTCCCAAAATCGACCTTCTACCTACAAAATCTCCTATAAATTTGAATATATTCACTTAATCTTTTCCAACCCTTTCAACTTCTACTCTCAAAATTCTAAACCCATCTTCTGAAAGATATATATTTTGGTCTCTGGAAATTTCTCAACTCTACAGTCACTTTCTCAGAAAGCGATGTGGTTTTGCCTACACTCGCTTTTTCAGAAAGCGACTGTAGGCAAAATTCATTCACTTTCTGATAAAGCGACTGTTGAGTTGAGAAATTTCCAGAGACCACTTAGGCTCTAGAAATCTCTCAACTCTAAACTCGCTTTCTCAGAAAGTGAAGAGGTTTTGCCCAGACTCGCTTTCTGAGAAAGCGAGTTTAGGGGGGAAAAATCCAATTCAAGTTGTATATGCAGTCTGCCCTGTACATTCATATCTACTCCAACATCTATGAATCCAAATTCATTCACAATCTCTAAACTTTCAATGATTTTGAAACAAATGTGAATTATCATAGTTCAAAATTCCAAAATATGGATCTTTCGGAAGATGATTTAGAGTTTTGAGAGTAGAAGTTGAGAGGATTGAAAAAGATTAAGTGAATATATTTAGATTTATAGGAGATTTTGTGGGTAGGAGGTCGATTTTGGGAGGCTAGGATTTTGGGTTTCGGAGTTAAGGAGAGAGTAAGAATAGAGATAAGAAAGAGTAAGAATGGAGATAAGGAAGGAGAGGGAAAAAAACGAGTCTAAGGTATTAAAAACCCCCAAACGACATTCATTGTCTCAAAAAGCGAGTTTGGGAATAACCCACTCGCTTTTTTAGACAGCGAGTTTTGGTCAGGGAGAAATAAAAAAAACACAAACCTCACACTCGCTGTCTCAAAAAGCGATGAGATTTTTACCAAACTCGCTTTTTGAGACAGCGGGTATGCTAGTTTGGGAATTTTTTTATAAAAAGTAGGTCAATTTGGGAAAAACTTTCAAATAGGTCATTTTGGTGGTGGTGGGGGGTGGGGGGTGGGGGGTGGGGGGGATCCGACAAACAAGAACGTTTTATTCATACTTTTATCCATGGAGTAATTGGGTAAGAGCATTTATTATTGTTTTGTAAAAACTCAAAATTTAGCATTTGAGTTGAAAAAAACCCCACTATCATTTGCTAAAAATTCAAATTTTAGAACGGGAGTGAACAATCGTTCGCTAAACATAGAAATCGCGATAGAAGAAATGTTAAATATAGAAGACGGATAATTTTCATCCGTTTGGAAAAAAAAAATTGGACTGACTGAAGATGATGCTTCATCCGTCGATTAATTTATTAAAAAAACGAAAAGATGAGAGACGAATGAAGAAGCTCCGTCTCTCATCTTTTCTTATTTAAAAAAACTGTCATCACTATTTACAAAAATGTCATTTTTTTAAAAAAACAAAAAAAAATTATCAGACGGAAGATCTTTTTCCGTCCGAAAAGTTTCTTCACACTTTTCTTTCCATATTTACAAAATTGTCATTGACCATTTACGAAAATACCATTTTCTAAATATAAAAAAATTATCAGACGTAAGATCTTCTTCCGTCCGAAAAGTTTCTTCTCAAAGTTTTCTTTTCATATTTACAAAATTGTCATTGACTACTTATGAAAAAGCAATTTTCTAAAAAAGATTTTAAAAAAATTAAGATGGAAGATCTTCTTCCGTCTTTTTCAAATTTATCTTTTACCGACTGCAGCGCTTTCCTATGTTTGCTATTTTCTAAATGCTATATATGCATATTTAGATAGAAACGATAGTGGATGCTCTAAGGGTAAACAGGGCCGGCCCAGGGGTAAGCCCAACAAGCCAGCAGGCTTGGGCAACCCCCTTTTTACGGGGCAACAAAATTTTTTAAGGTCCTATGTATGTATAACATATAAAGGCAACAGAATTGAGCTTTAACAGCCTAAAAAGACAATGTAATCATGCTTTTATAAAAAAAAATATTTATTTGCTTTTACTTTTACATTTTGTTGTTATTATTATAAAAAAATGAGTAATGCTTCAGCCACTACCAATTTCACTACCATTCTTTTCATTACCTTTGGTGGCATACTCCTATTTGAGAGTTTCCCCACTTACTCTATCTTCCCCTACCTATTGGAGTGTGCCACCTAAGGTAGTGAAGAGAAATGTAGTGAAATTTGTAGTGGATGTAACATTACTCTAAAAAAAAATTAATAAGGGGCAACAAAACAAAACATGGGTTTGGCTAGGGCAACCCGGATCTTCGGGCCGGCACCGAGGGTAAACATATCTAATTTGGCAAGGGTAAACATATGTACCCCTTAGCCAATACCATTTACCACCCCTGCTCCCACCTAGCTCTTTGTAACACTAGAAATTAATGTATCTGACATATTTGGCTTACTGGCTTATATCACCAGTAAGTACGTACAGAAGACATTAGAACACTCCAAGTGTGAAAATCTAAGAGTGAATCTTTGAAATGAAACTAAATCAATAAGCATTAACTTAAGAAAAGTCAGAGAATTTAATTTCAAAATAATTAATTCTATGTGAATGAGCAATCCCCTTTTCAATTCACAAATATATCCAGTGAATTCAACTCATTCATACGCTAGAGAATCCAGAGAGGCAAAAAACAACGACAAGTCGGAGATGCTGCGCAAAAAAGGAGGTTTACAAGGTTACTGGAAGAGCCAGAAGGCCGGCCAACCCCAATTGGAGGACAAACCAAATCTCCGACGACGAAAGTGGGGTCCGGTTATTCGCCTAGGAGGTGGCAGTTCGGACAATTCGGACAAACCCTGTGAAAAAAGACGATGGGGGATCAAAATACCGCGAAAAGTAGGATTTCCAAAGAAGGGCTCGTCGAAGAAGATAGTGAAGAGGATTAAAGATGCGTATGCTAAATCAGTCGCTGCGTTGAACAAGATTCTTCGGAGGATAGACAATGGTGGTGGTGATGCCTTGGAGGAGGGTGGCTGGAAAACAATTCATAATGCGATAGTGGCAGTCTCGGGTGCAGGTGCATTCGCTTGTACTGGATATAGTTGGGCCTAATCATCGGTTTGTATTGCGTTTGAGTGTTTCTTTTCGTCGTAGGAGGTGTGATATGATCATATCCTAAGTTTATGCATTGTCTCTTTAAAAACATTTAAATATTTTTGTCTTTAATCTTTCAAACTTAATTTATAATCTGACTGAGAAGAGAACTCAGCCATATGCTGAAAATAAGTCCATACACATGCAATATAGACACAATCACAAATCCATTAACAAGCAAAATTTTCAATTAAACAAACATTTTAACTTAAGCAAATAAAATTTGAGCAAAAGCAGCAAATTGTAACGCTAAATATAGTATACGTCGTTCTTCAAAAAGTGCTAAAAAAATTTGCAATGTAGACGTACATGACAAACTACCATATACTATCATATGGCACCGACCATTTGAAGAGATACTGACTACCATTGAATGTAATAAAACCTTCAAAAAGAATCCACTAACCTCACCCAAAAAGAACACTGATAATTGCTATATAGGATACTAGAAACCTTCATAACCTGTACTTAAAAATCATCTCAACTCTATACATCTCTTCTTTTCTCTGACATTCAGATAACCTTGAAAGCCATATTTAAGTTGAATAGTAATGCATCGTCAGAGTTGATGTCTTCAACAACATTCCTTCATTTTAATGGTTCCAACCCCTCCAACCCCCGAAGACCTTGACCTACACCTGAGACTGGACCAACAAGAGACCCTGACCCGACTGACCTGACACGACTCTTCCCAACAGACTGACATGACTCTTCCCCATCACCATCGTTGGGGCGACATCCTTCCACATCTCTAGATCAATCGACCTGCAAGTTGAACACAGTAAACCATACGATTAGAGTACAATTTTACATTTAAGGATGTCAAATTCATAACTACAAATATTTTTTTAAAAGCATAAAAATCATAAATAGAATGTTGTGCATGAGAGACTGTTAGTTGCCGTCACAATAGGTTAACCGCATGCAACAACAGTAACAGATATTATAAGTGGAAGAATAAGGAGAATATCTGCCAGTAATGATGATGGAAATTTGCAATTACTACTGTGGCAAGCAGCTGCATTTGTTGTAACTAATATGAAGACAAATTGAAACTTAAAACTTAAAGGGAATATAAAGACTTAAATGTAATTCAATGGTTGTTGCAACTGATCCCAACTAAGCCATTACAAGTCCGGAACTGTGAAGGACATTGCAAGCAACCAAATAACCCCTAGTGTGCAGGTAAAAAAACTGCAAATACTTGGTGTGAAGTGGGCCAATAGACAAACTTGTGGTTGAAAAACTCAATATTAGTACCATTTCCAATGAAATTAGGATGAGCACTGGAAAGATCGCCATTAATAAAGACAGTTAAATACTGAATATTGGGAGGTTTTAACCTGACATCAATCCACCAAACCGATCCCATATTTCCTACCAAACAAAGAGTAAACCTGCTATAAACCTTAATAGTAAATCCCAAATGCCACTTTTTTAACACAATGGCTCTTGCAACAAAGCAAACCCGACCAAGACACATTACTAAAAAAGGATGCAAAAAACTAAGCAAGTTTACGGCATCAAATTAATATGCTAATACTAATATCAGTTCCATTGACAACCAACAAATCAGGACATCAATCTAACATGGATATACAAAATGAACTTACCACTCAACCAAAGTGAAACCCACCAGAAGGGACCTGAAGCTGCTCATTCCTGCCAAATTGGAATCCTTGTTGCTCCAATGTTGATGCCATGGTCTCATCTTCCTCCTCCAACCAATACGTCTCAAGGATCTTCACCGCCTTCTCATAAATTTCAGTGTTGTCATGGCTCTGAAGATTCTCAATCTTCTCCAGCCCCTCGGCATCATCGATCATCTGAGCATAGAGATTTACGCTGCCAGTAGTTCCGAGGTTCTTCTCGGCCTCACCCACCTTCAGAATGTTCTCAAGCCCTTCCAAGCAAACTGTAACAATTCGAGGGTCCGGGCAAACAAGAAGATCGCACAGGGGCTTGATGCAGCCTTGGCTTACTAGATACCTGGTAATAAGCATAAACGGATAATTGTCAAAGGTAGCAAATAAATCTGTAATGCAACAAAATGAACAACGGTATGTTCAATATCCTCTTGTAAACAAGGGTTATAGCCCAAGGATGGAATGAGGGGCGAGAACCCCAAAGCCAGTCTGGTTGACCTCCCAGAAATTTGTCGAGATCACGTGGGCATGGGCATGTATCCAATGCATCGTGTTCTCCATCCTAAGGCTAGAACAACTGGTCTATACAACATCCTACAAGCCAGTATTTGATAGAACTTTTAGTTTATATATGCATACTTGATTTGATCATGGGTGCCACCCGATGTAGCATTTGAGATGGCCCAAGCTGCTTCTTTTTTAATTTCAAATTCAGCAGTTTGAAGAAGCTGTACTAAGGGGCCGATGATATTGGCCTCAATCACTGCCTGCAACAACAAACAACAAAAGTTAATTCTTATTGGTATGTGATATAAGAATATAATGCAGTCATAAGAAATTCAGAAATATTTGGTTTGCTATGTCTTGTGACAGCTGATTTGGAACTCTTTAAATAGAATGTTTGAATCAAAATTCAAACGAAGTATAGGTACAGGCTTCACATGTCCATTTTTTGTGTAGATGGTTGTGGTTGTGAATGTGCATGTGATGGAAATACATCTACTGTATTTGGTATTAAAAAACTGTCATCTCAAGTTTAGTACCTGTATTTGATCCTTATTCCCAGCAGTGATGTTCGAAATGGTCCAACAAGCTTCCTTTTTGATACTTTTCTTGTGACTTTGTACCAAAAGTTGCAGAAGGTGAGGAAGTGCTTGATGATTTATAACAAACTGAGAAAACAACACAGGCAGAGTGCCGTGATTAACTGAGTGAAGCACTACAGCTTATAACAGATTAAAAAGTATATGAAATATAACTGAATAATCTAGTAAAGAAAGTGTTTAAATCAGCATTTGATTGCCCATTCATTACTTGAAAGGATGATATAACCCGTGTTCAAAACATATCATATGGTTCTCAAGGATTTCAGAGATGCAAAATAAAATCCAAGCACCGGAAAAACATCACATTCCAAATGATTGACAGAAGATTTGAGCAAGCAATATTGTGACAACATAAAACAATAAGGGATATTGCAAGATCAAAAGTTCAACAAAGTCGACAACTTCATCATCTTTGCAATTTAAGACAGTGTTGCTAGCTTCTAAGAAGAGAACATACGTTTGGATTTATTTTCTCAAAAATAATAAATAAGGAAACACTCTGAAACCTTGATAGCAAATCATATAGCATCCACAAGTCAGTGTATTGCATATACTAGTCACTTACACGTGTAATGCAGATGAGAAACATCATATACTTTAAATTAATAAATTTAGTAAAAACCTTTTCGATTTCAAATATTTATTATTAATTGTGATTCTTGCAAACCAGACTATTTTTATAGATAATCTATCTTTATTAACACATATCTGTCCAACTAGGGCAACACTGCAATAGGAATTAATGAATAAGTTACGGCAATACTTGCCGCAATATTTTCATGTATGGTCCATAATGTCATGAAAATATATCCTCCCCTCGTATAAACAGTAAATATTTTTTTTTGTTTCTTACTACTAATGACCAATAATAGAATGTGAAATTGTGAACAACATACATAGTTAGATGTAAATACAATTTACAAAACAATTATAAGAAAATGTGTTCTCTATATATGCTTATTATCATTCCAAAATGTTACTTCCACATATATATTCTACTAAATGTTACTTCCATATATATTTTCTACTAAAAATAATAAGGTTTCTTCCAAAGATGTTAAATAAAAAAATTTTAGTCCCTTCCGTGCAAATCTGTACCCTCTTTTTTTATAAAAAACAAAAAATATATTGAAATTGTGTAGATTATAGCAAAACACATCGATGATTAAAATTGGGCAAAAGCCAAAGTACCCCCCAACGTTTGGCCCGAATACAAAATGCCCATACACCGTTTGAAAAAGTACAATAAACCCATTTCTCCGTTAACTTAACCCCATCCGTTAAGTTATAATTATTAAATTACTTTTTTACCCTTACCCTTCCATAATCAAACCTCCTCTTCTTTTTTCTTTTTCTTCATTCCTTATTAATCAAATTCCGATCGATCTGTCGATTGAATAAATCAGAGTTTTCAGAAACCCTTGCCATGGCCATGAAGCTCCTCATTCTTCTACTTGTGTTGCTGCTTCTCTCTCTGCAATCGATGGTCCTTTCTCTTTCTTCATCTTCCCTCTCTTTTGTTCTCGTTTTCACTTATTTGATGAATTTTTTATTTTGATTTTTTTTTTGTTGATAAATTTAAGCAGAGGGTAAGGGATCTGTGAACTTAAGATTTGCTGTACAACCTAATTTTAAAACCATCTTTCCCTCTCCCTTGGACCTAAGAAATTCTCAGCAAATAAATATAAAAAGTGAAATTAATACCAAAGCATGATTGCACATGCAATATCCAATAATATCCAGTTATTCTATCACCATCTGCTCTTCAGTTTTAAACTATCCTCACAAAGACTGTTAATTCATAGTAGTAATAGAGGACAACAAGTTATTTTACAATACAATTATATTGGAAACGTACTGATCAAAAAGTGAAATACATTTAACTAGCTATGAGCTGAGGCCAAGTCATTTTACAATTTACAATTATATTGGAAAAATAACATACATTTAACTAGCTTAATATATTTTGAGGTAGGGCTTCTCTAACTTTCTTAAAATAAAAAAAATACAGAATGGACATACATATTTGTACAGTATAATTTACATGTTCAATGGACGTTAATAGTTACATTATTCTTAGCAACAATCTAAAGTTATTTTGAAGTCATGTTTTTACAACAATTAAATGTAAATTAAACGCACGATGCTTTTAAGGATGAGTTCTGCATTTTTATCCATAAATTTAAAAGAGAACTCTGATTTATTTGATCGACGGATCGATCGGAATTTGAAAAAAAAAATGAAGAAAAAGGAAAAAGAAAGAAGAGATTTGATTATGAAAGGTAAGGGTAAAAAAATAATTTAATATTTATAACTTAACGGATGGGGTTAAGTTAACGGAGAAATGAGTTTAGTGTACTTTTTCAAACGTTGTATAGGCATTTTGTACTCGGGCCAAACGTTGGGGGGGTATTTTGATTTTTGCCCATTAAAATTTAATGGTCATGATTTGCTCTGGACAATAGGAATCAAGAGAATATCCCCTATACCCAAGTTTTTAAAGAGCAGATACGAATAAATAAAAACAACATAAAAGAACTGCAGAAATAAAATTAAAAAATATTCAAGCAAATATTAATATATACAAAACAAACTCATATTGAGCAATTTGCAAAGTAAATAACTGCAGAAATCACAATAAAATGATTAGAACAAGCAAAAACATACAAAAGATGCAATTCATGCCAAACAATTGTAATTGCATATTATAGCACTGTTATCAGTACAAAACAATAAATGATACAACTACATCTGATTATCATTTTGCACGTGAATTAGAAGGGGAAAAATTATAACTTTTTTTATCTTCCAAACAGGTTGCATCAATATTCATTAACATAGTGCTTTAGAAACTAACATTTAATGTTCAACATTTAATCAGTAAAATATCATCCTTGTTGACTTTAACTAGAAAGCATATAATTGAGCATATAATTGTGTCACCAATCGAATCAAGTAGATAAGATTCACAAAATGAATTCCCATACCTGTGTCTGCGCATCATCCCCGGTAACAATGTTTCCAACAGTGCGAAGGGCAGGAATCAGCACTGATGGTGAAGGATGCCTAAAAGACATGCAACTTTAATCAGTAATGTGATTCATTGCTTAGGGACCCATATAAACAGAGTTCTTTGAAACAAAGAACATCAAAAACATGTAACTTTTAGCAACAAATACATACATTAGAAGCTCAACAAGACGTGGGCAAACACCAGCTTCAATAACAGATTGGATCTTATCGTTGGTGCCATCAGACAAGTAGGAGAGAGTCCAACATGCATCAGTGAGAACTTCTTCGTCATTTGAATTGATAAGGCGCTCAAGAGCAGGAAGAGCGGGACTTGTCTGCTCAGAAGAAGCATCAAAAAGAATTTACGAGAGCATTGTACATGAATTTGAACTTTCACATAGCAAACAATTATTTATCAGTCAAACCTGCTCAAAAGCTGGTTGCGGCTTCCCCCTGCAAAAGTTTGACAAAGTCCAGGTTGCATTCCTCAGCATTGAGAGTTTGGCGTGCTCATTCAGCTGCGACAAAAGAGGAATCAATGCCCCATTTCCAAGGACAAGGTCTCGGCATCTTGGTGAATCACCAGCGACATTACCCAACGCCCACACAGCCTGTAATCCAATTAATAGAATTCAAATCAAGAGCTTCCCCCCCCCCCCAAAAAAAAAAAAAACAAAACAAAACAACAAATAAAAAACAAAACAAAAAAAGGAAAAAGCATGCACACGCAAATTCACACTTAACAAGAACAACCAACTGTTCCTCAGAAATAAGCACAAAGTCATCATGGTTGCAAATGCACATATAATGCTATGTACCAAGGAAACTTCTATCGTGGAGCCATACCTGCATCGGACAGGCACCATAACAATACCCCCAGACTCTACATGGACACTCCTTGTACACGTGTCCAACAGTTATAGTATACCTTAAACATATCTCAGAGACTCCTCATTTCCTAGTATGGTCCTATACTCCTATACTAGTAAACTATTATTACTTGTGTATGAGCTATGGATCATCTCCAATTGTCTAACAAAATATGAAGTATTATTACTTTTCTAAGGCCAGCAAATTTCCCATTTGAGTAAGTAGCAACAGTTATATTGGCGGATGGCTGGGATAACTTTATGCACAGTTGTGATAAAAAAAAGTTACATTATAAAATATTATTGCCACGGCCCGTGTCCCCATGTCCTACATTTAACAAATTTGCCATGTACATTACCAAACTCAGACCGTCTGTTGGACCCATATGCTTCCAGAACATACTGCCTTCACCTGGTTGAAGTTTATAGATAGGACTGTCAATCAACAAACCTCTATGTCAAAGCTATCTTCAGAGTACAAAATCAAACAAAATAAGGAAAACATCAATAAAAGATCAAAATTCCTTCTACCATAACACGGAACAGGACTATCAGGATGATAAGCTTGCACGATACTCCAAAAAATTATATGTTTCTCAAGAAGAACAGCCAAAGGAAAATGAAAGTAATGATTAGTTAAAATTCAATATGGGGACAAACACCTGATGCAAATGCATAAACTTAAACAAATACAGATAACAACAAAAACCACAAATATTAAATTTGCAACAGAAATATGATATAATAGTGCACACCTGCTCTCGAACATCATCACTAGGGGAAGCAAGAAGCTTCACAAATATTGGAACAGCCCCATGGTCAATGACAACCTTTGTGTTGTCTGACGTACCAGAAGCTATGTTGGTAAGTGCCCAAGCAGCTTCAAACTGATTCAAATTTAAAATTTTATTACTAAAAAATTAAACGGAGATAATCAAATTGACTATACTTCAGAAAGAAAGACAGACCTGCAGCTGTGGGAACTCCTCCCTAGTAAGGAACTCCACGAAACGAGGCACAACGCCAGAATTGATAACTTCCTCTATTGGTGGGCTTCTTTCTGGTCAAAATGTATCAATCATAAATGATAAATAAAAAAACAAAACACACAAATACTCCTCCAAGAAAACAAAATGGCAATGAAATATTTAGAAGCAATCCATGATTTACAACTACTAATTTATTAACCACTACAGAAATAAATCAATCCACAAGTCTAGATCTAACGCTATGCCATTGAAGTATTTCTCACAACATCATGCCTAAGTTAGCCATACCACTGTCCCCAACTACAAAATCAATTCATACTGGGAAAGCCATGTACTTATCACCTCAAGTGAAGGCAGTAGAAAAGGTGACCCCCTTGGTGAGGCAACAAATATTAAATAACAAGTTATTATCTAAAAGTAATAATTGAGACAAGTTAAAAGTGAAATTTTATGCTCTTTTTTTTTTCTTTGGGCTAGATAGAATTTTGTTCTTGACTCCATCAATTCAATGGATGTGTTGCTATAAAATTAATGAGAGAACAGATAGAGTAATAGACTTTACCATGAAACCTCACTAATGGTTCAAATCTCTCAGATTTATGAAAGAATCCTATAGGCTTTTTCACTCTCTGAACCTCACTATGGTTCAACAGTCATGACAAACCACATCGAAGTATTAGAATTAGTGTAGTACTTAGCCACATCAAAGCATTAGTATAGTACTTACAAACCACAAAATCAATTCAAGTTGCCAAAGCCATGTACATACTACCAGAAGTGAGAGGCACTAGAAAAATAGACCGCGTAAGTGAAGCAACGAATATCTATATAATAAAACACAAAGAAAGCTATCAAGTGGCTCTCCTTAAATCCCCCAAAAATCAAAGGCCCAGATCTAACATCACAAAACACATTCCCCCCCCCCAAACTCAAATTCAAATCCCCCCAAAACAACTCATTTATCTATCTATCTATCTATCTATCTATCTATCTATCTATCTACATATATATATATATTTGGAAACATGGACTTTTATACCCTAATTTATAATTATTTTCACCATATAGTAATGGAAACATGGACTTTTATTTACAACTAATTATAGTCATACTATTCAAACTTCAGGTACATAATTGATGATTTACTGTTTACAAGACTTTTCATATGCTGTATCGTTCTGAAGATGTGCCGTAGGCACGTGGCTACGGGCAAATCTAGTAAAACAATAAATTAATATCTACAAATATTAATTGATATAAGTTTAATGCGAAAATTTATCAATTTCTTTCTCTTTAGGCTAGCCTGAATTTTGTTGTATACTGCATCAATTCAATGGATGGGTTGCGATAAAACTAATGAAAGAATATACAGACTTTTCCCTTCAATCATCAAACCTCACTAATCGTTGAAACCTCTCTATTAGATATGAAGGAACCTATATGCTTTTTCCATCACCCTCTGAACCTCACTAATAGTTCAATGGTCATTAGACTCATTACAAACCACATTGAAGCATAGGTTCAGGCGGAAAGAAACAAAATCTACAAGACCATAGAATTCTTCACTTAAGTAATGCACGCCTCGCCTCGAGGGGCGCAGGCCTGCATGAGTCTGAGAGAAGGCATCAGGCATCGGGCGATGCAATAGCCTTGTTGAGTGCCTAAGGCACCAAGGCAGATATATCCTTCAAAACTCTAAATGGTTATATACATACCAACATAAGGGCATCCTGAACTTTATTTAAATATCAATATAAACATGTGATTGTAAAAACTTAAGCAACTGGTCTATCAAAATACAATCAAAATAGACTGACTGTTAGTGCATACCAACAACATAGACTTGTCAATGTAGAATCTCAATATAAACATGTGAATGTAGAATCTGTCAGTGTTCTAAATGTCGTTAGGCAGTAGTCGGGCAGCCGATGGGGGCCTAGCGTCTAGACCTTGTAAGCGAGCCTAGGCGGCTAGGTGTCGGGCATTTTTTTAAAAAAATATAAGAAAATATAATATTGCATAAAATACAAGATATACAAAATAAGCTAAGAAGCACGGATACTTCTAAATGGTCGACGTACCCGTGTCGGGTGCGTATCAGGTGCCGATACTCCTTGGGTACTCCCGGGTGCGTACCCAAGGAGCACCCAATTTTTTAAATGCATTTTTCACAAACTTTAGACACAATTATATTTAGATAAATGCATGGGGTCCTAGAGTAATTTCAAAAGTTTGTTGTTTACAATTATGCTCAAACACAAAACAAGACTACCCAAAGATTTGATAGTTAGATTATCATTTCTTTTCTCTAAAATGCTCATAATTATAATGTATTCTTATAGTTCTATGAAATGGTTTAAATGTTTGCATTTTTAAGAAGAAAAAATATTTTTGTGTCTAGAAATATAAAATAAATTATTTTATATTTAACGTATCCACAACGCACCCGTATCCTACTTTTTTATAAAATCACGTATCCCCGTACCCGTGTCGTGTCGTATCCGCACCCCGTACCCGTATCCGTGCTTCATAGAAAATAAGAAAAAAATAACTCAAAAAAACATAAATGAAAATTAGCTTAATGGTAGAGAGCTCATTTTGCGTATTGCCCATTATCAAAATTCCAATGGGAGAGGGGCAATCAATTTGAGATTGTGACAATTTGGGGAAAGCTGAAAGCAAGAGCAATTTGGGAGATTTTTTATTTAGGGATTTGGGTTTTTGGGAAGAGATAAAAAAAGAGAAGCACGAGGGTTGAGGTTTTTAAGAATGTGGGGATTTAAGCGAACTGGTTCACTTAACAAAAAAATTTGCAACCTACTTAGGCAACCAAACCGTTTTTTAAAAAACGCTCAGGCTTAAGCAAGACAGGGACGGCCTAGCACCTAGACGGGCCTAGGCGGCCGCCTAGGGGGATCTTTAGAACACTAAACACTAGAGAATTTGTAGTAGAAAATTAATGAATAATAATAAATATGAAAGAAATTATTTGGCCCATCCGACTGTAAAATTAGTTCAGAAGGAGATAAAAATTGGTTAATGTTATTTTATTCCAACTTGCTAGGTTATGTTATCGTTTTGTTAATTTGTTTTAGCCCATCAGCTAACCTTATCTTATTTCTCTACTATTTCCTATTACTCTGCCTTCTTACTCCAAGTTTGTTGGTGAATGACAAGAAATTTTTTATTATTAATTATTAATTACTATTGGTCTAGCCAGCTTGTGACCTCTTTTGAATCACTAATCCTCAACTAAGGAAAATAAATAATTCTTAAGGCTTCTTTTACTTGTAATAATAAAGAGGAAATGGAGCCTCATACATATACGAGGAAAATCCCCTCCTATAGAGTAGTTGTACACACTATGGGACTTCATATAGACGATCTACACCATTCATCATGTTTCTTATGTGGTAAGACGCATGTGTACAAAAAATGAACTCATTTGGAGGCTCCTTACCCATGCATGGCATGATGCCAATTGTTATATACTTATATTATTGAAAAACCGTTCAATTTGCAACCACTTGAAACATGATCAAGGAGCATTCAAACAACTTGGTTTGTGGCGCGTGCACACACACACACACACATTTGTGTGTGTGTTTTCATGTAAATCAATGTGAACGGTGTCGAGCGTCTATAATGGATCACATCGTGTGTGGACATCTACTCAATATGAGGATATCACCTCCTGACCTCGTACAAGTATGAGGTTCTCTTTACTCAATAATTAATGCAATCAAGTTAAAAAACAGACAGTTTCAAATAGAGGAAAATTAATGGATTTGAGATATAATAAAATAATAATTGTATCTACAAAAAAAATACAAAGCAATTCCAATTGTGATGATTAAATGATCATCATTAAAATCTCACCCAGTACAAAAAGCGGTACCTATTGTTTAATGGTTAAAAGGTGTTTTACGAATATCAATCTCATCTATAATAGTCAATAATTTTAATCAATTTGTATTTATACTTCACTAACTTCATACTACAACTTCTCTACTGTCAACTTATTCACATCAGAACATAATCATCCAATACCTTTCGAAAGCAAAGTCCTGAAATATGCCGTCAGTTCGCATCAGTTCTTCATTAAATTTGAACTCAAATTTTCCTGGTGTTGAAACTGTAAAGCCATGTACCGATATGGAGGTTAATGGAGGTAACTGGAGGTTCATGAAGGAGACTTATTTACTTATAGTTATCTAAACTTTGGTCTATTTGGATTATATTTTGGATGTACGTTACATCCAAATTTTTCACCTCAAAATTAAGAAAAAACGTAGGTTATGGTAGTTATCTAAACTCTAATCCAACCAATTTATTTTTTACGCTAAAATGGAAGTGCATGAATGCAACCCATACCTCCACCTTTACTTAAATATTGCCTATAGGTAATCTACCTTTGTATCCAAACTGGGCATAACATCATCATCCATCCA
This sequence comes from Hemerocallis citrina, assembly GCA_017893485.1. Taxonomy (NCBI): domain Eukaryota; kingdom Viridiplantae; phylum Streptophyta; class Magnoliopsida; order Asparagales; family Asphodelaceae; genus Hemerocallis; species Hemerocallis citrina. The sequence goes on along the minus strand of CM030358.1, from coordinate 455,575,217 downwards.
ATCAAACAAATGGTCACAAAACTTAAATTTGATTGTACTAATTAATCTAAAACTAAAGTAAATCAAATCCAATACCTATGGAAAGCAATTTCCTGAAATGTGTTGTCGCCTCCAACTGCAACTTCCCATCCTCCGAATACACCCCCGCCACCATCGCCGGCAAACTCTCCAACTACACGAAACACAAACATCAATAACAAAGACTCGAATTTTCTAACCCTAACCCTAAATCTACCAACTTTTGGATCTTTTTACCCGCTTTTCGACGCCAGATCCCACAATCGAATGAGAAAACGGCTGGGCGTTCATCCCCTCCCTCCGCTTCTTCTGCAAGTTCTCCTCCCTCTTGTTCTTCCGAATCTCGACCATGTTGTCCTCGCGGCGGCGACGGCCCTCGTCGGCGTCGACGGCGACCTTGTACTTGTTGCGGCGCACCTCGGTTCGCTCGCTTGGACGGAGAGACATGGCGACCGAATTGGTGAAAACCTACGATTTTTATCGAAGAAACCCTAGAAATTTTTTTTTTTCGGAGGTTGGGGAAAGACAGAAATGGGAGTGTGCGTTGGAGGGGAAATTTATAGAGGAGGAGCGGGTTCGGGTCGGGTCGAGAGGTTGAGGCCCGTTTAGAGATTTGAATGTGAGCAAGCCCAATAGAAACTGAATTTGAATTTGGATTTCAAATTATTATTTATTTATTTTTATATTTTATATATATTTTCTAAACTTTTGTATGTATTTTTTTAAAAAAATCTTGCCATATAGATTTTGGGATTTTTTAATTTTTTTAATAACCTTGTAAACTTTTTGCTAAAATAGTATAGGTTCTCCAGTACAGTCACTTCTTAATGTACCTAGTAATAAAATTGATATTTTGAATTCCAACGCATATTTCAATAGGCACGAACAATTATAGTATGTATAATTAAAAAAATAATTAATCAAACCAATATACCAAAACTATAGAAGTTGTTCCCATTTGGTTAATTAATTCTTTCCGTTATAACAGTCCGTGTCAATTGAACTCCGTGAAGAAATCCAACACATTAACTAGAACTGGTAATTTACACGTGTGATGCACGTCTTAATAAATATAGTATTTTTAAAGTAAAAATTCAGACGTAATCTAGGTTTGAAACTAAATTGTCTTTTATAATAGTTATGCACGTGCGTTGCACATGTTGGTAGATTTACCAATGACACTAAGACCTTTTCCTATTATAATATTAGAGACTAGTAAAATTCTCACGTGCAAATGCACGTCAGAAAACGCACCCACGTGTCAATGGTTTGACGTCAAAAATGTATATGCGTAAAAGATGGCTATCAAATCTATACAATATCTTATGCTATTATCACTTTTAATCTAAGGATTTTTCTCTTTTTTTCATTCAAAAAAAAAAGTAAATATAGGTAGAAACCCTTCACTATTTCTTCATTCAAATTTAGAACTGAAATCATATCCTTTAATTAAACCTTATAAATCGTGCAATATTATGTAGATGTTATAAGATGAATTTTTCAGATTTTGTTTTTGATATTTTCTTGTTTTTTTTTATAAAAAAAATTGTGCAATATTGCACAGGGTTAAACTAGTTATAACCACTAGTAATTTACATGTGCGATGTACGTCTTAATAAATATATATTTTTTTTAAGTAAAAACTCTGATGTAGTATGGCATCGAACCCGAGACATCCTCTATATTAATTATGCATGGGCGATGCATGAGTTTATTTGTCTACAAGTTTTTTTTTATCAACAAATGACAACCCCTACTCTCTCATTATAGCAATAAATATATTAAGGAAATGGGTTTACCCTTTCTTCCCTTCCTCCATATTGAAATAAAGTAAGGAAAACATAAGTAAGAAAATCTAATTTACACTAACACGTGCGTGCCACAAGTTATTGATGAGTTTATATATCTTGCATACTTATTTGATGTGAAGAGAAGACAATAAAGTAATGAGAGAAATCAAGGCAATTGGAAACGGTTGGAAGCAAGCAAGTAGCAACAACATAAACATAGACAACAAACAGTGATAGTGGACAGTCAACTGACTTTGCCACTGTTTCCACTGTTTGGAACCGAGAGCATTGTGGTCGACTGCTCTCTTGGAGAGTGTAACGCTCCTGCCCCTAGCTCAGACAATTTATACAATTTATAAGACAAATTATTTATAGTATACTAAAACTGTCCACACAGGCTGCCTCTCAAAAGGTGGTTAACCGAATTGGTGACTCTTGATCATAGGCTATTATATTTGAATATTATTTAATTACTGTGAATTCTCGATATGGGATTAAATCCCATACCCATTTCTCTTTCAACAATACGCAGCCGAATTACTTTTACCTGTAACCATTCACTGTGAGTTTCTCTGCCTTTACTGTTTAGGTTAATTTTCCTGTAGAGTTAATTCGGGTGTGTTTTTGAGACGTTACTAGAGCTTGTATGTTCCTATTTAGCCCTGTTTCTGTTTCCCAGTGCTGAGGCACTTTCGGATTGGCCGATTGCTTTTTATTGTTATTGTCCATTCCCTCCCACTGCGGCTCAGTTCTGTAGGTGGTTATTTCAGCTTCGAGCTGTTTCATGAGCAAGAGTTGGCTCTAGTTTTGTTAGCTTTGTTTTTCCTCTCCGATCAATCTCCTCTCCATTCCTTTCTCTCTATTTGGAAGGTGCACTTGCCCCGCCCTGAGTGGTGGTGTGGTTTTGGTGAGCTTGCATCTGCTCGTTTGTTGGTACTATTATTCAGTGCCTAATTTTTGTTGGTGTACGACGTTGCGGCTTTCTTAAGCTGGTTTCCACCATGAATCTCTTCGAGCCTAAAGATAGTTCTAACAGCTCAGTTTCGGTTCAGAATTTGAAGAGTTACTGGTCTTCTCCTATTTTTGCTAACCCCTATCTTTCTAAGTGCGCTCCCAATCGCACTATTTTCCCTTCCTCTGGTAGGTCTGATCCTCATCCGGTGTGTTTCAGGTGCCTCCTTCCTGGGCATTTTAAACGTGAATGTGGGTATAAAATGAAGTGTTTTTTCTGTAATAAGTTTGGTCACTCGCGCAGCCATTGCTTTTCCCTTCAAAAACTCCTTGGAGTTCCCAGAGGCCATCCCCTTCCGGCCAAACTTCTCTCCTTTCTTAACTATCCCCTCTTAAATAACAAGCTTCATGTTTGCTTGGCTAGTAAGTTCAGTCTTCAAACTGGAAAGGATTTCGACTCCTCTGCAGTTGGTCCTTCGCCAGCTATGAACCCCACTACGTCTTCCTCTGCTTATAGTGACTCTCATGCTACTCTTCAACCTCCTAATATTGCTAACTGTTTTAAGGATCGTAAGGTTTTTACGAAACTTGTCTCCTTCCCTCGTTCGGGTTTTTACAAGGCTCGTCCCCGTTCTATATCGGTGGTGCCGTCGTTGAGTTTAAGTCAGGTTAAAAATTCGGGTTTGTTTAAATCCTCTGTCTATGATCATTCTTGGTCTCGTAGTGTGATGGGGCACGTTCTGCACTGCCGCATTGCAGATCCTCAAGCGCATACTGACAATGCTATTGTTTATTTTAAAGATCCTTCTTTATTTTACAATTCTCCTTGCTCTTTGAAGATTTCTTCCCCCAAAAGTGCTTCGTTCTATTTTCATTTTCCAGGATGCATATTCTCATTGTATCAACATTTAGGGGCCCAATCTTGGCTCAATAATCTCCTGATGGAGGCTATGCATATCTTGCACCTTCTTTCCATTAAGTCTTCTCCGATTTGTGATGACTCTTCTTTCTCCCATGGTTTCCATCATACTAACTCCATCCCAATCTCCTCTTCGATTGCTCCCAGTTCTCTCTTTACCCCTTCTTGCCCCCTCACAGAAGAAGCTAGATTGTCAGACCCTGCCGCATTTTCGTCCACATTGGTGGAGGTCGCCCCTCCTCCCGTTAAGCGGAAATACAATAAGAAAGTTCTCAATAACTTACAGATTCGTGTGAGTGCTCGTATTCTTGCTAGGAAAGCAGCTTCTGTGTCAGCTCATCAGCTTGTGTACAGTTGAGTTTTGGCTCCTCTTTGCCTTCCTCGGGGTAGGCAGCCAGTATTGTACTTTTGTGCTGCTAGAGTTCTCATGGGCTGATGGGAGAGCTTGATGTCTTCGTGTGGGGAGGGTTTGACATCCTGTTTCATGGCTCAACCTCTAGGGTCTGATCCACTTTTGGGAGCGGCAAGATATCATGATTGAGTGCTAGTCAGCTACGTTTTTATTACTCTTTTGTAATTTTATTTCAGTTTTACAGCTTGTAAAACCATTGTATTATTGTCTGTATCGTTACTATTTTTATTGATTAATATAATTTTTGATGGCTGGAGCCGTTTGGCTCTATCCGGTATATCAAAAAACAATACACAGCCGAAAGCACTATACTGTAAATTCTCAAATTCAATGAGGTGGACCCCCCCTGGTGATGATGACGTCACCATCTCTTTCCAACAAGCACATTGTGCTGTATTTTTACCGCCCCATCTCCAAATCATCTATATAATAAAACACAAAGAAAGCTATCAAGTGGCTCTCCTTCAATCCCCCAAAAATCAAAGGTCCAGATCTAACCTCACAAAATATATTTTTCCCCCAAAAGTTCCCCCCCAAAACTCAAATTCAAATTCCCCAACCCAAAACAACTCTTTTATTTATTTAATTATTTCTCTCTCTCTCTCTCTTTCTCTCTCTCTCTTTCTCTCTCTTCTATTCAAAAAATTAAGAAAATAAAAAAATCATACAATTTTTTTAAAAAAATTAAAATTTAAAAAAAAATTTAAAAAAAATAAAAAACTAACAAATTTAGAAATTTAAAAACTTTAAAAATAATTCGGGAAAAAATTAAAAAATATTTAAAAATTAAAATTTTTAAATTTTTTTTTAAAAAAATAAAAAATTCAGAACTTTTTAAAAATTTAAAATTTTTTAGAAAATTTTCAAATTTTAGAAATTTTTTAAAAAATTAAAAATTTTACAAAAAATTAAAAACAAAAAATTTTAAAATTCTAAATTTTGAAATTTTGAAGAATTTTGGAATTTTGAAAATTTGAAAATCTCAAACCAAATCCAAATCCAATGTTTAACCCCCATCAAAATGTCGTAGTCGATATCTAATCCACTGCTGATTCCGTAACGGTAACTCCCCTCCACCAAATCGAGCGAGAATATCAAGCGACTCCGTATCGGTGACTCCCCTCCACCAAATCGAGAATCTCTATATGCAATGCACTACTCTAATTTCATCTCATTAACCAAATTCTCATTTTAATTTTAAATTTTTTGTGTGCAGTGGATTACTCGGTTTTTTGCTTACTCGAATTTTGTGTGTGCATAGGATTTAAGTTAAGAGAGGTATGATTGTTTTATTTTTTTGTTTATAAAATTTTAATTTGGTGATTTATTTGATGAGTTTTTTATTGGTTTTGATTTAAGGTGTACGCAAGTAAGAGATGGATTATTTGGTGGCCTCAATTTGGGCTTCCAAACCAGAGTAGGACAGGTATGCTGACTAGAAACCTAAAATAACTTGGCAAATATACAACATTTATTTATTTACTACAAGAAAAAAAAATACTATCATGAAGTGTTGTTCCCTTCACTGGTTTTTAGAAACCATAGATAACATAACATATAAGAACTTTTAGTGTATGTTTGGATATATAGGATTAGGATAACTGGAGTTTACCAGTGAATGGTGAAAACTCTCCACTCAAGAAAGACAGCTAAAGTAAATTTGTTATTTATCCATTTTTATTTTTTTTATAAAGGTGCAATAGGGAGACAAATTGGAGATAAAAGAAATGATTAGCTTGGATTAGAGTTTTGAGAACGTCATGTATTTCATTTTGGTCGAAATAATAATAAGAGGTATTTCAATTCCAAACTGAGTCTGAGACAAACAAATGTTTACATTATTGGTATTGTAGATACCTTCACACATGCACTTGCGTTACTATTGTATTTAGACATGCTCATAGTTGTTATGGGATTAGAGTAAGCTCTATAAAACCTCTATGATAATGTCCTTGCATAACTGTTACAAGCATCTAAAAATGATGCTGAAGTTAAAAAAACTTTATGCAGCGTTTCTAACAAACTACATGCATTTCAGGTAAGTTCAAGCTAATGATCAAGAAGGCGATACTTGAGCTTAAAGGTAGATATACTGCTTTCTCATATAATATGTTTGCTACTTCAATTAATTTGCTGGACCTCAAAAACTATTTTATATAATCAAACCAGGTGCACTGTTCCGAGGACGTGCCGTTGGCACGTGTCAACGGGCAAACCTAGTTCCATTATAATCATATGCCATTAGGATAAGAGCCTTTTTATTTCAGAGACTTTAATTTTTTGTAGCTATGCCATGTTTTTGCTAAGATCTTTAGTATAGAGAAGGAAGGAGGGGTCCTATTAGAAAATGACACTTAACCCATATAGAAATAAGTCAGATGTAATACCTAAATTAGCAACCATACTTGGAGCACTAGAGTCATCAGATCCAGGGGCGTATCTGAGTTTCAGGGGGTCCTAAGCAAGTTTTCAAATAGGGCTTTTTGCAAGTTTACAAAATAAAAATGATAATTATTTAAATGCAAACAAATTGGGAGCCTTGGAGAACAAACTATTTAAATGAAAACAAATTGATAAATATACTTCATTAAAAAAAATGATAACGTACACATTTTACATGAAATGCCTCATGGCAAAAAAAAACTCGGACAAATTCTAACAATAAAAACGAAATATGTCACCTCAACTATTTAAAAAAGTCCTACTACATTTAAGTCGTTAACATCACATACACAATCCATGTTCTCCAAAAATACTAAATTAATAATTAAATAATTTTGAGACAGTAAAAATTGTACTTTACTAATCACCTACACTTAGACACTTATTATTTCACTAACAAACGGGCCAAACTCAACATAATCTCAAATACCCAATTACAGTACAAATTATTCAGTGAATCAGCAGTAAGCAACACAATACAAATTTTTTTGAATGTTTGATTTGGGACACAACACATTACAAATTATTTGACTAACTACAATACAAATTTTTTGATGTTCTCAATTACTAATTTTCTCAAATACACAAGTAATTCTTTTAATAATTTTTTTAGTGTTCCCAGCAACACAATAGCTCAAAAGTCAAAACCCAACAAATGGGTCTGCACTCAGCAAAAAAATGGTTTTTTAAAAAAATCCAGAAGAAGAAGAACCCAAAAATCTAAAAGAATTACTTTTGGATGACTGGATTAGTCATCAGTGGATGCCGGATCGGGATGCCATCCTCTGATCTTCGTTGGTGAGGCCGTGATGAGGGGGATGGTGTCGGCGACGAGCGACGGTGAAGGAGGAGGCGCGGACACCGATTACAGCCTCACTTTCTGGGTTTGGTTTCAGAGATATAGCTTTATTGCTTAAGTATTTGATTTAGGAGAAAGTTGATTATGAAGTGTTACCGCTAAATCTGGTGTGAGGGCAAACATATAGAATTTGTGGATTCTTTGGGAAACTGAATAACAAACCTGGGACCTTTTTACCGGAGTTTGACTGTTGACTCCCGCCGTTCCCCTGCAAAATGTGCGATACACTGGGGTTAATCCCGGCGACGCTCAAGTCAGTAATCAGGAAAGATTGTGAAAGAGCATAAATTGGCAAAAGATTGGTTACCTCTTAATGGTGGTGGATGAGGGGTATTTATAGCCGCCTTTGGGATCAGTTTAGGAATGAAATCCCTAATTCCACGTGAAAGGATAGAGTGAATCAGGGCCGTTGATTTAATACAATCAGAAATCCTAATTCTATCCAGCTGGACTGAGTTTCTTGCGGGTTGGGACCCGCACCCAGTTAAGACGGATCCGTTCATGGGTTATTGGGCTTTTGTAGAAAAGACCCAGTACCCATCTCAGACCCGTTTATAGGTGAAATTACCATTTTACTCCCAAGCTTTAAGATTCGTGCCTGATTTGGACGGTTCCGATTTACTCCTATTTTCAGCCATATCACGAGCCTCCCACTCCCGAAGATTGAGTTTAATCAGCCTTTGAGGAGTAGTTTTACTGTTTTAATGGCTTACGGAGTAGTATCGGGGCCCAAATAGGAGGTGACGAATCCTTGTGTGGGGGATTATGGTAATTGTTGAGTTAGTTGCGTGCTCAAGGTTATTCTTGAGCTCTCTTGCGCTTCTGGTGATTTTTATCAATTTTGCAAAGTGGTAATTTGTTATTCGGGAGTCTTAATTAACCATTATAAGTAATAATTATTTACCTAGGGGCTCAAAAATATTTCCCCGGATTTATAATTATTTTTCAGAATTTTTAATTAATTTTTCTGAATTTTAAATCATTTTTTCGCAATATTTAGGTAGACGACTCGCTATTATTCACGACGCGGTGGGATCTGATCCCTTCATCCGTATTGGGCATGAATTTTCAGGAGGTCTAGCACTTGTGCTCGCTTGGAGGAGTGATTTCCTCTATTTCACAGTTTATATACTTCGACGCTGCTGCCGACCCCCTAGTACGCTTGCCGAGGAGGAGGCCGAAAGTCTATGAGGGTTCGGATCCCTCTACCGAAGTGCGAAGATACCTCGGCTAGGTTGCCGGCGCGAGGTCCCTTTTTCCCGTACCTGAGGGTCGGTGGTAAGAGTGCTCGGCAGGGTGCGCCGAGGTCCAATTTTCCATGTAATTGGGTCGGTGCCAAGAGCGCTCGGCAAAATGTGCCGAGGTCCAATTTTCCATATAATTGGGTTGGTGGCAAGAACGCTCAGCAGCATGTGCCGAAGTCCAATTTTTCCATGTGACATGGTCGGTGGCAAGAGCGCTCAGCAAAGTGTGCCGAGGTCCAATTTTTCCATGTAATTGGGTTGGTGGCAAGAACGCTCGGCAGCGTGTGCCGAGCTCCAATTTTTCCATGTGACATGGTCGGTGGCAAGAGCGCTCGTTAAAGTGTGTTGAGGTCCAATTTTTTCATGTAATTGGGTCGGTGGTAAGAACGCTCGGCAGCGTGTGCCGAGGTCCAATTTTTCCATATAACATGGTCGGTGGCAAGAGCCCTCGGCAAAGTGTGCCGAGGTCCAATTTTTCCATATAACATGGTCGGTGCCAAGAGCGCTCGGCAGCGTGTGCCGAGGTCCAATTTTTCCATGTAACATGGTCAGTGCCAAGAACGCTCGGCAGCATGTGCCGAGGTCCAATTTTTGCATGTAACATGGTCGGTGGCAAGAGCGCTCGGCAAAGTATGCCGAGGTCCAATTTTTCCATGTAACATGGTCGGTGCCAAGAACGCTCGGCAGCATGTGCCGAGGCCCAATTTTCCATGTAATTGGGTCGGTGGCAAGAATGCTCGGCAGCGTGTGCCGAGGTCCAATTTTTCCATGTGACATGGTCGGTGGCAAGAACGCTCAGCAGCGTGTGCCGAGGTCCAATTTTTTCATGTGACATGGTCAGTGGCAAGAGCGCTCGGCAAAGTGTGCCAAGGTCCAATTTTTCCATGTAACATGGTCGGTGGCAAGAGCGTTCGGCAGCGTGTGTCGAGGTCCAATTTTTTCATGTAACATGGTCGGTGCCAAGAACGCTCGGCAGCATATGCCGAGGTCCAATTTTTTCATGTAACATGGTCGGTGGCAAGAGCGCTCGGCAAAGTGTGCTGAGGTCCAATTTTTCCATGTAACATGGTCGGTGCCAAGAACGCTCGGCAGCATGTGCCGAGGTCCAATTTTTCTATGTAACATGGTCGGTGGCAAGAGCGCTCGACAAAGTGTGCCGAGGTCCAATTTTTTCATATAACATGGTCGGTGTCAAGAGCGCTCGGCAGCATGTGCCGAGGTCCAGAGCAAGATTTTTGGCGGCTTAGGAAACGACAGGCTGGGCAGGTGACTGTTGAACTTCTGACAACTCTGACAACTCTAACAGCCATTAATGTGACTGTACAGCTGGGCACGGTAAATAATGTGATGGTTCAGCTCGTTTTGTCGCCTTGTGTAGATGGGCCTGGCTCTTTGGGCCCATTAACCTCGTTTTGTGTGCCAAACTCTATAAAACTCCACCCCCCCTCTCATTTCTCACTTCTCTGAATTTTTACTCGGGCGGTAATTTCTGCTAGTGAGAGCTCACGGTGATCGTCGATAGCTTTCCGGTTAAAATTCCGACCGTTCCCATCACTTCAAAGGTAAAATACACTTAGTTTTTCCCCAAGTATAAATATGTCTCTTTCACCTGTCTCCGAGCCCTCCCCTTCTGCTGCCGAAGCTTCTCCTCCAAGTCCGAGAGTTCGCCAAAATAAGGGCAAGAGGGTATCTGGTCGAGACACCATAGTGGAGGACTCGAAGCGCATGGGGCCGTTCGGAAGGTTGCCAGGGCCGCTGACCGGGCTTCAGAGGGTTTGAGAACTTCCGGAGGAGCATGCCGAAAGCATCATCCATGGGAAGGGGAGGACCGTCAAGGAGAACGCGGCACGGGAGACCTCTGAGGCGGATGACACGGTTTCTATCCTCAGCATGGAGGACTTGGCAGTGATCCGGAATTGCTTTCAAATTCTGGAGGAGTACGAACTGATGCTGCCGGGTCCCGGGGTTAGGGCCAATTTGCCGCTTCCAGTAACCATGTGTTTCTGGCCAGTCGATGCCTTCATCGCCGGGGCTCGGCTACCTCTCCACCCGTTCGCGATTCAGGTACATAGGTGGTTTGGGGTCAGCCCCATCCAACTGATGCCGAATGCGTGGAGAGTTATCAACGGGTTCGTGCTCTGCTGCCAAATGGCTGAAGTCGAGCTGGAGTTGAGGGTACTTCGAATGATCTACCGGTTTCATCAGCAGAATCGGTCGGAGTTTCGGTATTACCTGGCTCCGAGGCACGGAGGTCGGCTCGTCGTTTTCCCTGACTCCATAAGGCACTGGCGTGATAAGTATCTCATAGTGCGGAGTGTGGAGGCGTGGCCCATACCCTCTGGTTGGGTAGAGGAGGTGTTGAAGCGAGTAAAGGAGTCGCCAGTGCTTCACCCTCAAGAAGAAGAGGCAGTTCGGATCCTTCTAGATCAGCCGAAGTATGATTGGTGAGAACTGACCGAAGACATCCTCTTCAGGGGAGGGCTCAGCCGCGTAGATCCCAGTATGCGGCTCTTTCTACGTTTTTCTTTTTTCTTTTTCACTTTGCTTATCGTTGCTTGTGTTTTTTAACCAACTTGTTGCTTGATGCAGAGGCCATGGATTATGACGCAGTGTTGGCGCAGAGGGCTGCCCTAGGAAGCAAGGCACCGAAGAAGCGCAAAAGGGTCGCCATCAAGTTGCCCTCCGCAAAGACCCAGAAGGTCGCGAGCACGACCGATGAAGTGGAGACGCCGGCGGATGTGACCCCGACCCACGCTCCAACAGTAGCCTCGGCATCGGTCGGGGGAGGGGAGTTCCTGATCGCCACCGCACTCGAGATGGAGGCACCCCCGCTGACGGTGGTGGCCGAGGAGCTCTTGACAGAGGAGCACAAAAGGATCCATGTCACAGACTGGCAGGTTCGGAAGCATGATGGGTTCCTTGGCGACTCCTTGGCGAGTATGCAGGTGGTAAAGCACCTGGCGACGCCGAAGGACCGGGCCGCCATGGACGCCGGCCAGGCAGGCGATGATGCCATCGAGATCACTCGCTCGGCGGTATCGGTAAGCATCGTCTTTTCGCTTTTGAAGGTAGCTTTTATGTTTGATTTTCTAACTCCTCGTACTTCTCGTTGTTCTGTTGCGGATTACCGTCCACTTCAGTCATCTTATGGAGAAGATGACAGAGTTGGAAAAGGAGCTGAAGCAAGAGTTCGACCGAGCTCGGGCCGAAAAGGCTCGGATGGGCAATAAGCTCGACAAGCTAAAGGTCGAGCTCGAGCGGAGGACGACGAGGCTCGAATACCTAAAGGACCTCGTCACCAAGCTCGAGGCCGACCTGCTCTGGCAGAAGGAGGAGACGGCCAAGCAGCAGGCCGAGGCGGTGGAGGCCAAGGCTGCTGCGGTGAAGGAGGCTGAAGAGGCCATCATGGTGAAGGCACAAGGCTTCCTCGCCGCAAATATGGCCAAGGCGTATGCCCAGGCCATCGCTCAAGTGTCGGAGCGGTACCCTGAGGTCGACTGCTTGGGGTGGAGGCTGTTCCCGGACCACGTCGACGGCTTCGACCCCGAGTCGGAGGATGAGGGAGATGGCGACGAAGATGACGCCGAGGTTGAGGTCATTGGCGAGGTACATGAGTCAGTGGTGACTCCGCTGGTGATGGTGCCTTCTTCAGGGGAGTCCGACCCTGCCCAGTCTCGACGCCCCGAGAAAGAGGTTGCCCCCTGAGTTCTCCTTTCTTCTTTTGCTTTTTTTTTAAGAAAAAAATTTCGAGCTATTCTTGTACTGCCTAATTACGGACTGGCCACCGCATTTTTGTGATGAATGGAAATACAATTTTTGCGCTCGAACTCATCATGTCTTGTTCTTTCCTTTGAGTCTTGAAATTCGACTAAGTGTTGAAACAACATATTTTAGTCTTAGCTAGTTGCATGTTGCCGTGTTCCGAAGTCTGATGTGATGCAATTTTGTGAGTGTTTACTAAGTGCTCGTTGTCTACTTTGATCTTTTCAGCTCGCCGAGGTGACCCAGTCTGCCGAATCCACTCGCTCCGGAAAGGAGTTTGGTCCCGAGGTCGGCATAGGGGCAACGAGACTATGTTTGACCAGGTGCTGAGAGCAACTTTATGAAGTCGAGCTAGGGTTGCACAGAGCCAGAAGTGAGCGGAACCATCTGCAGCAGATCTTAGGACGGCGAGACATCGAGATTCGGCGATTAGAAGGCCGGCTCGCTGAAATTGCTCCCGTAGACGAGAACGATGGCTTGTCGACAGCCTTCACCAATGGGCTGAGGCTCAAATGTCTCCAACACTCCTTGTCAAAGATGACAGCGGAGAGGGATGACATGCTCACCGAGGTTCACCACCTGCAGATTGTGGAGGCAGAGCTTCTGGCCGAAGAAGAGGAATTGACGATGGCGATAGGCAAGCTGATGGTCGAATGCGACGAACTAACGACCAAGGTCGATACATTGAAGAGGGCCACAGTGGACAGGGGCATCAAAGTCACTCAGCTCCACCGAATCATTGCCAGCCGTCCTAGCATCCTGAGCTCCGTAGTCCCTCCTCGCTTTGAGGTGGACGTAAAAGATGATTCTCTGCAGCGACGGATAGCCGAGCTGGAGGTGGAAGTGGCTCGCCTCAAACCCCGTTCTGGACCGATCAACGTAAGGAGCACTCTGTGTACTCGTGAAGTGAGCGAACGAGGGATTTCTTTCTACGAGCTTGCGACCCGTTCTCCTGTTGCTCGACAAAGTCCGGGTGATGCCCAAAGTGGTGTGGTGATATCATCCAGCGGAGCGTCCGTCAGCGCAACTGTGAGGGACAGTGCTGAAAATACGTCTCAGTTCGTCGGCTTAGGGACGAGTTCCGGGGTCAAGAGCCGATGCCCCCGGGTTTCTTTGAAGCGGAACATCCCTACGCCTAGGAGGCACTGAAGATCTCTTGTTTTGGAGGCTTTGTATTTTGCTTAAGTATAATGAGTCAGCTTTGTAATCTTGGCTTTTGAAATTGCAAACAGCTGGTCGTCTGGAAAGGAATCATCAAAGGGCAGCTCCTCTCCACTCTTCTCTTAGCTTCTTGCCTCAACCTTGAAAGGTGATCAGCCACAACATTCTCAATCCCCTTTTTGTCCCGTATTTCAATGTCAAACTCTTGAAGCAAGAGTATCCACCGAATCAATCTTGGCTTAGCATCTCTCTTGTTCAAGAGGTACTTGATGGCTGCATGATCTGAATAGACAATTATTTTTGATCCCACCAAGTATGGCCGGAATTTATCAATGGCAAACACAACTGCCAACAACTCTTTCTCTGTTGTGGCATAAATAATTTGAGCCTCATCCAAGGTTCTGCTTGCATAGTAGATGGCATGAATCTTTTTGTCTTTCCTCTGCCCCAACACTGCACCAACAGCAAAGTCGCTTGCATCACACATGACTTCAAATGGAAGATTCCAATCGGGTGGTTGCATAATTGGGGCTGATATCAATGCCTTTTTTAACCTGCAAAATGCATCAAGACAAAGCTCATCAAAATTAAAAGGCACATCTTTAAGGAGCAAGTTAGTCAAAGGTTTTGAAATTTTAGAAAAATCCTTTATGAAGCGGCAATAAAAACCAGCATGACCCAAGAAGCTCCGCACTCCCTTGACAGAAGTAGGAGGCGGCATCTTTTCGATTATCTCAACTTTGGCTCTATCAACTTCAATGCCACGTTCAGACACTAAATGACCAAGAACTATACCTTCTCTTGCCATGAAGTGGCACTTTTCCCAATTTAAGACAAGATTGACCTGTTCACATCTTTTAAGCACTTTGACAAGATTATTCAAACAATCATCAAAAGTTGAACCATACACAGAGAAATCATCCATGAACACTTCCATAATATTTTCAATAAAATCAGAAAATATAGACATCATGCAACGTTGAAAGGTAGCAGGAGCATTACATAACCCAAAAGGCATTCTCCTATAGGCAAAAGTACCATAAGGACATGTAAATGTGGTTTTTTCCTGGTCACTAGGATGAATAGGAATTTGAAAGAATCCAGAATAACCATCCAAGTAACAAAAATGTGAATGCTTAGCTAACCTTTCTAACATTTGATCAATGAATGGAAGGGGGAAATGATCTTTCCGAGTTGCCTTATTCAACTTCCTATAGTCAATACACATTCTCCAACATGTGACTGTTCTAGTTGCAACTGGTTCATTTTTATCATTTTTAACAACAGTCATACCCCCCTTTTTAGGAACCACCTGAACCGGACTAACCCATTCACTATCAGAAATGGGGTAAATCACCCCAGCATCAAGTAACTTAAGCACCTCTTTTTTCACAACTTCCTTCATGTTAGGATTTAACCTTCTTTGATGCTCAATAGAGGGCTTATAGTCATCTTCCAACAGAATTCTATGCATGCACATGGATGGATTAATCCCCTTAATGTCATCTATAGTGTACCCAATGGCCTTTTGATGCAATCTAAGAATTTCAAGCAATTTTGTAGTTTCATCATCACTTAGATTAGCACTTACAATCACAGGGAATGTAGAGTTCGGACCAAGAAATTCATACCTGAGATTTGAAGGAAGGGGTTTGAGTTCTACCTGTGGGGATTCTTTAAGGGATGAAACTTCAGTCCCGGCTTTTAGGTCTTCACATTGAAATTTAGAAGTCGGAGGGTTAGCATCTAACAACTTTGCATATGCAGCGACTTCTTTATCTTCATCTCCTTGATCACCACTTCTCACCAAACAGACCTCCAATACATCAATGGAAATCTTTCCAACCGAATCTTCCTTGACACATTGATCTATCAAATCAATCCTGCAGCAAGAATTCTCAAGAGAAGGGCATTTAATAACATTAGGCAAATTAAATTCTACCCTCTCATCACCCACATTCAAAGTAAGCTTGCCATTTTTTACATCAATAACGGCACCTGCTGTAGCAAGAAAAGGTCTCCCAAGTATGAGTGGGATTTGAGCATCTTCTTCCATTTCCAATACAACAAAATCAGCTGGAATGAAAAACTTACCTACCTTAATAGGCACATCTTCCAATATACCTATAGGATACTTGACCGAACGATCCGCTAGTTGCAGGGAAATGGTTGTGGGCTTCAAGTCACCCATCTCAATCTTTTTGCAAATTGATAAAGGCATGAGACTAACACTGGCTCCAAGATCACACAAAGCACGGTTAAAACTCATTTCACCAATAACACATGGAACAGAAAAGCTACCAGGATCTTTGAGCTTAGGAGGCAATTTATTTTGAATTATAGCATTGCATTCTTCAGTTAATGCCACAGTCTGATAGTCATCAAGCTTTCTTTTATTTGACAAAATCTCTTTCAAAAATTTAGCATATGATGGCATTTGAGACAAAGCTTCAGTAAATGGAACATTTATATACAACTTGTTAAG
Source organism: Hemerocallis citrina (assembly GCA_017893485.1). Lineage (NCBI taxonomy): Eukaryota > Viridiplantae > Streptophyta > Magnoliopsida > Asparagales > Asphodelaceae > Hemerocallis > Hemerocallis citrina. The sequence continues at coordinate 455,559,174 of CM030358.1, read as the reverse complement.
AACATCCAAAAACTTCCTAAATTGTCTTCCAATTTTAGCCTTGGCCAATCTTTGGGGAAAGGGTATAGGTGGCTTATATGGTGCGGGGGCAACATAGGGAGTTTCTTTCTCATCTTCACCTCTCTTTTCCTTCTCAACCTCCTCAAGTGATGGCTGAACCATTTCATTTTTCTCATTTTCACTCTCTTTGTCTTCTCTACCCTTAGGTTCCACTAGTTTCTTCCCACTTCTTAAAGTAATGGCATTTACATGCCCCTTAGGATTGGATTCTGGTTGTCCTGGAAATGTACCGGGTGGCCTAGAGGAAGAGCCAACATGTTGGGCTATTTGGGTAATTTGGGTCTCTAACATCTTATTATGGGTGGTCAAAGAATCTACCTTGGATGCTAACTGCTTAATGGCCTCACCCACAACTTGGTTTTGAGTTTTAAACTCCTCATTTTGCTTGCTTTGAGTCAAAACAAAATTTTCCAGCAAATTTTCCAAATTGGATTTTTGAGGAGGATTTAAACCTCTTTGTCCTTGAAAACCAGGGGGCTTAGATGAAGCTTGGGGAATGGGATTAAGTGGAGGATTTTTATAGGAAAAATTTGGGTGATTCCTCCACCCTTGATTGTAAGTACTAGAAAATGGATCCCCTTTTTGATTAAAATTGTTAACAAAGTTAACTTGCTCATTATTAGACCCCCCACTAGATGAATTCCCAAATTGACATTCAACTACAGTATGACCAACAACTCCACAAATTTCACAAGTTGCAACATTAGGAGTAACAGCATTCATACTCATTTTATCAAATTTTTGAAACAAAGCATCAACTTTAGCAGCTAAATGGTCTATAGCATCAACATCATACCTGCCGCCTTTCTTTTGAGGAGCACGACCACTTGACCATTGGTAGTGATTTTGCGCCATATCCTCAATGAGAGCATAAGCTTCTGTGGTGTTTTTGTTCATCAAAGCACCTCCTGCTGCTGCGTCCACTGTCATCCTGGTGTTGTAATTGAGCCCATTGTAAAAGGTATGCACTATTAACCATTTTTCCAGCCCATGATGAGGACAAAGCCTCAACAATTCCTTGAAACGTTCCCATTCCTCATAGAGAGACTCTCCATCCTTTTGAGCAAAAGTTGTTATTTGATTTCTGAGTTGTGCAATTTTGCTCGGAGGGAAGTACTTGGAAAGAAATATTTGAGACAATTGATCCCATGTAGTTATGGAACCGTTTGGAAGTGAGTGTAGCCAAGCTCTTGCTCTATCCCTCAAGGAAAAAGGAAAAAGCCTCAATCTTATGGCATCCGCAGTGACACCATTCATCTTTAGAGTGTCACAAAACTCCAAGAACATAGACAAATGGAGATTTGGATCATCCGTTGGAGCACCTCCAAATTGATTTTGCTGCACCATGGAAAGTAGAGAGGGCTTCAACTCGAAGTTGTTTGCCTCCACTGTCGGGCGAGTGATGCTAGATTGCAACCCCGTGGTATTAGGGGAAGCAAACTCCTTCAAAGACCTTATATCTTCAGCCATGCTGGACTCTCCTGTTTCAGCCATTGCCTTGCGTTGTTCTCTTCTTCTCCTACGGAAGAACCTTTCTATCTCAGGCACTGGTTCAACAAGATCACCAACACTTCGGACTCTTCGCATTCACTGAAAAATCAGCAGAAAACAAAGAAGATGATAACAGAAACAACAGAAAAAATTTTAGTCTAACCGATATAGAAAGAAAAATCAATATCAACGACTTAAGTCCTCGGCAACGGCGCCAAAAACTTGATAGGCCCGCAAGTGCACGGTTTTATCGCGTAATAAAAATATCGTTCCCACAAGGACTTAAAATTGAGTACTAATTTCTCTCACTAAGATGATTAGCTAAAAGAACTAAGTTAAAATGATATTGTTGTTGTCGAAAAATAAAAAGAGTTTAATTTAGAGAATAAAAAGCTCTTGGGATTGATGTTCTTCCAATGAAAATTACTTTTAAGCTAGTTACTTTCCTTTGAGGATGAACATTGGATTCTTAAAGGCTAAATAAACAAATGTGATTATTGCATTCTTTCAAAGTACAATAATATGTTTCAAACATAGATTCCACCTATTTTCATGGTAGAAGGAATGATAAAACTCATTAAGAACAATTATTTCTAAGCCTCAAGAAAACCAATTCTATTTTCATGAATTGATCCCCTTGTTTAATCTTGTAATTCCAATATCAAATTCTCACCTTTCAGTGCTTGATATGATATCTAAGGTTCATACAATCATATTGATTATGATTGCAGACAAAGCAAAACTCAAGATTAAATTAAGAATAGAAAAATGCTCATAACATCTAAGGAAAGAAAACTAGACTAAATCAATAATTCATCATTGGAATATAATCAATCCCAAGATAAAAGAAACTACTCACACATGATTAAAACATAAATAAGACAATATAAATTTGACATTCAGAACTTTAACAAGTAAAAGATGAAGATTAGAAGGTAATAGAAACTGAAATTTACTCAAAGCTTAAGCCAAAGAAAAGTTGTTGAACATACTACAAAAGAACATGAGTTTTTGCCCCAAGAGAGAGTGGAGAGAGAGAGAGAGAGTATCTCCCTTTGTGGTTCTGAAATCCTATATTTATAGCCTAGTTTCCCCCCTAATCAAGTGCCATTACAACCCCTTTAAGACCCATAAAGAAAGAGTAACCGATTCAGCCATTATTAGGAGCTGTTACAGAATTTTGCCATAAATATGGCCATAACACGCAACACTGGGGGGTCATAATCTTCAAACTGTGACTCTTTAGTGGATTCTGGACGAATTACGGCCATGTTGGTAAACACTGGGGGGCCGTAATTGTCTCTGTCTCTTCAATTGTCCTTCCAACTGTTTCCCACGAATTATGGCTATGTTCTTCAACACTGGGAGGACGTAATCCATTCTGTTTGCATCACAATCAGCAACTCTTCAACTCCTTTTTTTACAAATTAAAATATAAACCAAAAGGTAATAAAAATAAAACATAAATAAAAATAAACCACTAATAAAACCTATTTAAAACAAGTTAAAAACTAGATAAATTCTAACTTATCAAGCAAGATCTTTGCCAGTTTGGGCATCGGTGCCCGGAGCGCTCGGCAAGGAGTACGGAGGTCCAGAGCAAGATTTTTGCTCATTCGGGCGTCGGTGCCAAGTGCGTTCGGCAAGGTTCGCCGAGGTCCAGAGCAAGATTTTTGCTCGTTTGGGCGTCGGTGCCAAGAGCGCTCGGCAAGGAGTACCGAGGTCCAGAGCAAGATTTTGCTCGTTTGGGCATCGTAGCCAAGAGCGATCGACAAGGTGTGCCGAGGTCTAGAGCAAGATTTTTGCTCGTATGGGCGTCGGTGCCAAGAGCACTCGGCAAGGAGTGCCGAGCACCGCTTTGAATCTCCTAACTCGTGAATTTGTAAGAGTGAGCTTCTTGCAGTGGAGAGCAGCCTCTTGGAGGATTATTTCAACTTTAAACGTACCATAAAAACCAAAGGTTAGCTCCTCCAAGTCTTTGCATCTGCCTATTGCTCTCGAAAGTGTTTGAGGTTTTCCGATTAATGAAGCCGATTTGCAGGAGCCTCAAAGCTGGGCATTGGTTGACAATATACGAGCTCCTGGAGGTGATTTCATAGTCCAGTATTTGATTAAGGACGAGGTGTGTCGCAGATTTTCGACTCCGCTTCGTGATAAAACTAAGAATTGTCTAGGCTGGAAATTCACCGAAGCCTTTAACAAGTTCATGTTTGAAGCTGATATCTCTCTTGTGGAAACACGAAGAATATAGTGAATTCATATCAATGTCCCTCCAACCGCGCGGATCAAGAGACGTAGTGTACCAAGACTAGCATACAAATGGGAGACCTAGCATCAGCTCCTCCCATGTTTAGTATGGTTGTAGGAACTTTGCGCGCGACGGCGGAGCTCGTTCTGACGGTCGAGCCAAGTGTTGGACTCCGAACTCGTTGTTTGAGTATGTTTCAACGGTTGTGGGAGCAATTCCGAATGGCGAACCGCTTCTAGCTCGCTTAAGAGCGAACTTGCGAAGCGGAGTCGAGCCAAGTGTTGGACTCCGAACTCGTCGTTTGAGTATGTTTCAACGGTTGTGAGAGCAATTCCGAATTGCGAACCGCTTCTAGCTCGCTTAAGAGCGAACTTGCGAAGCGGAGTCGAGCCAAGTGTTGGACTCTGAACTCGTCGTTTGAGTATGTTTCAACGGTTGTGGGAGCAATTCCGAATGGCGAACCGCTTCTAGCTCGCTTAAGAGCGAACTTGCGAAGCGGAGTCGAGCCAAGTATTGGACTCCGAACTTGTCATTTGAGTATGTTTCAACGGTTGTGGGAGCAATTCCGAATGGCAAACCGCTTCTAGCTCGCTTAAGAGCGAACTTGCGAAGCGGAGTCGAGCCAAGTGTTGGACTTCGGACTCGTCATTTGAGTAGAAGAAATTAAAAACAGAGAGATGCAAACAATCATAAGAAAGATATAGAAAAAAGAAGCTCTTTATTGATAACCACTAGTCGGCTGCTTCTAGGTTGCAAGCCGTTATTACATTGAAGAAATAAAGAAGCAAAATACAAGTGAAAGGCAAGGAACGGTTCGACATCCGAAGGTACTTAGAGAGGCGTTCAGACGCTCTCTTGGTATTTCAAAAGATGGTCAGCATTCCAAGTCCTGGGAATCTCTCTGCCTTCAAGATCTTCTAGGCGGTATGTACCGGGCCGAACTACTTTGGTAATCTTGTAGGGTCCCTCCCAGTTCGAAGCTAGCTTACTCTTTCGACTGGGGAATGAGATGGCCAGCTTTCGGAGGTCTAAGTCCCCCTCTTTGAGACGGGTGGGACGAACTCTCTTATTGTAGGCTAATTCGATCCTCCTTCGATAGTTTTGTTGGCGGATTGAAGCTTTTTCCTGTAGCTCATCAATCAAGTCCAAGTTTGCCCGAAGCTCTCTAGCATTCTGTTCTTCTTCGTAGGCCATGAGGTGAGGAGATGGTATTCCAACTTCCAAGGGGATCATAGCTTCGAACCCATAGGTCAGATTGAACGGTGATTCACCTGTGGGGATCCGCTTCGTAGTGCGGTAGTTCCACAGTACGTTGGGGAGCTAGTCCGCCCATAAACCTTTGGCCGCCTTATCTAGCATTTTCTTGATACCGGAGAGGATCTGCTGGTTGGCATTTTCCACTTGACAATTTGACTGCGGGTGGGAGACGGATGAGAAACGTTGTTGGATGGCGAGGTCTTCACACAGAGATCGGAACACGGCCCTTGTAAATTGTGTTCTATTATCGGTTATTAGGACCCGAGGCACGCCGAATCGATAGATGACGTTCTTCCAAAAGAACTGCAGTACCTTATTCTCGGTGATTGTTGCCAATGGTTTGGCATCTATCCACTTAGAGAAGTAGTCGATTGCCACGACTAAAAACTTAAGTTGGCCAGGAACTAGAGGGAAAAAGCCTAGTAAGTTCATCCCCCACATTGCAAAAGAGATCGGACTTGATAGGGAGGTGAGTTGAGCTTGGGGTAGGCGGCAGATGTTGGAGTATTTCTGGCAAGAGCTGCATTGCCGGACATGTCGTTTGGCATCTTGTAGGAGGGTAGGCCAAAAGTATCCGTAGTTTAACACTTTCCTGGAGAGCGACCTTGACCCTGAATGGGCTCCGCCTATACCTTCGTGGAGCTCTTGCAAGGCATAAGAAGCTTCTCCCGAGGAGAGGCACTTCAAGTAGGGTCTGCCATCTACTTGGGTGAAGGAGCATTTGTACAAGACCCCTTCAATAAGGGTGTACCGCTCCGCTCGGGTTCCGACTCGACGAGCTTCCTTAGGGTATTCGGGGAGGAGCCCATCCCTTAGGAATTCTATCAGAGGTTTCATCCAATTGTCTTGAAGTTGGACGGGCAGCGACTCCATCGAATCGGGGGTTTCTTCTTCTATGCTCGGTCTCAGGAGCACTTCAATCAGGACGGTCTACTCTAGACCTTGTAGGGAGGAGGAGGCCAACTTGGAGAGGGCATCTGTTTGGGAATTTTCTTCTCTGGGGATCCGCTGAATGAGCGCCTCTTCAAATGAAACCATGAGATTTTGGACCTTGGCTAGGTACTTAGCCATTCTGTCATCTCGCGCTTCATATTTGCCCAAGACTTGGTTCACGACCAGCTGAGAGTCACTAAATATTCGGAGACGTTGTGCCCCTGTCTTGCGAGCTATTCCGAGACCGGTTATAAGGGCTTCATACTCCGCTTCGTTGTTAGAGGCCTTGAAGTTGATACAGAGGGAGTATTGAAGAACGAAATCATCTGGACCTGCCAGAATGACCCCAACTCCGCTCCCTTTGGTGCAAGAGGATCCTTCTACATATACCATCCAGATAGGGGGTCCGTTTGCTGCTTGACTGACCTCTGGAATGGTGCTCTCAACAATGAATTCAGCTAAGGCTTGAGCCTTGATTGCCGTCCGAGGCTGGTATGATATGTCATGCTGGCTCAGCTTAATCGACCACTTCATGAGGCGGTCGGAGGTTTCTGGTTTGTGAAGGACTTGCTTAAGGGGCTGGTCAGTAAGGACGACCACCGAGTGGGACTGAAAATAAGGGCAAAGCTTCCTAGCTGCCATGGCCAAGGCATACACCATCTTCTCTAATCTTGGGTAGCGGAGCTCGGCATCCTGGAGTACCTTGCTCACGTAATAGATGGGCTTCTGATCCTTGTCTTCTTTCCTCACCAAGACAACACTGAGGGTTTGTTCGGAGGCAGCTAAGTAGAGGTAGAGCGTTTCCCCAGGGATAGGCTTGCTGAGGAGAGGGGGGTTGACTAGATAGGCTTTAAGCTGATCGAATGACTCCTGCTGTTGTTGACCCCATTCGAAGCCCTTAGCCCCCCTGAGAGCCTTGAAGAAGGGAAGACACTTCTCCCCTAACTTAGAGAGGAAGCGCCCTATAGCTGCGAGGCGCCCGGTTAGCTTCTGAACCTCTTTCACATTTTTAGGAGGAGCCATGTCCAGTATGGCTTTGATCTTCTCGGGGTTGACTTCGATTCCTCTTTGGCTGACCATGAAGCCTAGGAATTTCTCGGACGAGACTCCGAACATGTACTTGTTCGGGTTGAGCCTCATATCATGCTTTCTCAACACATCGAATGCCTCCTACAGGTCGGCCACATGATCGGCCCCATGGATGCTCTTGACCAGCAATACATCAACATATACTTCCATGTTTCGGCCGATTTGGTTCTGAAAAACTTTGTTGACAAGGCGTTGGTAGGTTGCACCTGCATTCTTCAACCCGAAGGGCATTATCCTGTAACAGTAGAGCCCCTGATCGGTGATAAAGAAGGTTTTCGGAATATCCGGGAGGAACATGCGGATTTGATTGTACCCGAAGAAGGCATCCATGAAGCTAAGCAGCTCATGACCCGAAGTGGCATCGATCAGGGTGTCAATACTTGAGAGAGGGAATGGGTCTTTTGGGCATGCCTTGTTCAGGTCCATGAAGTCGATACAAATTCTCCAACTCCCGTTAGACTGCTTAACCATAACAACATTGGAGAGCCATTCGGGGTAGTTGACTTCTTGGATGAACCTGGCTTTAAGGAGCTTGTCCACTTCTTCCTTGATAGCATGCTGGTGCTCAGGGGCAAATTTGTGCCTTTTTTGTTGGACCAGTTTGGACCTTGGAGCAACACTCAAGTGGTGAATGAGGAGCTCTTCGGAGATTCCAGGCATGTCGGCAGCCGACCATGCGAAGAGGTCGCGGTTCTTTCTAATGCATTGGACTATGTCGGAACATAGGGCAGATGGGAGGGTCTTGCTGATGAGAAACTTGCGGCTCGGATCTTGCTCGGAGAAGAGCACTTCCTCCAATTCATCCACCGGTTCGGATGTTGGCCAAACATTCTCTTGGGGGATCTCAAGAGTCTCGAGGGAGAGGACTGGTCCCCCGGTGGAGGTCATGTAACATTTGTGGGCCATTTCTTGACTACCCCTTCATTCCCCTACTCCCGCCCTGGTGGGGAACTTCATCTTGAGGTGATAAGCTGACGGGACGGCCTCTAGAGCAGCTAGGTCAGGTCGGCCTAGGATTACATTATAAGCAGCAGGGACATCGACGACCATGATGTCCATCGACTCCGTTCAGGTAGTAGGAGTTTTGCCAGCGGTTACGTCGAGGGTGATTACCCCTTCGATAGTCACTGGCACTCCCGTGAACCTGTGGAATGTGTAGCCGGCGGGCTTAAGCCTATCCCGGGATAGTTTGAGCCCTTTGAAAGCAGCGAGGAAGTGGATGTTAACGGAACTGCCATTGTCCACCAGTATCCTCTCCACTTTAAAATTTGCCATATGGAGGTTGATGACTAGTGTGTCACAATAGGGGGTTCGGACACCCTCAAGGTCTTCATCTGAAAAAGTGACCGGTACTCCTAGGCCTTTGGGAAGGGGCATGCCATGTACTGAGTTGACTTCCCTTATGAACGCCTTTCGAGAGGAGTTGGAGGTGTCTCCCATGGGGCCTCCATGGATGAGATGCAGGATGCATTCCTCTTCGAACTCGGGAGTTTCCTCGCGCCTTTCAGGATGCTTGTTAGCCCCCCTGGGTGGAGGAGGTGGAGGATTAACTCGGTCCTTTCTCAAAAATTTAGACAACTGTCTCCTCTGAATGAGGGCCTCGATTTCATTCTTTAGGACCCGACAATCATTGGTGTCGTGGCCGTGGTCCTGGTGATATCGGCACCACTTCTCTTTGTCCCTCTTCTTGCCGGGGGTATTCATCTTCGGGGCAGGAGGCAGGACCCCTTCCTTCTTAACCTTCATGAGAATAGTGGAAATGATGGCGTTAAGAGGGGTGAACTTCTCGAATCTGGGAGGTGGGCGGCGTTGGCCCCCACTATCCTTCTGGAGCTTCTTGGCTCCCTCTTCTTCAGTCGCCTTTCTTTTGGTTCCGGAGGAAGGCCCCTCAAAGGTGGGGCGATGCTCAGCTTCCTCAACCCGAATATACTTCTCGCTTCTGAGAATGAGGTCGGAGAAGTTTTGCGGGGACTTCTTCGCTAGGGAGGACCGAAGGCTGGAGTTAAGGACATTCGATTGGAAGGCTGCTGCAGCGACTGACTGGTCGAGGGAAGCAATGGACCTGGCTTCCGCGGTGAAACTTTTCACATAGTCTCTGAGCTTCTCACCCTTCTTCTGGTTGAGGTAAAGTAGCGAAATGCTGGTCTTCTCTGTGTGACAGCTACTCACGAAGTAGGTGACGAAGAGGGTCTCAAATTGTTTGAAGGAGAATATGGAGGGTGGGGCAAGGCGAAAGTACCATTCCCGGGCCGGACCCTTGAGAGTAGCTGGGAATGTCTTGCACAGTAGGGCATCGGAAGCTTGGTGGATTAACATAAGGGTCTTGAAGCTCTCGATGTGGTCCACGGGGTCCGACTCCCCAGAGTAAGTCTCGAACTGTGGGGGCTTGAAGCCTATTAGAACGGGCTCCTCTATGATTGTTCGAGAGAAGGGAGGTCGGCTTGGATGGAGGGTCCTTCCTCTAAGCTCCTCTTCCTTGTCTAGCTGACCCAGGCGCCTCTCCATCTCGTGGAGACGGTAGTAGACGGTGTCATCCCTTCGACGGTAGCCAAACGAGCTTCTGGACTCATCTTCGTACGAAGGGGAGCGGGGGATACGACGACGGTAGCTCAGGGAGCGATGAGGACTAGGGTCCTGGTGGCAGTTGCTAGGAGCTGGAGGAGGAGTTAGGGACCGATGGCGAGGACTTTGGACCGGAGGAGGAGTGGGGACCCTCTGAGCATTGTTGTTGTTGGGTCGGAGATTGAGGACTTGCAAGATGGTTGCTTGGAATTGCTGGAATTCGGCACGGGTGATAGGAGCATTATCATCCCTCGGGGGTTGCTGACCAGTAGGGGAACGAGGCCTTCTTCTATGGTGCTCGGGGGACTCTCTCCGTCTTCGGTGAGGAGGGGACCTCTTATGTTCTCGGCGATGAGAATATCGCTCATTTGGACGTTGTTGGTGGGAGGCTCCCTCTCGGGTCCGCCTTTCATCCAAACGGCGGCGAAGATCCTCTTCTTTATGCCGATTATTGAGGGTGTTGCGGAGGTCATCGGAGGCCCGAGGATTGTGAGATGCCATGGAGTCGGTAGAGGGGTTGTACACGGAGACGTGGTCATGTTGGAGAGGTTGTTTCTGAGGATTGGGACGGGAGCCCCCCGCACCGGCATTTTGAGGGGGCTGAAGATTCTGAAGAGGAGGTTGGTCCTGTAGCGGGGCTTGGTCGGACTGAGGAGGGAGGCCCTGCGGCCTGACTGTTTGGAGGGGGATCTCCTGCTGTTGAGGAGGAGTAGGTCCACGGTTGGACCCCCTGGATCTAAGTTTTCTTGGAGGCATGGCTGGAGATGATCTTAACCAAGGGAAGAGGAAGGAGTGCTATTCGTTGCTTCCCACAGACGACGCCAATCTGTTACCGCTAAATCTGGTGTGGGAGCAAACAGATAAAATTTGTGGATTCTTTGGGAAACTGAATAATAAACCTGGGACCTTTCTACCGGAGTTTGACCGTTGACTCCCGCCGTTCCTTGCAAAAAGTGCGATACACCGGGGTTGATCCCGGCGACGCACCCTCCGACGCTCAAGTCAGTAATCAGGGAAGATTATGAAAGAGCGTAAATTGGCAAAAGATTGATTACCTCTTAATGGTGGTGGATGGGGGGTATTTATAGCCGCCTTTGGGACCAGTTTAGGAATGAAATCTCTAATTCCCAGTGAAAGAATAGAGTGAATCAAGGCCGTTGATTTAATACAATCAGAAACCCTAATTCTATCTAGCTGGACTGGGTTTCTTACGGGTTGGGACCCACACCCAGTTAAGGCGGATCCGTTCGTGGGTTATTGGGCCTTTGTAGAAAAGACCCAGTACCCATCTCAGACTCGTTTATAGGTGAAATTACCATTTTACCCCCAAGCTTTAAGATTCGTGCCTGATTCGGACAGTTCCGATTTACTCCTATTTTCAGCCATATCAACACCCTTTCTTACCATCCTTTTAATAGATTTGTATTGTCCCTTTGCCTTCAACTGAGAGCTTGGAAGAGTCTCCCAAATTTATATTTCCATGAGCTCCTTCCGTGAGTTCTACGAACAGATCTTTCTTACCACACATGTGATTGCTAGCACCAGAGTCGAGGTACCCCTTTTCATATTGAGTATTTGAATCAGCATGAGCAAGAAGTATGATAGAATCATTACCTACATCATTTGTTGCTTATGCAACATTTGCTTGTTCAACGTTTTTGTACCAACAGTCGGAGGCATAATGTCCGAAGTTCTTGGAATTATAGCATTGGATGTTCCTAGTAGCTCCACGTCCATAGGATCTTCTTTTGCCCCGATATCCTCCTCGTCCCCAACCTCTGAGGCTTGGATTCTCCTACTGAATAAAGCTAGGTCATTGAAGAGTACCATGCCCCCGGCCTCCACCACAACCACGGTTGGAGCTAAATTTTCTTTGATCATTTAGAGCCAGTTTTGACTATAGTGCATGTTCCAATACAGAAGGATTAGCATTCTTCTGCATCCTTTGCTCATGTACTTGAAGTGAACCCAATAATTTCTCAATTGTAAGCTTCTCCAAGTCCTTAGACTCTTCAATAGCTACAACTATATGCTCAAATTTGGATGAAAGGGATCGAAGTACCTTTTCGATGACACAGATGTCATCTACCTTCTCATTGTTCCTCTTCAAGCCATTCACGATTACTAGCAATCGTAAGAAATAATCAGACACCGATTCTCCATCCTTCATGTAAAGCGCTTCGAACTCGCCTTGTAATGCTTGGAGACGAACCCGCTTCACCCGATCATCTCCTTTGAAGATGGAAACTAGAATCTCCCATGCTTGTTTGCTTGTCGTTGCTTCAGCAACTTTTTCAAAGGTAGTCTCGTCCAACCCTTGATAGAGTAGGAACAAAGCCTTTTTATCTTTCTTCCTCTGTTCCCTAAGAGCCTTCTTCTCGACCTCTGGGTATTCAACCTCTTCCTCAGCAGTGGGTTCCGAAAGACCATCAAAATGGTTTCCCACAGATCTTGAGACCCAAACAAGGCTCTCATTTGGATAGACCATGAACCATAGTTATCTTTTGATAATCTAGGAATTTGTTGTTGCACTAGGTTGGAACTCATTCTTGGCACTAATACCAATGATGGATCTTAATAAAGGATTTTTTGGAGTAGGGAGGAGAATGAGAGAAAACTTGCTTCTTCTTAAACTTTCTTAATCATATATATTTTTTTTGGGCTTTGATAAACAAAGGATTACAATAGCCTTTATATAGGCTTGAAAAATAAAACTCATGACTCTTGAAATTCTGACTTTCTAACTTCTAAAACTCATGTCATAATAACACTCTTTAACTTCCAAAACTCATGTCATAATAACACTCTTTAACTTCTTTCACGTACTGGAGATGTTAAGACAGTTAAAGAAGCACTTTCTCGTGTACGTCTGTGATTTATATCAAGGAAGGAGTGTACGCGGAGCAAGTGGATGTGACCAACAAGGCGCCTCGCCCAATTGGATGATGTATGGCAATGGACAAACCAAGACGAAGATCACCGGTAACCTAAAACTTCATTGATGGCGCGCGTTGGGACATTCCATGTTGCGACTTTCGGTAAGTCTAGCTTTCTCATCAACCCTGATTGTATGTACATAGTTCATGCTAATATATATGTTTTTCACAACTCTAATATTTTTTTTCTACAATTGATGATATATAGCTGCAATTGGAGCTGCATTCATGGCGAGATATATCAGGTTTGAGAACACAGCTGGCCCACTAGAGCATCAAGCGATCGTGTGCAAGGAGATAGATCTGTCTTCTACGATTACCAGGACACCCTCTATGTGCACAACCATTTGCATTGTATCTGGCACCATCGACTTTGTCCGTCTTCCAGAACTGCCTCTTCCTCGTACGATAATAGATCAACGAGGAATTGATGTCAGCTTGAGTTCCTTCATCGCACGCTACATGGAATAGCGACTGGTTGCAATTTCAAGCACCCACATTTCATCACACCACTAAGCTTACAGCTTATAATAATAAACTTACGATACTGGTTCGATCGCTAAGCCTTCTTCTTTGAACATGGATGGCATGTAAAGCGCAACAAAATGATATCCATGCCACGCCACACCACCAAGTATTATGCTTCGACCCCATATAAATTGGAAATTAAGCTCTGCTACGCAGTAAGTTAACCGATTGAGGTCCATCCAGCTCATTGTTATGTTGAATATCGTAAAATTTGCCTGAAACCCATTTCTCAATTTCCTAGTCGAATCAAATTCCAAGGTAAGCCTCACAATCCCATTGAACAGTACTCAATTCTCCCGTTGTGTTTCCTATTCTTCTTCCTTGCCGTTTGACCGAGCATAATAATACAACGCCAACGCGAAGGGCCTTGGTCAAAATTACATCATAGCATTCTTGCTCGGTCAGAAAAACTCATTGTCATACATGATCAATCCTATCATACCGCCCTCTCCATCAGTGATCAGCTCATTCTTGAAGTATGATCCCCCTCCCCCAAAAAAAACAAAAAACAAAAAAACAAAAAAACATTAGCATCAAAATGAGAAAGCACAAAAGATAAATAATAATAATAATAATTGATATTTGAGCTATTAATGGGCCAGACTATATATATTCAAAAACTGGACTCATTCATTTTCTAGGATTCCAACTCTGACCCGTTTACTATTCGGATATATATAGTAGAATACAAGACCCGTTTAATGTCGTACATCTTCTGCAATGTTAGGGGTATGCATCAAAAAGGAAAAAAGAGATTGATTAATGACACCATCTGTAGAACCCCATATTTTCAAATATTATTTTAATTATTTGAAAATGAATTTAAATAATTTTTGAGGATTTAAATAAATATTTTCTAAGAAATTTATCTTTTGTACACGTGCAAAACACGTGCAAATGACTTTTCAGAAGTTTGAAAAATAAAGTTTTCTTTATGAAAAATCATTATTTATTATTTGAAGATTATTTAGTATTTTTCCAGATTTTTCTGAAATTAATTAGTACTATTTGCAATTTTTGAGAAAAGAAGGACTTATTTGCAAAAGTGACATTTTTGAGGGTTGAAGTGCAAAATGCATTTGCTGGGCATTCCGATCAGTAATTGTTGAGGTTTGGAAATATATTTTTCTATTAGATCCTAATTTAAATGATATTTGGTTTAATTTTCAAGAAAAGGATTATATATGTGAGATGTACTTTTGGAAAGGATTATTTTGTAAAGTGGGAATAAAACCCTAATATTCTATCCGGCATATATAAGAGAAATTCTCTTTCAGCCGTCATTGTAAAAGAATATAGATTTTTGGTGATTTGGATACAAAGGAGGATTCTTGGATCTAGCAAGGAGGAGCTTTTGTGGATCTTTTCTTCAAATCAAGGTGAGTGGTTTGTTTTGTTTTGCTTTGCTTTGTTGTTTTGATTGATGAATGACGTGAGACCTTCGTTATGCTTGTTCGTGATCATTATGCCATTACTTTGTTAGTCTCGTTGTATGTATGATATGGATCTTTAATTTGGATATGGATGATGAGAACTCTTAGTGTTATTTGGATCATGATGATAGAAATATTAAGATTTGTTGAGGATATGTTGATTGTGCGATCGTATTGTTGGGAGACATATTAAGAATTGATTGTGTTATGATCAGATGATAAACATCTAGATCCGATGGTAGTAGTTCAGATTTTGATTAAGTTATGAAAGAAGTTTTGTTGAGAAAAACCCTAATCCAAGGATTAAGAGTTTAGATCATGAGGATATGAGATTTGAGTATTTGATTGATTGAGAAATGTATCCTTGATGGTGATTATTGAGAGTCGTTTATTAGCCTGGATACAATTGATTTTATGTTCAGTGAATCTTTAGAAAACTCCAGTTTGATTTGTGTTCAGACCTATTGTTGGAAACCTGTAGCCGACAGTCGACTGGACTATAAAGCAGTCGACTGGCACGAGCCTGTTGTGTATTTTAGTCTTTGAGATTTGTTCGGGACAGTCGACCTATGACTCCTCTCAGTCGACTGATATACTTAGAATATTTTTGATGAGAATTATTTGTTTTGTCTCGGGGCAGTCGACCGACTTCTTGGTGAGTCGACTGGTCATGCCTTAGATTATTTTTGTAAAATGTTGGGATATGTCCTCTGGACAGTCGACTGGTCCTTTATGCAGTCGACTGGTCCTGAAGGATCTTGTATTTGATTATGAGATATTTTGTTTAATGTTGATTTTAAGATGTTCAGTTAAGAACATGATTTTGAGTTATTCAGTTGAGCCACTTGTTCAGTGGGAATTTGTTCAGATATTTGTTTTTGAGTCTCTAGAGGTATGTGACCCTAGTATACCGGTGTTGAGATATTTGTTCAGTTATTTGTTGAGGCCCTTTGAGGCACATTTTCAGTATTCAGATTTTTAGTCCGGTAGGGTACACTACTCTAGGAGATTTGTTCAGTAACCCAAACTAATAAGGATAGGCATTAGTAGTGTCATGACGAATGAGAATATGAGTTATGCACCTCAGTATGGCTTTTGATGTAGGATTTTAATCTCCTGAATTATCCAAGTAGTTAACTTGTGATGTGTGATTTATCTCCGGAATTATCCAGGTAGTTAACCTGAGATGTGAGGTATTTCTCCTGAATTATCCAAGTAATTATCTTGAGATGTGGGATTGAACTACGGAATGATCGGAGTCGAGGTGACGCTTTTGGGGTATTATTGTGATGATGAGTCTATGTTTAGATGTGGGATGATCTCCTGAATTATCCAGGGAAAATACCTGTGATGTGGGATCAATCTCCGGAATGATCAAGCATGGGCAAATTATCATAGTTTATCTTCATCTCTTAGTAGTCATCGTTGTCAGCATGTAGTCATGATGTTTTCTTGAATCACTTTTATGCATTTGGATTTCCTGTTTTTGCACACACTTGGCTTTTGGTTTTGGTATCACCCATTACTCTTTTATTGTTACTTCATACATTAGTGCTTGATTATTATTTGTTGGACATTATGCTTCAGATTCATTTATGTTATTTGTTTGATTAGTTGCCACTCACACCATTTTTATGGCTGACCCCTTTAGTTTGGGGGTTAGGGTTCAATTCTAGCCTCACATGTTGCAGGTTATTGCTTAGATTGGAGGTTGGATGCTTGAGTGGGCAGGTTGAGATAATTGGATTATTTAGTGATTGGTGTAAAAGAATTGTAAAGACATATTGTGTTGTTATTGAGCTGTTAATGAAAGATTAAATTGAGTTGAGATGATTAGACTTCCGCTGTGATTTGTAATAATTGTTGTAATAAAGAAGAAAAATTTTAGTGGTGTTGTTGGTGTCTATTGTTCTATTGAAGTGGATTACTGGGATTTCGCCACTTATTTTCTAAGCTCTCATATTAGAAATTCGGGGCGCTACAGAGATTGGTATCAGAGCTCCGCTTCAATGTAATAATAGACTTAGTATGACAACCAACCTAGGTGTGGACACTAGAGAGTGAGTACCTAGGTGTGGACATCAGAGTGTGAGTAACACATAGAGTTAAAATATGATGTTTGGTTTGAATTTATGGTTTGGGATATGGGTATAGTTGTCAGAAGGTATTGATTTGAGTTTGAATTGTGAGTGTGTTGCTCTAACTTTACCCTCGTTTTGCAGTATTCAAAATGGTTGCACCCAGAGGTAGAAATGGTGGCAACAATGAAGATGGATCGGGTAGTTCTCGAGGAACGGGAATTGACCTAGAGGCTGAATTCGCCAAGGTGTATCAAACACTGAATACGTTGATGGCATTCAACGTGGCGCAACAACAGCAAGCTCAGCAGCAGCAGAATCCGCCGCCAAATCATGGAGCTGGACATGGATTGGTGAATGCCGACCCCATCAAGCAGATTGAATCCTTTAAGAGGATGAGGCCGCCAGTCTTTGAGGGGCAAGCTGATCCAACAGCAGCAGATGATTGGATTAGGAAGATGGAGACGATCTTCGAGGTGTCAGAGACTCCGGCAGCTAACAAAGTGAAGTTAGCTTCGATGCAGCTCGAGAAAGATGCTGGTGTTTGGTGGGAATCACTGAAGAGGAATTTGGGAGATCAGCCTTTGACATGGGACGCTTTTCGGGAGGAGTTCAGAGATCGCTTCTTTCCTCTGGATGTTCAAGAGAAGAAGGCGACTGAGTTCATGAACCTTCAGCAGGGGAGCATGACTGTTCGGGAGTATGAGACGAAATTCGCTCAACTTTCGAGGTATGCACCAGAGTTGGTCATGGACGAAGCAAAGAAGGCCAAAAAGTTTGAGCTAGGATTGAGGCCAAACTTGAGGTCAAGGATGGTTCCGTTGGGTATCAGGAGATTCGAGAAGCTAGTCAGGAGGATATGGAACTGTTTCAGGAGAAGCAGGATACATGGAACCGAAACAAGAGGCCAGCATCAGGCCAGAGTGGGAAGGGATTCCCTGCGAAGCAGGCAAAGTTCAGTGGACCGGTGCAGAAGGCATCTGGAGCTCAGGGAGTGACCTGTTACTACTGCAAGGAAGTAGGACACTACAGGTCAGCATGTCCGAAGTTGGCAGAGCATGTTTATTCTCAGTGTGGGCAGACTGGACATTCAAAGCCCCATTGTCCACAACTGAAGAAAGACGGTTCGGGTGGAAGCAAAGTCCCGAAGAGGCAAGGGCGAGTATTTGCATTGACCGAGGAGGATGCGAGGAACTCGGAAGATGTAAACAGGGTATGCAGGAATTTTGATTTCTTTCATTTTGAATCAGTGTAATGAATAAAAGCTTTTATTTCAGAACAATTTAAGATTGAGTATCATTCTTATTGTAACAGGAGTTGTTTTAATAAATGGAATAAAAGCAAAGGTTTTGTTTGACACTGGTTCATCACATACTTTTGTATCGCCAAGTTTTGCCAAGATCTTAGGTTTGGAACCTAAGTTATTTCCAGGCAGGGTTTTGACGGTGGCAACGCCGTCAGGTGAAGAGCTGGTAACGGATCGATATTACGAGGGCTGTGATATCGAGATTGGTGGAAGAATGTTCGGCATCGACTTGATCGAACTTAAAGTGTTGGGAGTGGATGTCATCGTAGGCATCGATTGGATGGCTATATATGATGCCACAATTGATTGCAAGCAGAAGGAGGTGTTAGTGAAAGCACCAGGTGGACCTGCAGTAACTTTCCAAGGGAAGAAGAAGATTCCGCAGGTGGCTGCAATGGTATCTAAGAAGTCTATTGCAGATGAAGTCAAGGGCATTCCAGTGGTTCGAAGTTTTCCTCAGGTGTTCTTGGATGATTTTCCAGGATTACCGCCGCAGAGAGATGTAGAGTTTTGTATCAACGTTCAGCTGGGAAGTGCGCCGATTTCCAAGGCTCCGTACAGGATGGCACCTGTAGAGCAGGATGAAGTGAAGAAGCAGATTGAAGAGCTTTTGAGCAAAGGGCTTATCAGACCGAGTTCATCTCCGTGGGGAGCGCCAGTGTTGTTGGTAAAAAAGAAGGATGGGTCGATGAGGATGTGCATTGACTACCGGGAGTTGAATAGGGTGACTGTTCAGAACAAGTATCCGTTGCCGCGGATTGATGATTTGTTCGACATGCTTCGAGGAGCAGCGGTGTTTTCGAAGATTGATCTGAGGTCAGGGTATCATCAGGTGCGAGTCAAGGAGGAAGATGTGAGTAAGACAGCTTTCAGGACTCGTCATGGGCTGTATGAATTTTTGGTGATGCCATTCGGGTTGACGAATGCGCCAGCAGTTTTCATGGATATGATGAATCGGGTGTTGAGACCGTTCATTGATTCCTTCGTAGTGGTCTTCATCGATGATATCTTGGTATATTCGAAGTCGGAAGAGGATCATTCGACGCACTTGACAGCAGTGTTACAGACGTTGCAGGAGCACAGTTTGCATGCCAAATTGTCGAAGTGTGAATTCTGGAAGTCTGAGGTAGCTTTCCTTGGTCACATTCTTTCTAAGGAGGGAGTAGCTACTGATCCTCAGAAAGTGGAAGCAGTGAAGGATTGGCCCAGGCCGACGTCAGTGAAGGAAGTCAGAAGCTTCTTGGGATTAGCTGGTTACTACAGGAGGTTTATTCAGGGGTATTCTCAGATTGCAGTTCCATTGACAGGTTTGACCCGGAAGAGTGTGGCATTTGTGTGGACAGATAAGTGCGAGGAGAGTTTCCTTGAGTTAAAGGAAAGGTTGACTACTGCACCTATATTAGCATTGCCGCAAGCAGGAAAGGATTATGACATCTACAGTGATGCATCTCTCAGAGGTTTGGGTTGTGTCTTGATGCAGGAAGGCAAGGTCATTGCTTATGGCTCGAGGCAGTTGCGTCCGCATGAGAAGAATTATCCGACGCATGATTTGGAGCTAGCAGCTATCATTTATGCCTTGAAGCTGTGGAGGCATTATGTTTATGGTGAGAAGGTCAATATGTACACGGACCACAAGAGCCTGAAGTATATCTATCAGCAGAGGAATTTGAATCTTCGGCAGAGAAGGTGGTTGGAGGTATTGGAAGACATTCGTCCTGAGATCAAGTATCATCCGGGCAAGGCGAATGTAGTGGCTGATGGACTTAGCAGGAAGAGTAGTTTATCGAGATTGATCACTACTCGAAGGGAGTTGGCAGCAGAGATCGATCAGGCAGGTATCGAGGTGGTACTGCGAGGTTTAGGGGCATCTTTGGCTCAGTTGAGGCTGCAGCCATCTTTGAGGGAGAAGATTGTGGAAGGCTAGAGATCAGATGCAGAGATCCAGAAGATGTTGCAGCAGGTTTCAGAAGGCAAGTTATCAGAATTTCTTGTCCAAGATGGAGTTCTTTGGATGGGTGAGAGGTTGTGTGTTCCAGATGATGCAGAGTTGAGAGAGAGTATTTTGCGGGAGGCACACAGTACATTGTTATCAGTTCATCCAGGAGGCACGAAGATGTACAGGGACATCAAACCACATTTTTGGTGGTCTGGTATGAAGCGGGATGTAGCAGATTTTGTGGCAAGGTGTCTGACTTGTCAGCAGATCAAGGCAGAGAACCAGAGACCTGGAGGTTTGTTACAGCCATTACCCATTCCGGAGTGGAAGTGGGAGAACATTAGCATGGACTTTATCACGGGTTTGCCTAGGAGTTTGAAAGGCAATGACTCGATTTGGGTTGTTGTAGACCGATTGACTAAGTCGGCACATTTTCTAGCCATGAAGATTACTTGGTCAATGGAGAAATTGGCTGAGTTGTACATTGGAGAGATTGTGAGGCTTCATGGAGTTCCTGTGTCAATTGTTTCTGACAGAGATCCGAGGTTTACATCAAGGTTTTGGAGAAGTTTACAAGCAGCTTTGGGCACCAGAACTGATTTCAGTACAGCATTTCATCCGCAGACAGATGGTCAGACGGAAAGGGTGAATCGAGTGCTGGAAGATATGTTGAGAGCTTGTGTTATGGATTTCGGTGGTAGTTGGGAGAGATACTTGGCATTGGTTGAGTTTGCTTATAACAACAGTTACCATGCAAGTATTGGGATGGCACCGTATGAGGCTTTGTACGGGCGGAGGTGCAGGACACCTGTATGTTGGTATGAGGTTGGCGAGAGGCAGATGTATGGCCCTGAGATCGTGCAGCAGACGTCAGAGCAGATTGAGCTGATTCGCAAGAGATTGGTTGAAGCTCAGAGTCGGCAGAAGAGTTATGCTGACACTCGACGAAGAGATTTGGAGTTTGAGGTTGGGGATGCAGTTTTTCTCAAGGTTTCTCCGACCAAAGGAGTGATCAGATTTGGTAAGGGAGGCAAGTTGGCGCCGAGGTATATTGGACCATACAGGATCATGGAGAGGATTGGCAAGACAACATACAGATTAAAACTTCCTGAGGAGTTAGCACAGGTACATGATGTGTTTCATGTGTCGCTATTAAGGAAGTATGTGGCCGATCAGAATCATCAGTTGGTAGAAGTTCCTGAAGATCTACAAGTGAACCTGAGTTACAAGGAACAACCTGTTGAGATCGTTGATCGTAGGGAGAAAGTCCTTAGGAGCAAGGTGATACCTATGGTCAAGGTATTGTGGAGGAATCAACAGTTTGAGGAGGCTACTTGGGAGCCAGAAGATCGCATGTAGAAGAATTTTCCTGGATTGTTTGTATGAGTGTATTCCTTTTGTATGATTGTAATTCTTTGAATAATTGTACTATTGATTGACATGTGATGTATTCCTTTATTTTGAGTGTGATGTTATATGAAATTGTTTGGATTATGATCCATTTGTGAAGTATGGGTTCCTTTTGTTGGTATGTGTTTTGAACTCATTAGTAGTAGTTCTGAGGACAGAACTCTTCTAAGGAGGGAGTGATGTAGAACCCCGTATTTTCAAATATTATTTTAATTATTTGAAAATGAATTTAAATAATTTTTGAGGATTTAAATAAATATTTTCTAAGAAATTTATCTTTTGTACACGTGCAAAACAAGTGCAAATGACTTTTCAGAAGTTTGAAAAATAAAGTTTTCTTTATGAAAAATCATTATTTATTATTTGAAGATTATTTAGTATTTTTCCAGATTTTTCTGAAATTAATTAGTACTATTTGCAATTTTTGAGAAAAGAAGGACTTATTTGCAAAAGTGACATTTTTGAGGGTTGAAGTGCAAAATGCATTTGCTGGGCATTCCGATCAGTAATTGTTGAGGTTTGGAAATATATTTTTCTATTAGATCCTAATTTAAATGATATTTGGTTTAATTTTCAAGAAAAGGATTATATATGTGAGATGTACTTTTGGAAAGGATTATTTTGTAAAGTGGGAATAAAACCCTAATATTCTATCCGGCATATATAAGAGAAATTCTCTTTCAGCCGTCATTGTAAAAGAATATAGATTTTTGGTGATTTGGATACAAAGGAGGATTCTTGGATCTAGCAAGGAGGAGCTTTTGTGGATCTTTTCTTCAAATCAAGGTGAGTGGTTTGTTTTGTTTTGCTTTGCTTTGTTGTTTTGATTGATGAATGACGTGAGACCTTCGTTATGCTTGTTCGTGATCATTATGCCATTACTTTGTTAGTCTCGTTGTATGTATGATATGGATCTTTAATTTGGATATGGATGATGAGAACTCTTAGTGTTATTTGGATCATGATGATAGAAATATTAAGATTTGTTGAGGATATGTTGATTGTGCGATCGTATTGTTGGGAGACATATTAAGAATTGATTGTGTTATGATCAGATGATAAACATCTAGATCCGATGGTAGTAGTTCAGATTTTGATTAAGTTATGAAAGAAGTTTTGTTGAGAAAAACCCTAATCCAAGGATTAAGAGTTTAGATCATGAGGATATGAGATTTGAGTATTTGATTGATTGAGAAATGTATCCTTGATGGTGATTATTGAGAGTCGTTTATTAGCCTGGATACAATTGATTTTATGTTCAGTGAATCTTTAGAAAACTCCAGTTTGATTTGTGTTCAGACCTATTGTTGGAAACCTGTAGCCGACAGTCGACTGGACTATAAAGCAGTCGACTGGCACGAGCCTGTTGTGTATTTTAGTCTTTGAGATTTGTTCGGGACAGTCGACCTATGACTCCTCTTAGTCGACTGATATACTTAGAATATTTTTGATGAGAATTATTTGTTTTGTCTCGGGGCAGTCGACCGACTTCTTGGTGAGTCGACTGGTCATGCCTTAGATTATTTTTGTAAAATGTTGGGATATGTCCTCTGGACAGTCGACTGGTCCTTTATGCAGTCGACTGGTCCTGAAGGATCTTGTATTTGATTATGAGATATTTTGTTTAATGTTGATTTTAAGATGTTCAGTTAAGAACATGATTTTGAGTTATTCAGTTGAGCCACTTGTTCAGTGGGAATTTGTTCAGATATTTGTTTTTGAGTCTCTAGAGGTATGTGACCCTAGTATACCGGTGTTGAGATATTTGTTCAGTTATTTGTTGAGGCCCTTTGAGGCACATTTTCAGTATTCAGATTTTTAGTCCGGTAGGGTACACTACTCTAGGAGATTTGTTCAGTAACCCAAACTAATAAGGATAGGCATTAGTAGTGTCATGACGAATGAGAACATGAGTTAGGCACCTCAGTATGGCTTTTGATGTAGGATTTTAATCTCCTGAATTATCCAAGTAGTTAACTTGTGATGTGTGATTTATCTCCGGAATTATCCAGGTAGTTAACCTGAGATGTGAGGTATTTCTCCTGAATTATCCAAGTAATTATCTTGAGATGTGGGATTGAACTACGGAATGATCGGAGTCGAGGTGACGCTTTTGGGGTATTATTGTGATGATGAGTCTATGTTTAGATGTGGGATGATCTCCTGAATTATCCAGGGAAAATACCTGTGATGTGGGATCAATCTCCGGAATGATCAAGCATGGGCAAATTATCATAGTTTATCTTCATCTCTTAGTAGTCATCGTTGTCAGCATGTAGTCATGATGTTTTCTTGAATCACTTTTATGCATTTGGATTTCCTGTTTTTGCACACACTTGGCTTTTGGTTTTGGTATCACCCATTACTCTTTTATTGTTACTTCATACATTAGTGCTTGATTATTATTTGTTGGACATTATGCTTCAGATTCATTTATGTTATTTGTTTGATTAGTTGCCACTCACACCATTTTTATGGCTGACCCCTTTAGTTTGGGGGTTAGGGTTCAACTCTAGCCTCACATGTTGCAGGTTATTGCTTAGATTGGAGGTTGGATGCTTGAGTGGGCAGGTTGAGATAATTGGATTATTTAGTGATTGGTGTAAAAGAATTGTAAAGACATATTGTGTTGTTATTGAGCTATTAATGAAAGATTAAATTGAGTTGAGATGATTAGACTTCCGCTGTGATTTGTAATAATTGTTGTAATAAAGAAGAAAAATTTTAGTGGTGTTGTTGGTGTCTATTGTTCTATTGAAGTGGATTACTGGGATTTCGCCACTTATTTTCTAAGCTCTCATATTAGAAATTCGGGGCGCTACACCATCAGTAGATTAAAACCTTCTATTTGCGGGCTTCAGGAGACTAGGATCGAGAACCCAACTGATGAGGAGTTTAGGAAGCCGACCTGGGCATTGGATTTTGAGTGGAGATTTAAGTGCGCAGTTGGATATTCAGGGGGGATTGCATTAGGAGTGGATTTAACGATGTTCAAAGTTTTAGATCACAGGATTGGGAAAATTTCGGTTACTGTTAAAGCGAGAAGGAGATGTGATGATTGGGTTCACATTATCACTACGGTATACGGACCGTACGATTCTAGGAGAAGAGGTAGGTTCTGGGATGATTAAGAATTATTGGGCGGACCCGTGGATTATAGGGGGAGATTTCAACATCACCAGATATAGTTATGAACACGGTAGTAGGGGGCCAAGCCGCATTGACCAGGATAACTTCAACCTTATCATAGATGAGCTAGAGCTCATGGAGATGGAGCAGATAGATAGAAAGTTCACTTGGTCTAATATGCAGCCAGTCCCGATATTAGCAAAGCTCGATAGGATTTTGGTGTCCTTAGATTGGGAAGATTCCCATCCATTGGCCAAAGTGAAGGCGATTACGAGATTCACTTCGGACCACCTACCGTTAGTATTGGAGTGTGCGGAGGATTACGTCAAAACGAAATTTCCCTTCAGATTCAAGAAAGCTTGGACCCTATCGACAAATATTCGGAAAGTGATAGAGGATTCGTGGAAGGCCACGGTTATGGAAGTAACAGCAGTGGGAATCTGGATCGAAAAGACACGGAGACTGCGAAAGCATATCAGAGCATGAGCAAAGACGGAATTTGGAATGGTGAGAACTAGATTGCAGGAATTGGGCAGTAGGGTGGCAGAGCTGGAGGTAATTCAGGAGGAGAGAGGTCTCCGAGAAGTAAATATTGGAGAATTGAGAAATAATAGGATTAAGATCCAGCTTATTGCTGACATGGAAGAACAATACTGGAAACAACGATCGAGGGTACAATGGCTTAAAGAGGGGGATGCCAATACAAAATTCTTCTATAAGGTGGCCAACGGTAGAAGGAGACAAAACCACATCACCAGGCTGTTGATTGATGGCTCCTGGACGGAGAATGAAGGAGTGATTAGGAATGAATTCGACAAAAGCTTTAAGGAGCTGTTCGGGAGTAGAAAGCAGTTTAGATGTAAGCTACGTCCGGACATGTGGAGTGCCTCCAGATTGGATGGAAGCGAAGATATAGAGGGAAGGTTTACGGAAGCGGAAGTGCTTCGTGCCGTGAAGGCGCTGGGACATGACAAGGCGCCGGGGCCAGACGGCTTCCCGATATTCTTCTATAGGATTTATTGGGATATCATTAAGGCGGATATCATGAATATCTTCAACAATCTGCACGATGGGGTAGCAAACCTGGACAAAATTAATTATGCTAATGTAGTCCTCATCCCAAAAAAGAAATAGGTGTCAGGAGTAGAGGATTTCAGGCCTATTAGTCTACTGAATGGATCCTTCAAGATCGTAACAAAAGTACTGGCCCAAAGACTGAGTCCACTCTTAGATGGAGTGGTAGGGGAATCCCAAAGCGGGTTTATTAGGGGAAGAGATATTATGGATAGTGTGGCATCGGCCCACGAAATTGTTTATAGAGGAAACAAGGATAAGGCCGATGGATTTCTATTGAAAATAGACTTCTAAAAAGCGTATGGCTCGCTGGAGTGGGATTCGGTTGACGAAGCACTTCAACTAAAAGGTTTTGGGGATAAATGGCACATGTGGACTAGAAACTGTGTGCAAGGGAGAAAATCTTTTATTCAGGTAAATAGGCAGTTGGGGAAAGAAATCAGGTTTAGGAGGGGGCTAAGGCAAGGAGATCCACTATCTTCTCTATTGTTTGCTATTATCGCAGATGGTCTGGCGGAAATGATCAGTAGGGATAAGGAACAAGGGATCATTCAGGGTATCAAAGCTAAGGGGATCCAGGAAACAATTTCAATCCTACAATATGCAGATGATACATTACTCTTTGGAGCAGCAAAAGACAAAGAAATGAAGGCTATAGGCATGGCCCTACACTGCTTTGGCGCCTGGTCAGGAATGACAGTTAATCTATCCAAGACTTGCGTTATTCCAATAAGCGACCAAATATCTATGCCCATTGATACTATTAAGAGCTATTTCGGATGCGAATCTGATCAATTTCCGTTGGTATATCTAGGTATTCCGATCAGGCCAGGGGCACTCCAAAGAGAGGATTGGCAACCGTTGATAGATAAGATAGAGAAAAAACTATCCGGTTGGAAGGGCCGGTTGCTGACGTTAGGTGGTATGATCACATTATTAAATGCGGTACTCAGTAGTCTGCCGATTTATCTCATGTCAGTGTATAAGCTTCCGAGTTGGGTCATTCAGAAGATAGACAAAATCAGAAGAAGATTCATCTGGAAAGGAGCGGACGAGTCCAACAAAGGAATTCTGTTAGTTAACTGGGGTAGAGTCTGCAATAGGAAAGAATATGGAGGTCTGGGGATACAAAATCTAAGGGACATGAACAGGGCTTTGTTGAGTAAATGGTGGTGGAAGATGAAGAGGAGACGGAATTACTGGTGGTGCAAGTCATTCGCCAGATATAGGAGTTGGAAAGCACGCCGCTTCGGAGGAAGAACAATGTTCGGGAAATCATCCACACTATGGAAAGGAGTAGCAAAGGTGGGGGGGTTGTACAACTCCAATACTAGATGCAGAATTGGTAGCGGGAAGGATACTAGATTTTGGCGGGATAAGTGGTGCGGAGATAGGAATCTCATGAGCCTTTTCCCGGAAGCTGCAGGGGCTACGATTAATACAGATTCTTTGGTGGCAGATGTGTGGAATAATCAGAGCCTTAAGCTGGAAGTCAAGGGGCAGCTTACACAAAACGCAATCTCAGAACTGACAGAACTTAATTATTTCGTTAGGGCAGAAGGGCAGTACAATAACGAAGAAGAAGATAGCAGAGAATGGATGCTACAGCCCAATGGGGAATTCTCAGTTGCCTCAATGTACTTGAGGATCAACGATGGAGGATTGCGCTATAAGGATGCCAATAGTATATGGAAACTAGGGGTGCCTTTAAGGGTCAAAGTATTTGCTTGGCTTGTCATGAACGACGCGATATTATCAAAGATCAATCTTAGAAAAAGGAACTTGCAAATAGATGTTAGATGCGAGGCATGCTCGAGCGGAGATGAAGATACCAATCATATTTTATTCTCTTGTTTTAAGGCCAAGTTAGCTTGGGAAGTTGTCAGTTCGAGATTTGGGTTAATTGATTGTCCTATGTCTAGTTCTGATGTTTGGGGTCGATGGGGGGTAGAGTTAGTTAGAAAGAAAGATAGAGAGGCACGGGTTGTGATGGCTACAACAACGATGTGGTGTCTGTGGTTAAGTAGAAATGATTTATGCTTTTGAAACATTAGATGTAGCTTCTTGGTTACCATGCATAAAATAATAACTCTATCACATGATTAGACAGGTAATAGGGGAGCAATGAAGCAGCCCCGTATGGAGGACGAGGAATAGGGGATCAAGTAACAGTGAAGCAGTGGATACGAGTTCGATCTGCACTCAACAGATACTTTTGGGATTACCAGCTTCTAGGTGGATGGGAGCTGCAGTGTGGGGCAACACATCTTTAGCCCTTGTATCTTTCTACTATTTGTTTTTAGATCGTTGCATCGATGTATCTTGACTTTAGATGTCGTATTTTGGAATTATTGTAATTAGTACTACTATGTTTCTTTAATTACGCATTAATGAAGCGATGACAGGGACATATTTATTATCAAAAAAAAAATGTGGCGTGTTACTTTACTTATCGTGTCGGGTCCCACCCATTAACATAAAAGACTTGTAACCCCTGTTTCCGATTATACAGATTTTCAGTTCCTTCTTTCTCTCCATGTATTCTTATATTTTAATTTCCGTATAAATTCTTTTGGATGCATTTAAACCTTCTTGAATCTGAACCAAATTTACATTCAAACTTGAATCTTGTCCCACTTCTTTTATTTATCTATTTTGAAGCCTAAATTAATCCATACTATCATTTATTAATTATTTTGAATTCGATTGAAGCCCAAAAAGTAGCTCATTCTTTGTTGGATTTTAGCCCAAACCCAATCTCATCTCCTATTGGACTCTGCCCTAAACCCAAACCCACAAACTCATACATACACCCGTATACAAATTTCTACACTTTTCTCCACTCTTCCCCCGTCCCCATAACCACATCCTACTATCTCTAACTACCCCCTTTTTAATAATTATTTTACTATTTTTATTAACCCCCACACCCTCTCTCCTGTTTCCAAATCCAAACAGACCCAACTAATCAGAACGAACCAAAACTTCTCCATCGTCTTCCTCCCTCCTCGCATCGTCTTCAACCCCCACACCGCCAACATCGAGCCCCGTCGCTCGCGACGACCACCCTCGAAGCTTCGATTCCATCCCTCGCCTTCACCGTGCAGCACTCCACCGCTGAGCCCCCGCAACCTCCCCTCAACCTCCGTCACCGCAGAGCCCCCTCTCTGTTCGCTCGCTGCCATTGTTGCCGCACCATCTTCCACCGCCTTGTCTTCCTCGACAGCCCGACGTCTCCAACATCCCCCGTCGCTCACCCAGCGACGCTCGAAGCCCCGCCTTCGCTCGAACTCTCTCCCCACCGATCGATTCCACCGCGACTTCCACCTCCTGCAACGTCATTCCGTCGCTCCGACCATCGAGCGCATCCCGCCATCACAGTCGACGTCGCCCCCTCGTCTACACCCATTGCCGAGCTCGATCACCCCTGACGTCTCCTCCATCGAAGAACCCCATCACTCTACCACCTTCGAACCCCCCCGATCACCTCCTTCACATCGCCGTGAGCCTCTCACCCCTACCGCTCCGTCGTCGTCATCCAGGCCCCGTCGAAGTCCCCAGATCACTTCGCTCCATCGTCCTCTGTTTCGAGCGTGAAAAACAGAGTTTCGCGCCTTCGCCGGAGTTGCGTCGCCGCCATCGCTTCCCGACCGTGGTCACGACGCCGCTCCGCCACCGCAGCCGTCGCGAACCCCCGCTGCTCGCCTACAGCGCCGCTGCCTCCCTCTCTCCTCCGCTGTCGAGAGGTGGAAGACGAACGACGATTCGTCGCCCCCGCTGTTTGCTGTTCTGGGTCCTTGATCCGCTGTTGGCTGTCCCGTGTTCGGCGCAGATCCGCTGCGTGGACGAACTCTGATTCGCTGCCGTCGCTGTTTGCTGTTCTTCCCGCACCGAATCCCACACCGTTACTTGCTGTTTTGCTGATCGGGTGTGGGGGAAAATAGCTACTGTTGTTGTTTGTTGCTGTTGAGTTCCCGCACGTATTTTGCACGTGTTTCTTGGGATTGTTCCCCGGGATTCTGATCCCGTTATTCTTATTTTATTGAATCGACTACTACGAAAAATGCAAGTCCACTTGAACTATTTTATTTATTCTAGTTCAGGATTAATTGACCTCTTATGCAAGTAGTTCCAATTTATTTATCGTTAACTCTGCCTTGTGTCCCTTTCGTTAGGAGTATCGAGGGTTTACACGAGCTAACCCGACGTACTCTTGACTTCTTTTATTATCCCTTGACTCGAACCCAAGCCTAGACATACATTTGATATGAATAAAATAAATATAACTTGTACATGAGAAAAGAATACGCCGTGATTAAATACATGTTATTTACATGAGATCTTGTGACTTGAACTTGACAAAATTCACTTGACTTGTTACTGGGAAAATTCACATTACTTGCTTCACAGCAATCTTGATACGTGCATGATACAATAACTCGATAATTTTCCACCTGATGAACATTTATGTGATGCTGCCTTGTCTGTCTTGTACTGAGGTTTCGACCCAGTTATATTAGGAATCAGTTAAAATAATTGTTGTCTCAGATTTACCACTTCTTGCTTATTATTGTGTAATACGTCATGTTGCTGCATAATTACCGTTCACTTGACATTATTATAACCACTCGCATGTACATGAATGACGTAATAAAATACTAAAACAAGCCGGGGTTTCTAAGGGTTGACCTAGTAGTGGACAGTCTCAGAAAATGTACTCGGTAGGGCCCTCTTGTTACATGGACTTGTTACATGGAAGGTGGAGAATACTTGTGGAGACGTGAACTTGTTATCTTGTAATCTTGTTATCGTGATATACCCGAGTACACGCTCTGTTGACCCCACCACGAAGTCTAAAACAAACACTGCTGTGCGTGCATCGAACCTGTAGTATGGGATGCAGTAGTACATGCACTAGATAGGAGAAACAACTTGATAATAGACCTAGTTGACATGTATATATACTTGATAAAGACCATTGCTATTAGTACCATTATTGTCCTTGCAAATTTGATCTTGATTCATATTTCCTACACGTACCTTACTTCTTTACTCTCTGTTTTCACTACTTGCTGTCCGTACTTGCTCTAAGGACAAATTATTCTTTCTTTTTAGATAATCAAGTACAGGTGAGCCAAAGAGAATTTCTAGGAGGCATTGATGGGCAGACTTTCTACAATTGGAGCATGAGCCTCTCGACTTATTTGGTAAGTCTTTATATTCCAGATCTGGTTATTGAATTCCATTCTCGTTTATGTGATTATGTTTCCTGAGTGGTTGTGATTCATTTTTCTTATATTGTTGAGCTAAGACTGGTACAGCTTATGGATGATATGAGTTGGCGTACTTATATCATTCGCTGGGCCTCAGTTACGTGCCTGTGTTTCCGTATTCCGGGAAGCGGGGCGTGACAGGACTCAAAACCACAGGGATGGCAAACGGGTCGAACGGGCCGGGCCGGGCCGAACCCGCCCGGGTTGGCCCGTGATTTGTGCGGGCTCGGGCCGATTTGGCGACTTAGCCGGGCTGGGCCCAAACTTGATTTAGGCGACCTGCCCAACCCGGGTCGGGTCGGGTCGACCCGCGGGTTGGCCCGTTTAGATAGATAGGTTTTTTAAAAAAAATATTTTTAGCTTAAAATAATAATAATCTCTACTATATTAATGGGAGAGTTGGGGTTCAAACAAATAAACATTTTTTATTCCTTAGTGTGTGTGTGTCAACACTTGCAGCGCACGTGTTGGTAGTTTTTTTTTTGTTCTTTTCATTCCCCCTCCCCATTTTTCCCACGTGCATTACACTAGTAATAATAATACCAAGTAACTAATAATACTAATAAATATTAAAAATCGTAATAATAATAATAATATTGAAATAGTGAAATTGGCAAAAAAATTTGAAATATTATTCATATGAATTTAAGTTATACAATTTTCATAATTTCTAATGAAATGAAGAATTCAATTCACAAATATGTTTTATACACTAACATATTTCTTATATACAATTTTAATTGACTCCAATTTTTCTGATTTAACATAACAAGCAAAGATATAATACAATTTCTAACGTGTCGGTCTAGTTGCTATTACAAGCAAAGTTGTTGTTGTTGTTGTTGTTGTTGTTCTTCCGGCGAGTTGCTCCCACTTGTGGACGTTGATAGTGCTTTCCCTTGTGTCCTATCTTCAGTCTTCAGTCAGTTTTCTGTGCAGACGAGCATCTCTAACGAGTCGCGCTTCAAGCGATTCCTGTAATCAGTTAGAACCCTGCCCCTTGAAGAAAATGCACTATCAGAAGCAACTGTAGAGACAGGAGGAGTTAGTAAATCTTTAGCCATAATTGACAGAATACTAAAAGTGTGTTCATAGTCTTTCCACCATTGTAAAATATCTAGTGGAGAAGTAGAAGGCTCAGAATCTTGTTGGTTATACCAATTTAATTCATTTGGTTGATTAGTCCTATGTTTTTTTGATTGAATTTGTTCAAGTAAATTAAATGTTCTATCATCAAATTTACTTTTACCATTACCTTTAGAAGTACCAGAAGAAGAACTAACTACAGAAATTTTACAACTAGAAGCAAAACGTCTATCATAATAATCATACAAGTTATTTAATGTAGATTCAAACTGAACTTAAAAAGTAGCGCAATCAATTACTAATTCTACATTTTCCTCAAGTAATGCAAAAAATATTTCAATCAAACTCTTCATACCTTCTACTTTAATACGAGGATCCATAACGATAGCAATATAAATCAACATAGGAGGAGGAAAATAATACTTAAAAAATTTTTGGTATGCAGGTTTTACAATTTTACCAGCATTGATATCATTTAACATTTCGTTAAATATTTGCATCATGCTAACTAATGAAATAAAAATGCTACTAGAAGTAGATTTATATGTTTTTGAAAATTTTAAAGTTGCGGTTTTAAAAGGTTCTAAAAATTTTAACAAAGATTCGGCATAAAACCAATCGGTGGGAGTCATTTCAAAATTGTGCATATTTTTTGCGATACAAAAATCATTTACAACTGCTTTATATTCGGTAACAACATGTAGTAAATCAAAAGTAGAATTCCATCGGTGTCTAATATCCTTTGGAAATCTTCTAAAAGGTACATTTTTAAGCCTACACCAAGCTTTCCATTCTTGTAATATGCTTGGACTTAATGGAATGAAATGTACACAATTTCTAATTTTAACTATATATGGATCGACTATTTTTAATGCATCTTGAACACATAAATTTATAATATGACATGCACATCTAACATGAAAAATATTGTCAGATGGAGGGTTTAATACGGATTTTAAAGTAGTAATTGCTACGTTGTTGTTAGATACATTATCAAAACTAATACACATAATTTTATCGCGAATATAAAAAACATCACAAATTTCTATAATACGATTTGCTATTTCAACGCCACTATGGGGATACGGCAACGCCGCAAGTGATATGATTCTTTTTTAAAGAATCCAATAATTGTCGATCCAATGACATGTTATTCCCATCATTGGAATATTGTTGACACCCGTCCAACAATCCGAAGTTAAATTAACTCTACAAGTTAAACTCCACAAAATTGCAATCAAAGCGTCCTTCATTTCGATGTACATTTTAAAACAATCCGATTTTCAAGTATTTCTCGAAATTCTTCTAAAATGAGAGTTTAAGGCCATTTGGTTGAATTTTTCCAAGTCCCTACTCTCGGGATAGGAAAATGGTAACTCTTCCGTTATGACCAATCGGGCCATTTCCCGATGAACAGGATCGGGATCATAAGGGTGGCTGTCAACTAAATCGGTCCTAGGATTGATTTTTTATTGGCCTTGTAGGTCAACAAGAAGGTCTTTATGGTTATGTTGGATGTGTCTACTAGTTGTACCGGTGCCGTCTTCCCTCTTGAATTTGTATGTTTTACCACATGTTTTATAAACTTTCAAACTTATACCCGGAGTATGTTCGTCCGGGATATAATCGTAAAACTTATGCCAATCAATAGTTTCTCCTCTACTTTTCCTACTACTACGGGGTTGTGTGGTTTCGGTTGGTTGTTGTTCTTCTTCTAATTGTATGTCACCTACAAACTCGTCGGGTGCACCCCATTGTTGGGTAGGAGGATCATGGTACTATTGGGCGGGCTCACTAGTTGGGACAATTGGTGGCCTACGGGAAGAGGAGGAGGAATCTTGCCCGCTACGACCGTTACCCCGTGATCTAGACATAATGTACTAATGTACTAATGTATGTAAAAAAAAATACACAATGTAGGAATGGTGAATTATAAAAAAAATCTAAAAAACAAGAGGGTTGAGATAGAAAAGATAAAAAAACCAACAATAATTTTAACTACAATGAAAAAAATAATATAACGAGAGAGGTATGAAATTTTGATACCGTTCACCGTGGAATACGCGTATGTAAAATAAACCGTGAAAATAAGAATAGAAGTAGAACTAGAAAGAAGCGCTTCGCCGATTCCGCAATTGAAGAGTTGAGGAGAGCTTGAAGGAGAATTGACGAGAGTTGAAGAGAGTTGAAGACGTTGAAGACATTGAATTTTGATTTCGATACGATCGGAAATTGATCGTGTATATGTCTTGTTGGGGACTTGCTTGTTGAATACTTCAATTGTTGAATTTTTTTTTAGAAATGATTTATAATAGTAGAGAGAGTAGGAGAGTAAGGTGTGATTTTTTTTAGGGGTTTTTTTGGGGGGTATTTATAGGCTACAAATGTTTAAAAAAACAAAAAAAAAACAAAAAAACCAAAAAAATGGCTAGGAGAGCCATTATTGGGCTCTGTTGCACAGTGACCCAACAGGTCTCTGACCCGCGGGTCAACGGTCGACCCGTAACGGGTCGAACGTTCGACCCGTACGGGTCAACGGATCGTAACCCGCGGGTCGACCCGCGGGTTGGCGGCGGGTTGGATAGTTTTTAATGGATTCGCGGGCCGGGTTAGGCGGGTTGGATTCGCGTTTTCTTCGATCCAGGTTCGACTTGTTACTGTACACGGGTTCGATCCAAACCCGCCAAACCCTTACCCGCCAAACCCTTAACCGGGCCGGATTCAACGGGCGGGTCGCGGGTGGGTCGCCGGTTGACCCGGCCCAGTTGCCATCCCGAAAACCATTATTGCTCTTCTTCTTCTTCTTCATTCGACCAAAACCCTAAACCCCAAATTCTACCTCTCTCTAATGGCGGCGATTGGCGCAATCGGCGATTCTAAGAAGCGAAAGCGAGAGCCTTCGAACAAGGACCTGAAACCGTTCAAATCCAAACCCGCTAAGCCCGCCGTTGCGGCGGCGGCGGAGAAGCCGCAAACCCCGAGAGAGCGCCGACTGGCTGCTAAGGTATCGGAATCTTGTTTGGTTTTCACCGAAATTCTTAAAGTTGAGATCTTTTTGTGTTGTTATTAATTGGTTGATTGGTTTGGGAGTAGGCAATGTCGGAAGAGAGGAAGAAGAAGAGGAAGCCGAACTACAATCTCGAGAAAGTGAGCACCAATTCTGTTCATTTTAGATTCAAAGCTTAATTTTCAATATTCGAGTTTAGGAATTTATTTTGTTAATAGAATATTGCTTATTGATATATGACTAGGGAATGCCAAAAATATTTCGTAGTTTATGCTCAATTGTTTGTTGTAAGTTTCGTTACATGGCCCAAAAATTGGACCTGTGCTTAATTTCGAGGCTAAAACGTAAAAAAAAAAAAAAACTAAAAAAACTAACATAGGATTGCATGGGCATTTCAGAGTTTGGTGTACAAGTGTGTTTGCAATGAAAATTTGGTATTCTCAATTACCCAGGAAAGCTATTGGATAGTTTCTCGCTAGAAGAAAAAGTAGGCTGGTTTTTTGGCATTTTAGCATAGTTTGTATGATTTTCTGTATGTCTACTATTATTACGTGTAGGTAATAAAGTGTTTTCCTTTATTGATTAGGTGGTTTATTGAATATTTGCTGAATA
This sequence comes from Hemerocallis citrina, assembly GCA_017893485.1. NCBI lineage: Eukaryota > Viridiplantae > Streptophyta > Magnoliopsida > Asparagales > Asphodelaceae > Hemerocallis > Hemerocallis citrina. Next base: position 455,523,726 of record CM030358.1, on the reverse strand, counting down.
GCTTAGTTTGACGCCGTAAGGATATCGTCATGAATACAAGATATTACTTTAGGGCGTACATAGTGTAGTTCTTCAGTCGAGGCATTTCCAATTTTGTTCTGTTGTGTCTAATTTTTTGTCTTATTTAATTATTAATTTTGGCTAAGTATTGACTTTTGGTAATGCTGGACAGGAACTAGCTTCATTGTGGGAAAAAATGAGGTGTCATAATATCAGCAAAGAAGAGAGATCCAAGTAAGTAATTATTTGTTATTTTGGGAACACATGTTATTTGTTTAGTTATGTTTATTTAGATGTTTGCCTTGCGTTCCCTAATTAGTTTACATGGTGTCAGGTTTGTAAGTGAAGCTTTAAAGAAAATGAACGGAAAGTATCTAGAAATTGCAAGCTCTCATGTCTCTGCTCGTGTTCTTCAAGTGAGTTTCAATTTTTCTTATGCAAGTATTCTGTTTATCTTTTTTACGTCTATCTCATTACCGTTTATTATGCTATCTGAATATGATATTATGTCGATGCTTGTTTATGTTCTTTTGTGGTTTCTGTATCGTTTAATCTGATGATCTATTCACGTTTTTTAGACATGTGTCAAATACTGTTCACAAGCAGAAAGAGATACTGTTTTTGAGGCACTCAGACCGAATCTTCTTGATCTTTCACGGAAGAAGTATGCAGTTCATCTTGTGAAGAAACTACTAGATAGTGGTAGTCCACGCTTCTTAGTCCTTGAGTATACTGTGTTTAAAATGTTGCCACTACTCTAGAAGCCTTTATTTATTTAATAGAAAATTGGACTTATGTTTTATTGTACAGCCAATAAGAAGCAATTGGAAGGTTTCATCTCATCACTCCATGGACATGTCTCTTCTCTTCTTCGACATACAGTCGGGTCTGCAGGTATGTGGAATTAAATTAAATGTTGTACGATTGTATTCCACTTATTATTGCTGATAATTGTCATTGTTGATGCTCATTTTGTGGGCACTTCACAAGCTTAAGTATTGTAAGATAGATTTTAATTGAACAACTGAACAATGAGACTTCAATTGTCTCTCAAAAGTAATCTGGCTTAATAGTGAATTCATTTATGACATCCATGTTTAATCAAAATATTTATCTAATTATGATTATAGCATTCCTATTTTATTCAGTTCGTTTTAAGAGCAACTATTTCTCTTCAAGTATGCATCCCGTTGGATTTGAACCTAGTGTTTTTGATAATTTGTTAATTGTCCTTATTACTGCACCATAACTCCAATTATGTTGAGGTTTCTCCTTTGAAAACTCTGAAACACCTGGCCACCTGAAGGGTTTTACAACTTTGTAGCACTGACGAGTGATCTGACATCAACCCTCTCTTCGGTGCGAATTTCTAGTTGACGAAAATGTGGACAAGAGAGCCGGTTTTCATTACCTTAAAAGAGTAGTTGGTGTCCTCAAATTCTCATAGACTAAGATGAAAGTCTAGAAGAAGGGGAAAGATGATAAATTCAGCACACTTAAGACAAAAATTATGAGGCACCTTTTTTTTGGGGCGTATCTAAATTAAAATACCATCGCTTTATCTCATTTCTTGTTTATGTGTGATTTATAATTTAGCGAATCATTTGGTTCGTGTATTATCCATGCTTTGATTGACTCCTTCTTGTCCTCTTTTAAGTTGTTGATCACGTATACCAATTGGCAAAAGGCTCTCAAAAACAAAGTCTTCTGATGGAAATGTACTCTACTGAGCTTCAATTGTTCAAGGACTTGACACTCTCAACTTCAGGAAGGCAAGTAGACCATACTTAGTCATCTGCTTTTAGATTGTGCAAAGTGACAGAAAATTCTCATTCACATGATGACATCTATAACATGGCAATCACCTTGACCTGATTTGTTTTACCAATTCCTTTACAACTCTTATTTACAACTGCAACATTAAGTTGTCAATTGTTTATCTTTATAATTAGTGGGCTATTCTTGTTTTGTCCTTTATTTTATAGCATGGTTTTATTTAAAGGTTTTACATTTTTGGGGTCGGATGCTAAATGGAAGTTCAAAATTTGTTCTGTCTATTTGGGATTTTCTGAAACACTAATGTATTGCATTTTTTTCTTCTAAATACAACTAGTCTTTACTTTCCCTTTTTCTAATTTGTTGGAGCTCTATATTATTGTGTGTACATGTTTTCTATATATTAGTTGCTTAGCATTTATTATTTGTCAGGTTGGTTGACGTAATTTCTAAACTTGGACTGCAAAAATCATCTGTGATACAACACATGACATCTGTAATTCAACCAATTGTGGAGAAAGGGATTTTAGACTATTCTATTGTTCACACTGCACTTGTGGAATATTTTACCGTTGCTGACAAGGTAAATGTTAAGCTTGAATATCAACTGTTTTTTTTCTGTATATTATCTTTCTTGTGGGTTCCGCTCATTAAGTCTGATTTGCTTTTCTTAAAGTCCTCTGCCACAGATATGATTCAACAGATTTCACCACTTCTTATTCAAGAAACCACCGGCATTGATGAGGGTCCACAATCATCAAAGAGAAGGAAACAAAAAAAGAACAGGACAAAAATCCCACTTATTGTTCGATTGGTTGGTACAAGAGATGGATTGAAGGTCGGAATCATCTGCATCAAGCACGGGAGTGCTAAGGTTCGTATGTATATATATTTGAATCCGTAATTGACACGTCTACTGCATGTTTGTAAGTATGTTCTTCTTATATTACTTAGAGTTAGTCTACAGTTAACTTATAGATTACCGTATTAAGAATATGTAAATAATTATGTACAAACTTGGTAATAACTCTTATTCCGTATATTAATGTCAATTAATATACTATTGTTATTAAATTAGCCCTATGGGCGCAAAGTCCGTAAGGGTAAGGTAAAGTGTTCTTTATGGAGATCTGGAAGATATGGAAGAGAATCGAGGAGAACATTAAAAGAAAATCGGAAATCAAATAAAAAAAATTAAAACTTAAATTTACTGAAGTACCTATGGTCCTTATTTTATTATTATTATTATTATTATTATTTACCATTTTCACTTTTTATTCCAACAAGGGAAAATTGATTGATGGAATCTTCTTTTCTTGGTTGTTGATATGATTATGTGTCCTTTTGTATTTTAAACTTGTGCACAACCACAATGACTTTCATACTTTAGGCAGTTGAGTATTATATAGTTTGTTTTTCTACCTTAATGCTTGCATAATGATGATCATTATCAGATAAAGCTTTTTCCAATTTAAATGAGGCCAGCTGTAATATTTGAAAGATATGACATTGGATTGATGTCAACTCTCTATTATTTTGTGCCAAATTCAAGGTCGGTGGGTTTATCCACTCCAGAGTGCATCTTATTGTAATTTTAAGTGCCCCATTGGCTCCTGCAAATCTAGTAGATTACTATGGTAATAGCTTTGAGGAAGAGGAAAACATGATAGATTCTTCATGGAATTGCACTCAATACTGCATGAGTAATATAGCCATGAGCATTATATAATGCATTCTCATTTCCCACAATGAATGAGAATATTATTTTGATTCACTTAAAGTTATTCTATCAATTGGATGCTATCATTCTATCTCAGGAGAGAAAGAAGATTGTCAAAGGCATCAAAGGACATGTTAGACAGCTTGCTCTTGATCGGAATGGGAGTCTTGTGAGTATTTATCCTTTTAAAGACTATTTTGCTCATCCTTCTGTACTTGTTATATGTTTTAATATTGTAATTAGTCAATACATTGGTCATTATAGTGATCTCTATAACTTTAATTCACATTTTAGATGTTTGGGTTGACCATAGTGGCAAGGCTTCCTTTTTGTCTCTTGGCTTAGAGATGTGACTTAAAGTCGAATAATATTCCCTATAGAAAATTATCTTCATTATCCTTCTAGACTATTTTCCTTAGCCTTGCAGAATTAGACGATACCAAGTGGTCTTTCTAGAACTATCGTAAACCCTTTCTTATCATAGTTTTGGACTTTTGACATCAACCAATTAGAGAGGGTGGACAGCCGGTCATAAAACATTGTCAGAACTTCAAGGAGCCTTCACTCCTTAGTTGACCTCATTTTAATGGGATAAGGCTTAGATGATGTGATGATGATGATCATGATCACCATGTTTACGATGACCATCGCTATTAAAAGGTTTTGTAGTGGCACAAATTCATATTTTGATACAGGTTCTCATAAACTTGGGGTCTTATAATCCTCACTCTAATTATGTTTCCTGTCCTAATTTCTATCTAACTTTGGTTTCCAGTGTTGTTTAATCTTTAAGCTAACTCTAGTGAAGCCCTAACTGAATGCTAAATGACATTTAACTTTCTCTTTTTGAAAAACCTTTAATCCTCTCTTTTTTCTTTAATAAACATATATCCTCTTGTTTGCTGTTCATAACAATGGATGAAAAAGTTAACAGAAGGTTCTTCGGATTTGAAGAAGGATAAAAATAATTATTGAATTGAAATGAACTGGAAAAAAAGAAAAGAAGAAACGGAACAAAGATTAGAAAAATTCTGAGATGAGGAAAGAAAAAAACATATATCCTCTTGTTTGTTGTTCATAACAATAGATGAAAAAGTTAACAGAAGCTTCTTCAGATTTGAAGAAGGATAAAAATAATTATTGAATTGAAATGAACTGGAAAAAAGAAAAGAAGAAACGGAACAAAGATTAGAAAAATTCTGAGATGAGGAAAGAAAAATTAGAAGAAAAATAATGGCTTTAGGAAGGAATGTGTATGGTTAATGATTTGTAAAGGTACCCTTAGAGAGTTGTCCAAGTTAGTTGAATGGAATATAATGGTAGAACTTCTTATATCCTTTGCTGATGATTGAATTCCATGCCATATAAGGGAATTAAAACCAGAGGGCTCATCATTGTGGGCTCAGAATTGTTAACAATGTATCAATAGCTGGATCTGGATATGTCAGCACCGGAACTATCTCTATATGATATTTATTGGAGTCTAGTTAAGGAAACCTAAATTATAGATGCTTGCTTTGTTTCCCCCTATGCATTCATATCAGCACATACTTTTACGACTATCTTCAACTTCCTAGTAACAGCATGCACATTAAAAAGTGAGATAGATGTTATTAGATTTAATCACAGGCATCTGCAAGTTTTATTGAGATTATTTGCACTCGAGTGTTTTATCATTTACCCCCTTCTCTCCCCCATCTAGCTATCCCAAAAATATGTTTCTGGCTTTTTGTATTAACATTTCCATTATGGAGTTCCTATAATCATTTTTTAACTTGACATATGTGCATCTGATTTAATACATCTACCCAGCTACTTGCCTGCATCCTTTCAGTTGTCGATGATACGAAGCTTGTGTCAAAGGTCAGTATTCCATTAAATAAATTATAAGCATCCTGCAAGATCCTACCTCGTACTGATCATCATAACCATCACTTTCTTTTTCCTTCAGATTGTCATTCATGAGTTTAAATCAATTCTTAAGGAACTTGTTTTAGATCAAGTAAGTGTCCTGCAAAGTTTATAATCATCAGATTTGAAGATACTCACCAGATTAAACTAATGCTTGCTATATGGCATCAGAATGGGAGACAAACATTACTGCAGCTATTACATCCACATTGCGCTCGCTACCTTGGTCCGGACAATTTGGCATGTTTAACTTTATCTGTCCCTTCTCTATGTCCAAAGGTGAACATTTCGTTGTAAATTTCGTTGTAAATTTCGTTGAGCTTTTATATAAACTATAATCAGGTAAATATGCGCTGAAGTTTTCTAACTCTTTTTGCTAGGGTGAAGAAGGTGATGCCATTGTTAAAGAAGGATCAGAAAAGCACTCGGAGCTTGGTGCAGATAATGATAACAATGAGAAAAGCATGCAGCTAGATGTGGGCGGCAAGAAAGATCCTTCTTTGAGAAGACGTGAATTATTGGTCGAGAGTGGTCTTGCCGAGGTGAGTTGTTTGACAACCTTATCACCACTTTCCCTCCTATCTGTGCAAAACACGGGGGCACATGCACAGTTATGCACAAATGTACACTGGAGCACACATGCATGTACATGGACTGAATGCCACATGGGCACTGTGAGATAATGGGGATAAGTTTTAATATCCTCATGTTCCTACTTCCCAATGACTCAAACCACTATACCAGTTACATATTCCATTCTATTATCCTCTAAGACTGGAGTTACTATATGTAATTGCTGACTTGTATTTTTGACAATAATTGCTGAGTTATTTGATAATTGTGTGCTGTTTCCTCCTTTTTGTGTTCATCCCTGATGCAATTGCTGACCATCAAGATTCAAAAAAAAAGTTTGCAATGATGTTCTTGATTTAATTTGAGGTGGTGTATGATGATTTATTTGTATATTTTACTAATATTATATGCAGAGTATTATAGATGCTTGCATTGAGAACGTTGGCGAGCTAGTTCGTTCAAATTTTGGCAAAGAAGTATTATTTGAGGTGATCTCCCTCTCTCTATCTCTCCACCCCCCCCCCCCCCCCCCACCCCCCACAATACACACACATACACAAAATCCTTATAAAAAATGAACCAGAATATATACATGCACATTGGAAGCGCACACACGCACAATACAGAGACACCATTATTTCAGACATTATAAAGTTTTATTTTGTCAAGTGATTTAGGGCAGTAGAATTTCAATTTTTATTTATGATAGTTTATTTGTGAGAGACGCGGGACTGTCAAAATACTGTTTTAAGGTCTTGATATTTTTTTAGTGGATTGTCCTTAGTGGGGTTGTGACTATCCCTTTGAAGTTAGAGGAATTGATAGTCTTATGAAATTTGAATAAATACATTTCTAGATAATGCTAATAGCTAAGCTAGGATCCTAGGACTTATAAATTGTCCACGAGTAATGCACTAATGATATGTTGTTGTACTAGATTTGCCCGTGGACACGTGCCTACGGCACGTTTTCGGAACGATACAACACACAAAAAACCCTGTAAACAATAAAACAATAATTATGTAGTTCAAGTTTGTATAGTATGACAATAATTAGTTGTAAATAAAAGTCAATGTTTCTATTAGTATATGTTGAAAAATAATTATAAATGAGGGTGTAAAATCCAACTTCTTAGAACTTTAAGGGTGGAGAATGATGAAATTTAACTGTTGAAGAGATATTTGTTATTTTCAATATAACATGTGCAATAAAAAATCATAAAATTTCTGAAAATTTTACAAACCTGAAATCTTAAATTCTAAATTTCTAAGTTAAGAAAGAATGGGAGAGAGGGGGGGAGAGAGAAAAAGAGAGAAATATGAAAATGTGAAGAGAGGAGAGAGATTAATAAAGTAACGAGTTTTTTAGTTTTGGGGGGAAAATTTTAATTTTGGGGTTTGAAATTTTAGGCGGAAAAATATGTTTTGAGAGAATCAATCTAGGCCATTGATTTTAGGGGAGATTGAATGAGAGCCACTTGATAGCTTTCTTTGTAATTTATTATATAGATGTTAAAAAATGTTTTCTCTATGATCGGCAAGCTACATTTTACTGATTCCATGTTCCTGTGATATTATCAGAACTTGGTTGTTTAGAATTTGATATTGTGCCCTTATTTCAAAACAAAATTGCATTTGTACCCGCTAGTTGTAAAATTTGGACTTCTCGTTTGGTTTTATACCCTTGTGTAGCAATTTTGAAAACCAAGCTGCATATCACATGAATAAACTCCTAACATTGTGACATATATAGCTTAGTTGTGTTAACACTGTCTTAGTTTTGCTATATCAGAGTATAAAAAATTAATACAGCTTTAAAAAAAGGATACATCTACAAAAAAAGGATGCATCTGGAATTTTGAAACCAACTATTATGTGTTCTTTTTTACGAAGTTCAAATTGAATAGTGAAAATCATCTTATCTTTTGCAGGTTGCTGTTGGTGGAACAGACGGCATTCTGCAGCCTTTAGCCAAGAAATTGGAGTCATTGCATACAGCAATTGCAGAGCTGGCTGCTCTCCCCAAGGAGGTTGAGGATTCTAAAGAGGAACACGTTTTTGTGAATTTTCATTCCAGCAGAACCATACGAAAACTAATACTAGAGTCTCCCTCTTTTGCTGCTACCCTTTGGAAATTGGCTCTGGAAGGGAAGTCTGAGGTGTGGGCCCAAGGTCACAGGTAAAGAAAATGTGCATTTTTCCTTGCTGTGCTCTACTTTGTATCTATTTGCATGTATTTTGTTCTTCATTGTTACCAACTTCATGTGGGTAATGATCTGTCCCCTCCGTTTGCTATAACTACTCGGGCAATGAGATTGCGCTACATAAGTTAATGGAGAACAAGTAGGGCAAATATGGTATGTGTATATGATAGAAAATTAATCCTATAAACATAGGGAATTTTGTTGACGTCGACGTCAGTATTATTTACTTCTCTTCCATCCATAGTGTGCAAGGGAAGAGAAAAGGCATATGCAGTTTACATGCCTGAAAACAGACTTAGATAATGACGACTTCAGATGCCCCTGTTGGAGTTCCCATGATAAAAATAATTTTCTGTGAACAAATCATCCATCTGAGCTCTTTGCCTTCAACGTCTCTTTTGCAGTGGTAAGGTGGTTTCTGCGTTCCTAGAATCAAAGGATTCCAAGGTAAGTGGTTTGTCAAAATCAGAGCTGCAGCCTTTGCTTGCTAGTGGCGTACTAAAAGCTCCTGGTAAGGATGGGCAATTGAACAGAGAAGGTTGATGCTTATTCCAGGTTTTCCATGCTCCTGCGAAAGCCTGTTTGGATTGCCAGTATGATGTCCGTGAGATGAGATGCAAAATTGTAGGATGTCATGCATCTCTATATGTATTGCCAGTGTAATGTATTAAGTTAAGAGCAACAAAATTTTGTAGGATGTAATTTAATGCGGGATCATGTTTTCACTTTATTCAGGAGTGAATTTGTGTTGTGCAGTTGCAAATTTTGTATGATGCCAAACTAACTATGGAGTTCAATGCAAGATCATATTCTTTATCCATGAGTGTATATTTTGTGTTTTGGTTCCAGTTGCATTTTACATGTTTTGCCAAAGCAAAGCTTGCTTCTATTTGTCTATTGGACTCGGTTTCTTGTTTTGAACATACCTTGGTCGGTTTTTGTTGTTACGCAACCGCTAGAGGTGCAAAAGGAACAGTCAAATGTATGTGACAGAAGGCTTGGAAACTTTGTACCCTTCGAATATGGTTCGGCTTGGGTATAAATTGTACTGCATATGGAACCTATATGTGTGCTGCAAAAGGCTCAGGAAACTTTGAACCCTTTGAATATGATTCAGCTTGGGCATAAATCGTATTGCATGTAGAACCTATTTCAGTCTCGATATGCATAGCATTATAAGGTTCTACTTTTGAGATGCAAGTACTGATCCTTTAGCCTTCTATACTTCTGAGATGCAAGTACTGTTGTGCATTGGGTTAACAGCGATATTGCTGTTTGTCATGCAAGTCCTGGTCCATCGGCCATTTCACCGCCTTTGCGTATATCAAACTAGTTTTGATCGACTATAGATAACTACTATATGAATCACTGATGTTCATTAATCCTAATCCCGGTACTCTCGACGCTGATCTTTTCCTGGAGAAATCTTTTGGTAACTGAGATTGTTGAAAGCCTAGTCGCCAAGAATCAAAAAGAACAAAATCAGTACAAACAAATTTTTTGCTTGATACAGCAAAAACACAAAGGAAAAAGAATTATACAAAGAATGTTCATCAGAATTCCAACAGAATGTCACACTTCTTGTATCAGAATAAACCAACTGGAACTCAGAATCTGAAACCACTCTTCCTTCTCTCCGATCTCAGTTCATACACAGGTGAAGACTCGAACCTACTCTTCCAGTTATCGAACTTGCTTCTACTGCAATGCCAGTAATCATCTCGTAAATGTTTCTCCTGAACAGGAGCCCTAAAATGGGGATAATCCGGGGAATTCAGGCGGTGATCAGATGGGTCGAAAACAGGGGAATTCATTCCTGGTGTTTTGGCCTCGTTGGCCCGGAGGAGACAGCTCTCTATCACCTGACACTCGTCTTTGAATCTGTTCTGTACTTCTCTCAACGCTCGCAGAAATTTACTGCGTCGACTCTGGTTTTTGTGGGCATTTGTATTCGAGCGTTGTAAGTGCTTCCTGTGGCATTCCCCACAGTAGTTGCTCCTCCTGTCTGAATCGAAGGCCGTTCTTCTCGCTTTGTCCGAGAGGCATTCATATGCCTGAACAAAATGATACATACACATTAATTTGAATCATCCATCATAAACAACAGGAAAAATGAAAGAAAACCGCGATATATCTGAACTCAATGAACTACCTCTGATATAAGTTTGAATGCTGTTTCTGCTTCAGGATTCCTGTTCTTATCTGGGTGAACCTGCAATGCTGCAGAAAGAATTTTTTTTATTCTCTATAAAAAAAATTACACTAAATAATTAACTTGTCGATCAGATTCAAAATATATACCCAATTGTCTATATCCTCTTCTTATCACATCAATCTCTGAATCCTCATCAACCTTTAACATATACAAACAAGAAAAATTCACAACACATTAGTTCGCGACAAGTCTCATTTTTATATGACACATTGTCGTCTCACAAGGACTACTAATGAGTGGGTCGAAGACTAGTCAAGAATGGGAGTGACTTGTTTCGTTATTCTCTCATTAATGGAAATGGAACAGAACATAACAGCGTGGCTATATTTCACATTTTCTTTACTTTAAAAAAAAAAGAGTGACTTACTCTGAGGATGAGATACCAATCAACAAAACCCGGGTTTCGGACCGAGTTCGGAATGTGAGAGCAAGAAGAGAAGAGGGTTGAGATGGTGATGATCTCTCCCACCATTTGGGATTTGGAGGCCAGCTCGTCTGCTTCGTTTTGGCTCTCTCTCTCTCTCTCTCTCTCTCTCAATCGATTGATCGACACTATAGAAGTATATGAAGAAGAATAAGGAGAAGTTGCATTTTTGAGCTTTGTGAGAGTGTGGAGTTTGAACTGCTCTTGTTTGGATTTCAAGAGAGAGAGAGAAAGCCGGAATTTGCGGGAGAATTTTTTTGAAGAGGTATCCGTTATGAGTAGCACGTGCAGCGCCGTGGCGCAATGAAATTGTTTGGAGTTTAGATGGTTTCATCTCTAATTTCTAATCTCGAGAAGGCCTTAGTGTCATTTTTCAATCTATCAACGCGTGCGACGCACGTATATAATTAATATGAATAATGTTTCAGGTTCGGGTCCTTAATACGAGTTTGTATTTTCAATAAAAATTTATTAAGACGTGCAATGTCCGTGTATAACGAATGTAAAAGAGGTCTTAGGTTTGAGGCCAGACTACGTTAAATTTTTACTTTTAAAAATATATATTTATTAAGACGTGACGTGTAAGTTACTAATCGGTTTGAATGAGAAAGAGTTAGTTGACAATTTGATTTTTTTTTTTTTAAATATTTTTCATAAGATACTTATTTATTGGTTCGATGTACAAAAAGTCTATCAATTTTCGAACATAATGAAGATAAAAGCATGTGAATTGATTTCAGATAGGTAAAGATCAATCCCATCTGATAGTTTAATTGTATGTTAATAAGCTATCATTGTGAGATAATAGCCTACTAAATATAACGAGTATTCTAAACAAATGTTCATAGCATTAAATTATTATTATTGTGTGTGTTTGTGTGTGTGGGGGAGATATTGTAGAGAGACGATAACCGAGAAAGGAGACCAAACCAAGCATACAAATCACACAATTTTTTTCGGTATATTACCCTCTAGAGAAAGACACAATAGGAGGCGGACGATCTAACTTGAAGAAAAAGTTGGGCTCATAACAGATCACCAAGACCAGGACCATCTACTGTTGTTGTGTTGTTGGTCCACTGCTTCGAGCAGTTGACTGTCATATAAGTCGATAGCTGCTCTGCCTGGTTGCAATTGACTGCTAATATAGCAGTCGGCTGTCAACCCCTTCTCGACCTGCACAGAAACAACAACTCATTTGTTCTCCACCTTCACTTCAAATCTCTTCCCGGTTCACCTGTTTCTCTTCACATCGAACATAGTTTACATGACATAAAACTCAACAGACTAATATACCGAATGTACAGTCTATACCGAATTAAACTCTTATGGGGGGATTTGGTACGAGATAATGTGAAAGAGAATCATTTTTTTGTGTGTGGATTAATTACTTGGTTTGGTCAGAATAAACATAGTTTTAAAATGATTGCTGGATTTTTCATATAAATTAAAAATCTTTGATGGAAAGATATTGCATTCAGCTATAAAATCATTGAATATGTAAATAAATAAACAACAATGGACGGATTCCGAGAATGCATTAGAGTATTGTACTAAATATGGTAATAGAGTATTCATAAAAGTTTTTGATTCCCACTTCATATATATTACCAGAATTTTTCCAACTGTACACCAAGTTCAGCAAACATTCGTTGCACTCTTTTGGACTGGCCCATCATCCAGAGCGTTGTTAGAGAAATATGTTTTAATTTATGCACTGTAATTTTTTGTATTCTTTCCCGGTACTTCGAAAATGTTTTATTAACTGCTTATTAATCTATACTATTATTAAGCAAAGTCATATTTTTTCGGCTTTTTACTATCATGTCCTCATAAACATAAAAGGCTAAAAAAAATATAGGGTTAATATCGGAGGTCAGAAATGTAATTTGCATGTATTGAAAAAATAATTAACATGCATAGATTTGCATGCATGTCTGCATAGATTTGAAAAAATAATTAATAGTATAGATTTGTATATACTTGCACGCACAATTTATTCATAAGAAAGTTTCCTCCTATCAAAACCAGTAGGTCTAACACATGCATGCAAATATCAAAATGAATAAATTGTGCATGCCTGTCTGCATGCATGCATGCATGCAACCTCTTTGGTGACCTGGCCCTTCCTCAAAATCCTACACACCTTTATAGACGTGCATCGTGTTGGATGTATAAGTATATTCTCAGTATAATAGGATAATATTGTGTATATTATTCTATGGGGCAACACGGGTTTACACGTGTTATGTATTAATTATTGGAACGGGTTGAGTGGGCTAAAAGCCCAGTACCCTAAACCCAGTCTAATATCTTTATAAGCTGGTCTAGAGATAGTGCTCTGTGATATTCCAATACTGATAAGCACGGTATAATATCTTAAGCGGCTAGAGATTAACCCTAACCCTAATTTTCCCAAATCAGTATTAACAATCTTAAGATATTATACAAAAACTAATTTCAAGATTAGAGAGAGAGAGGTCGTCGAAATCACCGTCCGTCGGGATCTCTTCGTCGTCGTCGCCAACCGCCGCCATCGCCAGCGTTGACTCTCGCCTCCGCAGCTTTCGCTGGCAACCGCCGCCACATCCCCGCGTCAGATCAAGTGGAGGCGTCTGCGTTCGGATCTCAGCGACGCCAGTGGAGACGTTGTTGGGTCGCTGCTGCCGCTGGGGGGGGCGAGCGCTACCGTCGATGGGGATCGCCTTGCTGAGCGCCATTGCCGCCGGGCATTGCCGTTGCTGAGCATCGTCGTCGCTGAGCATCGCCGCCGCTGGACAGCGTCGCAACCGCTCGGAATTCCACCAGACTTGAGCAGGGTAGCTCATCAGCAAAACCTACTCCCATTACAGATGCACCCATCACCTTCTCACACCCAATAATATGGAGTACCAATTATGGGGTGAAATAGTTGTGCTCGAAAGGTGTTTGTTGAAATGCCTCTGTAGATTGCTCCATTCATGGGCAAAATGAGTTGAAAGAGAAAGCACAGATGAGATGTGGATGCAGTTGGTGAAAGCAAGAAGGATGATGTTAAAACAAGATCCAAATATGTTTGGACTGAATCAGATTTAAATTAAAGATAAGTTCTTCACCAAATTTAAATTGTTATTTAATTATCTGTTTGAATTTTGTTGCTAAGTGCTAAAGTTCAAAACCGTAGCATGCATTGTTTAATTAAATACAAATTTGAATAACTGCTTTAGCTACGTGCTAAGGATCAAATATTTATTTTGATAAGTTAAACTGTATATTGACTATGAAATTCGGATCTCCAATTAAATTCTTGCTAGAATTAGATAGTGCTAATAATTTGTTTAATTGGCTAATCTTTAACAATTTGATGAATGTAGGAACTTTAATGTTACCTACAAATTGTGTATGTTGGAGACGATGGATTTGCATCACGATATGATAAGTCTGCACTACGCAGGCTTCTCCATCGAATTTGGAAAAACACTTCTAACTTGAAGTGTCGGTATGATCTACTCTAACTTTCTTAGTATTTTTCATGTGATGAATGTGTTAACGTTTTGTGCGTTTGATCATATGATTGAGAGTTTTAGATCATAGTTATTCTCGCTTTAAAACTAGCATGTTTAGGGTTGTTAAGTATTTTATCATACTATGTGTATAGATATTTTGACAAATCCATTGTTTGCAGTTTGTGTGAGATTATATATTTGCTTCTCTAATAATTAAAATTTTTGTATAAGATTTATAACAAATGTCCGTAACTTAGATAGGAGCATTCTATAATGCAGAATATGACTCCATTATTTACGTTTTGTTCTTTATCGTTCATTGTACTGTGTGTGCAAAATTGAATTATAAAATATGGGTCATAATCTCGCTTAGTGTTTCGAAGATGATGAAGAACGAATAACGAAAAATATAGCTCAATTTGTTTGAGCACGTGGACATTGTTAGAATCACTAGAGAAAGCAAACAACTTTGTAAAATGTAATAGAGTAATTTTGTATTAACTCTTATAAGGTGCATATATTGTCAATCGCATGTATAAGCTGAGTTTAACAAATGAGACAATTAATAATAATAGTTCTAATTGTGTTCTTGAACAATAGCATATTTGGCTAGGATTTGAGAACTATATATTCAATTGTTTGTGAGGAAATGTGATTTAATTATCAAGACTGTAGGGAAAATGGAGTTAAAAGCTATTGTGCCAAAAGTTTTAACATCCAAGTTGTTTTGAAATTTAGAATCACTATGAACTATATATTAAATTGTTTGGTCTTGTTAAAACTCATAACTCTGCTAAATGACACTCCATTAAATATGACAAATATAAAAGTTGTGCTCAGACTATGATCACTAGAAAATCATTTAGTATGGTCTCTAGGAGCATACAACTTTTTGAGTCAATACATTTTGATATTTGTGATCTCAGTAGCTTTGTGACTATATGAGACGATTGTTGGTCAGAAGTATTTAATCACCTATGTAGATGATTATTGAATGTTTGTCATACATATATGGAGGCTGTAACACTCGTTATTGTGATAAATTAAAATCTAGTTAAATGCTAAAAATCAAGGGTTCAGTGTTGATGGAGGTGGTGAATATGTTTAACAACTTTAAAGAAGTTTGCATTAGGCATAATCTCCACTGCACTCTACTTACAACAATCAAACAGTATTGATAAAAGTTAGAATCAAACTCTTAGTGAAATGTTGAATTCTATATTATTGACTGTTGTTTGTCTTGCGTAATAATAAGTGATGTTGTATTGTTAATCATATCTCTAATGTGTTACTACACTCTAAATTGAATACACCTTATAGATCATGGCATGAAACACAAATAATTTTGTTAAAGTGAGATTTTGTGTTGTGATACTTCTGTTAGAGTACATGACCCTAGAAGGCCTAAAGTAGGACTTACAACAAATATTTGTGTGTGTTTAGAAAGTGCAGAATGTAGTTCTGTGGACAGATGTTGGATCTATCTAATTTGTGTTAGAAGAATCTAGACTTGCAAAGTTCTTTGAAGATGTGTTCATCAAAGATAAATGTATGAAATAATCTAGTCCTACAGACACGTTCAATGATTCACAGTTGGAATCAAGAACCAGCCTTACTGACACTTAAAACCTGAATGACAAATGAACTAAGAATAGTCTTTAGTAGAAAATGAGATGATTTTGTGTCATACAATAATACTTCAATTTAGTTGATCTGCCAAAAGAGGCTAAAACTATAGTAAGTGAGATTTTGTAGAAGAAACTTAATTTTGATTGTTCACTAGCAATCTTAATGCTTTTTAGTAGCTAACAGAAAATGGGGTAGATTTATTTGATGTCTACTCACATGTTTGTCATATTGCTACAATAAGTATTCTTCTTACCCTTACATCTATTGAAAATTGTCATTCATAAAAGATATTTAAAAGTTTTGTACTTGATATTTTGTACTGAACAGTTTTGTACTGGAAAGTTTTGGACTAATATGTTTAGTGAACAAGATTTACAATTTAGTAAAATCATTGTATGCTTTAAAACATGTAATATAGCTATCGTATAAATAATTTGACAAATTTTTCAAAGAGCCTAGTATATGAATCAAGTAATTCAGATCAGTGCCTTTAACTTTGTGGTGTGTCAAATATAATGGCTATTATTTACTTGGTTTTATTGACATGCTTGTTGATTGGAAGTGACATCTCTATTCTAAATGGAGTTAAAATTGTGCTATCCAAATAAATTTAGCACCTAAGTGGTGTGGACACCATATTATGTATAAGGGTGAGTTTTGGTTGGCAAGGGATAACCCTTAGTCAAACTCGATAAATCAATAATGTGTTTCAAAAGTGGGGATATAGTGATCGAAAGTGTGTTTTGAAACACCTTATGATTATGATACAAAGGTTGACACCTTATGATGGTGCAACTATGAGACAGGTAGATCATTCTAAAAGAATTGAAAGTCTCGTGTATACAAAGATCTGCACTAGAATAGACATAGCCTTTGAGGTAGGTATGATCTGCAGATTTACTAATAATCCCATACACATTTGAGTGCCCTTAAGAGGCTAATGAGATACCTGAGTGGTACTCAAGAGTTTGCTTTGTGCTACTCAAAGTTTAGTGAAAGTCGACAACTAGTGGATATGCGTTCGCACTAGGAGGAGCAGAAAAATTATGGAGATTAATAGGCAAACAAGTGTTGCGCTCTCATCCAAGAAATCAGACCTCGATGTGTTATCCTCTGCAGGAGAAGAGGCTGAGTGGATTGAATAACTTATTGCTAATCATCCATTTGAGAAGTTTAATGTAAATTCTCAATTCTGTTATGCGACTATCAAGCTATAATGCACTGTAGCTCATAACTCACTCTATAATAGTAAGAGGAGTATATTAAGGCTGAAAGAAGCCTAGTTGAACTTTCTCATAGATAAAGTGCAATTGTGACAAGTATGGCCAATGCTCTTGCTAAGAGACTTGAAAATGATCTAATTATCAAAACTGTGGGGAAAATGGAGTTAAAAGCTATTGGGTCAAAAGCTTTAACATCCAAGTTGTTTTGAGATTTAGAATCCAATTGGAGCCATAGAGAAGTTCAAACTGAAGCATCAATTTTAGGCAGTTAGCATGCTTTAGATAATTTGAAAAGTTCTATGTAAATTCTGTTAATATATAACTTCATTCCAATTTTGATGATGCTATATATTTTCATAATTTACTTCGAATCATCTCATTATTCCAAAAGAAAGCATGAAAACTTGTCGATGTGTTTCCGATGTTTAGAATGGTTGTTATATCATTCCAATTCTGATGATATAACTCTTTTATGGATTCATGTTTCATTCCAATTTTGATGATTCAGAATTAACCATAATTGATTTGACTGTTCTATCATTCCAATATGAAACATAGTATAGTTCTTGTGTAGAAACTATAATAGTTCTTGTTCTTTATTTTATTAAAGAAACTTGATTGTGATGCTTGCGTTACATTTTGCTAAGCTATCGTTGAATTGTACTAAGTTCTTTAGTAGAACCAGATACTTTATGAAATTTGCTAGAATTCTTAGAGATGTGTCTCTTGATATTCTTGCTTTCAATAAGCTAGCAAAGTTGGAGGGGAGTTGAATCTGTCAACATAGATTTCAAAATAATGATTTGCTCAAAATGGAGGAGTAAACATAAAGCAGTTTGCAAGGATATAGTCTTGGTTTATTTCTCTGAGGAATAACTTTGTCACTTGCTTGATAAAACTTCTGTTGAGTTTAAGACTCTTGTGTTCATGAGCTTAAAACTCATATTTTATTCTTGAAGTTTATTTGCTTTGGTTGATTTTGAAACTATGACAGTTTCCTCTTGTTGGTTTAGTCTTTGTGAACTATTCATTTATGGTTTTAGAACTATTTGATTATTTTGGTTTAGTCATATTTGAACTATTCAAGTTATAATTGATTTAGCCTATGAACCATGTTCTTTATGATTCAATAATGTTTGAATTTTTGTGATCCAATATTATAACATTGCTTAGCCTAATATATTGAGAATATAGGAGGAGATTGTTGGATGTATAAGTATATTCTCAGTATAATAGGATAATATTGTGTATATTATTCTATGGGGCAACACGGGTTTACACGTGTTATGTATTAATTATTGGAACGGGTTGAGTGGGCTAAAAGCCCAGTACCCTAAACCCAGTCTAATCTCTTTATAAGCTGGTCTAGAGATAGTGCTCTGTGATATTCCAATACTGATAAGTAGGGTATAATATCTTAAGCGGCTAGAGATTAACCCTAACCCTAATTTTTCTAAATCAGTATTAACACATCGCACGTACATTATACTAGTATTAATGAAACAAAGTTGCGTTATTCCACCTTCTACTTCCAAAAAAACATTCTTTGCAGCTCTTCTTAAGCTGTACTCCTTGGAATCAATCAATCAGCATGCATGTCAAAGAGGGTGAGTAGTTAAGAAACTATATATTGTTGAATTAGCTAGCAACAATAAAAAACCATCCATCTTTAATGTGACTTTAAGGACTTGGGAGTTGGAAGTTGTTGGGTTTTTGGACCTAGAAATCATAAAATTAACCCTCAAAATATTTATTAGTAGGTGTTGGGTGACAAAGTTAGGCACCCTTGGAACTTCCAAGTTCTAGCTCACTCTTTTCAATGCCCCCAGCTGGCTCATTAGAAGTTGGGTCGTGAGTATTATTAGATGCCAGCTCTGAGATTAGGAACCCTAGCAAGTTCAACCACAATACAAAACCTAGCTAGCTATCATTTTGAATTTTCCATAAAATCTTAAAAAAATAATACTTTGACTGAAAATATTCTTTTAGGGAATGATTAGTATATTTCTAGAAATTTCTCGTTAATAAGAGTCAAATACACATAATCCAATTTCAAGTAAAAATACAGTATACAGCTTATTATTGATTCATTGCCTAAAAGTTAGTTGATAGATACTTAGAGCATCTGTAGTCGTAGTCGTTATTGTTAAATTTTAACTATTTGGCTTACAGCAAATAGCAAAAATAGCTTTCGACGTAGTCATTGTTAGCTAAAATTTGACCGGATGGTAAATTATCTCCAGTCCGACCTTTTTAAAAAAAATAGTAAAAGAAAGTTTTCCGAAACTGACTGATAGACATTTACAAAAAAAAAAAAGATAATCAATTAAAAAAAATCAAACAAAATTACCTGAAGTCTTGGACGGTGTATAATATGTCAACTTTTTTTATTTTTTATTAAAAAAAAAATTACGCATTTTCGGACGGTGTATAATGTCTCATCCCATAAAAATGTTTTACAAAATATTGTGCGGCGGTGTATAATTAACCGTCCGTTCATTTTATTTTTTTTAGACGGTAAATTATATTTCGTCCGATCTTCAGACGAAATATAATCTAACGTCGGGCTATTTTTTCCATTTAGCCAAATCGCCTGCCACAGATGACTGGGTACTGTTCATAAAGAAGTCAAAAAAAAGGCTAAATAGCCTACGACTATAGATGCTCTTAAACACCATAGTTGACACTGCAGATTGAAACTTTTGACAAGTATAGTATAAGTAGTTTCTCTTATTATTTTGGCTATTAAGTAACTTTTAGACCATTAATAATTATTATATTCATCTTTCTTTGAAATTAGAAATTAGCATATACGAGATATATTAAAGGTAGTTCCAATCCAAGATAAGTTAAGAGAAAATCGTCTCAGGTGTTTTGTACATGTCACACGTACATCTAGTAGTGTCCCCGTTAGAAAGAGTGATTTGATAAGTATTGAAGGTAAAATTAGGGGTAGAGGAAGACCTAAACTAACTTTGGTGGAATTCTTTGAAATTACAAACTAGTGTCCTCAAGAGCTAGCTTTTAATTGATTTTTTTCTGAGTAATGCTATTAGAGCATCCACAGTCGTGATTGTGAAAAAATGCATAAATGCATATTTAGATATAGCATTTGCAACGTTTGCTGCAGTCGTCGAATGGTATTTTATAGCAATTTAATATAAAAAAAATATCAGACGGAATTTGTAGATCCGTCGTAGGTATTTAATCATTTTTTTAACGTTGACGGAAGTTGAAGTTGCGCCGGAAGAAAAATAAAACAAAAATTGAATGGAGGGACGGAACTAGTACTTCCGTCCGACAATAGCGGAATGGAGGGACAAAAGTTCAAGTTGCGTGTGAGGGGAGGCTTCTTTTTTGGGTTTTTTAATTACGAAAAATTAAATTTTTTTTTAAGAGACGGAAGATGAAGTTGCGTCAGAGTATTAAAATAATAATTTTTTTTTGAGGGGCGGAGCTTCAAGCTCCGCCCTTTAAATTATGCATAATTCTTATATCTTTTCTCATTTATAGCAATGTATTGTTGCGTTTTTGGCAAAAAATGCATAAATAGCACATTTAATGGATAAATAGCACACGGACTGTGGATGCTCTTATAGTTTTGTACTCAATTTTTGTCGGCTTATTTTGTAACTAGTATCATGCACGTGCGATGCACGTGGAGGAAGAAGGAAAAAGACAAAAAAAAAAAGGAAAATAATTTCCAAACTGATCCACCGCCAAAAATATTTACCAAACTGGTCCACTTTTGCACGTGCACGCGGAGGAAGAAGGAAAAAGACAAACAGGGGTGTATTGGATTGGAATTTGAAAAGAATTTAAAAGAACTGAGAATCCCAGTATTTAAAGGATTTACGAGGAATTCACCTAAAACTTTGACTGGGATTTATAAGGATTTTAAAATAGTTTGATGGAATTCTTATTATGAATTTGAAGGAATTTGAAGGAATCCCAGACCCTTTTTTTATTAGCTAGGAAAAGCTTAGACACATTTTCTTGCTACATGGTCTTTAATATAACGGCAATGTGTGGGAATCTGCTTGTTGCCTGCAAATTGTTCGATGAAATTCCTGAGAAGTATGTGATATTTGCTGGACTTCCACAATTCTGGGTATTCTTAGTCCTGTTCGTTTATCGAATCAGTTGAGCTGCTATCTAAAACCCATTGATGGTATCATATATGTGTTGATTCTAGTTGTAGACGTTTGGGTGCATTGGATCAAAGGGAGATATCGTTGTGCTTGTAATGGCACAAAATCAGATGGGTATTGATAATATTCGAATTATAGATACAGCCAGATGTGTCCTCATTGGATCAGCCATGAATGGGCTTTTTTCGAGTAGGAGTTGGAAATGTTCAGATGTTTAGGATGTGGCTACAAAGTGGAATGAAGTGAACCATGTAGGATAAGTTATGAATGTTTTTTCATGGAAGTAAATGTGTACATGAATTTCGTGGTTCCAAATTTGTCAAATGGTCGCCGGAAACCCTACCAACACCGTCTTCGGTCGGTAACTTGGTTCTCGATATAAGTTCGTTGTTTTTTGGGTGTGAACACCCTAATAAGGGAGAATTTTTTTTAGGTTTTCAATATGTCGGTCCTTGTAATTTTTAGGTTTTTGGTGGCAATGACGAAAGATGGTGGTGTTGGGAAAAAATATACAAAATCTGTGGATGCAAAATCAAGCTAATAAAAAAATATACAAATAAATCAATACCTTCACAAGAGAGATGGATGCAACTAGCCGTGGGAAGAAAGAACTGAAGAAGGGAAGAATGTCTATTTGAAAGTTTCTATAGAGATGGTGAGAATTGTAGAGGGTTCTGGTATTTATAGCTCACACCCTAGATTCCAACTAAATCCTGCAAATTCTCAATTCTACCAAAATCAATAATTTTTTGAATACACCAAGAATTAAACGGGGCCATTTAAAATCTCAATTGAATACACCGAGAATTAAATTGGGTCATTTAGAATCTCAATTGAATACACTGTGACTTTTATAAACTCCTTTAAAATCCTAATTGAATACACTAGGATTTTAACATTCTTTTAAATTCTTTTCAAATTCCAATCCAATACACCCCTGAAAAAAAGGGGAAATAATTTCCAAACTAATCCACTGCCGAAACTATTTACCAAACTGGTCCACTTTCGAAAATATTTACCAAAATGAGTCATTTGGCTTCAAAATGACAAAATGAAAAAAAAAAAATAATGACAAATACCACTAAGGCGTTCTCCCATTATAATAGTAGAGATGAAGAGAGTATTGGTCAGCTTGCAAGCAACGAATGAAAATATAATTTTACATAGGCTCTACATTCTTATATTCTGAAGTCTCAAATGGTTCTAAAAAATATGAGTAAACAGCATTATTATTATTATTTTTCTTTTTTAGTGAAATTTGGAGATCTACCAATCCTCACCTACATAGTAAGAGGGGCCACTCAAGTGAGAAGAAGGTGGATTTTTGAATATATCCATTTGAGTCTAAATGCCTAAATAGAGTTCTGTATAGGTTGGGGCAAGTTGGATTAGGTGAGAGCTTCATTTCATGCAAATAGGAATTTTTCGGTGCGACTTCGTTCTCTTTTTTCTTAGTGAGCTGTCTGTATCCATCGCTCCATCACTTTCTCATTCACAGGGAATGATTGGTGTGGCCCTTTTCACCTTTTTCTTAGTGGGATGTCGGAGTCTTCCCCACCCTTTTTATATTAATAATATTGCAGACTCCATCTTAGAGCATCTGTAGTCTTTTAATTTCAAATTTTAGGTATTTGATCTATTGAAATAAGAATTTTGGATTTGAACTTCAGTCTGTTTTAATCCAAAATTTGAGTTTTGATTTTAAAAAATTGACAGACGATAGATGATGTCTAGTTCCAAATTTTTTTTTAAAATAAAAAAGTGTCGGACGATAAATAATTTCTCGTCCGCTGATTAAAAAAAAATACTAAGAGATGGGAAATCATTTCTTGTTTCAGCAAATCTATTTTAAAAGAATTTGCTCACGGATGGAGAATCATTTCCCTTCCGAGAGCTGTTTCCACTAATTTAATCCTAATTAAATCTTAATTTAATCCTAATTTGCACGAATAATAATTCTATAGGCATAATTTTATAGATTTTCCTCTTTAAATTTTGGAAAGAAATCTCCCGGACGGGAAATCATTCCGAATTATTTTTTAAAAAATTGATCAGACGATAATTGATTTCCCGTCCGATATAATTTTTTTTTTATAAAAAAAAAGCGACGAAATATGATCTTTCGTCTGATTCTTTTTTTTATTTTAAATGAACGGACGAAAGATCATTGTTCGTCGACTATATATTTCAATTCCTATATCTTCTCCCAGATATAGTCGGCCACTATTCCCCACAAACCCCAAATTTGGGTATTTAGCCAACGACTACAGCTCAGTTTTTGCCAAATTTTACAAATTTTGCAAAATACGACTAAAGATGCTCTTAGCGAAGTGTCTGTATCATGCTGATATGCTATTTTTACGCTAAATAATGTGATAAATATGTTATGCGAAATGTAATATGGTGCATAATAATGGAAGAGGATATATTGAGAATGCGAGGATAAATTTTTTTTAGACAAAAGTTGAGTACGGCCACCTTGTTTCATTAACGAGTAATAACGACACAAATCCAGAAATTCGAGGTTAAGTAAAAAAAGGTACATAAGATAAACCTCCAACAACCTAGGATGATAGGTAATACAAAAAGCAAAGATGTAAAAGCATATAAAGAAACATAAGAAAGCAAAAAAAAAAACCCAACAATTGCCCGGGGGGCCATTCTCGATCTCCTCGTCGTCGTATGTCTGCTAAGGAAAATGCTCAGAGATATGTTCCTTGGCTCCTGCAGTTGTTGTCTCTACCCAAAATGAAATCAAATGCATGATTTGGTGAGTTTACCATGGGTGGGAATTATTACAAAAGTCACGAAAATAAAATTTATTTTTGTTTAGCCAGAGTGTCCCGGTCATTGCGGCTATCACAATGTATCATGCTTCTTTCGCAGGTTTTCTACCTCTTGCAAATGTGTCATCTATCCATAGGTTGTCGAACGATGTTAGGAAAGTGTGCACTCCTAGTGCTCGGTGAACATCGTGCCAAGCCGCCTTACTTCTAGGGCAATCAAGCAATAGATGACTCCTTTTCTACGGGGGCGTTGCAAAAGTCACAAGAGGTGTCAATTGTCGGTTGTCTTTTGGCCAAGTTCTCTCGAGTGAGGACCGCGTCATTGAGCACTAACCACATGAATACACAAACCTTTAAGGCGGCTTTGACTTTCTAAACTACAAAGGACCAGGGGGACTCAATCCACGGAAGTGTATCCTTGAGTAAAGAGACTGGACTGTGAAACGTATGATCTTTTGTAGTTCCCATGAGCGGCTATCCAGGATTGATGTACATTCGACCCTGGAATTCGCAGTGTATTGTCGTAGTTCTTCTAATCTACACTTTAATTGTGGTGAGAGTCTGAAGCTGGGGATGGGATTCCAGCTGCCTCTTTTACGTGCTTTGGCTACGAGCATTTTAGGATACGAGCATCGTTGGAAAAGGTCGGGGAAGATTGACTTCAAGGGTTGTCCCCTGCACCACCTCTCCCACCTGAATCTCGTTGAATGTCCATTTCTCGGGAAGGAAGATGTGCAATTACTGAACAAATCGTGTGCCTAGGTCCTACACGGAAGCCATCCATTTACCTTTGAAGTAATGTTGGATTGAGTCTTGCCAACCTTCACCATTTGAGTGGTATACTTTCCACCACCATTTACCAAGTAGGGGTTCATATCCTTAAGACCAATGATACCATGCGCTTTACGCATGAAGGCTTTTTCCCATATGATAAGGTGGCATCCTTCTATGGCCAAGTATGCTCCTTTCCATATGAAAAGTTTTAGAATCCTATCAATCCTTTGGATTACCCATCTAGGTATCCCAAAGAAGGACATGTAGTAGGTTGGAAGTCTGGAAAGTACTGAGATAATGAGTTTCACCCTCTGTAACGCCCCGCCCCAATACTCAGACAAATTATAGATACTATGTAGTACAACTGCCCACCACAGGCTGCCTCTCAAAAGGTGGTTAACCGGATTGGTGACTCTTGATCATTGGCTAATAGTATTTATACTCAAATTATCATATCAAACCTCCCATATGGGACTAAATTTCTCAATCTCAATCTCAAATTTCGAGCCGACCAGTCGACTGCTATACCAACCAGTCGACTGTTCGCTCCAAACAGGGGTATTACATACACCCCCCCTTAGGACCTCAGCGTCCTCGCTGAGTACAGGGCACACATCTAGTGTAGGACCGCTCTTTCTAGCCGATGTAGTATAGTCCCTTATCCCGGAGATCAGTCACTCTCAACACCGCAGATCGGATAACACACTCAACACCGATCCCGGAGATCAATGACTCTCAGCACCGCAGATCGTAGGCCTCTCCTACACCCGGGGTCGAAAGTCGGCTCTGATACCATTTGTAACGCCCCGCCCTAATACTCAGACAAATTATAGATACTATGTAGTACAACTGCCCACCACAGGTTGCCTCTCAAAAGGTGGTTAACCGGATTGGTGACTCTTGATCATTGGCTAATAGTATTTATACTCAAATTATCATATCAAACCTCCCATGTGGGACTAAATTTCTCAATCTCAATCTCAAATTTCGAGCCGACCAGTCGACTGCTATACCAACCAGTCGACTGTTCGCTCCAAACAGGGGTATTACACCCTCCTCCATATTGATAAATATCTGCCTTTCCACTCAGTGTGTGGAGCGCCCACCCTGTCAATGATAAGGAACCAGTCGGTCTTTTTTAGTTTGCCTGGTCTGAGGGGTAGACCCAAGTACCTGACGAGGAAGGACTACCTTGCAGTTTAATGCCGCGGCATCATCTCGTACCTCTTAGTCTGAGAGTGCAATGAGGATGATAATATTCTTATGGAAGTTCACCCTTAATCCTGACCAGAGCTTAAAGCAGTACATAATTTCTTTGAAGGTCACTGTCTCATCGATCTTTCCATTACCAAACAACAGGGTATCGTTTGCTTATTGTAGGATGGAACACCCCCCTCAGTTTCTTCCATTCCCATCGGGGAGATCCACCCATTTGATAACCATTCCCCTTAGTGCTTTCGCAGCTAGGGTGAATAGAAGGGGGAATAGCAAGTCGCCTTGGCATATGCCTCGTTTGCAAGAGAATGAGTTGCCAGCTCTTCTGTTAACCATGATGGAAGTTTGACTCGTGGTGAGGCACTGTTGAGTTCATCGTGTCCATCTAGGACCAAATCCCATCCCTTTGAGAGTTTCGATCATACAATCTCATTCGACTGAATCATATGCCTTCTCAAAATTCAGCTTAAGAAGATAACTCTTGTAGTTTGAAGGGTGACAATAATGTATAATCTCTTCGGCCATTGCAACACAGTCCAAGATACTTTTGCCCTTAATGAATCTCAGTTGTTCATTTCCAACCAGTCTATCAATCACTATACTTAGTCATGATGCCAGGATTTTAGAAATGATTTTGACTGAGCAGTTAAGTAAGCTAATCGGTCTAAAGTCACCCACGGTTCTGGGTACCTCTCTTTTTGTAATGAGCACCACTTCTGCGTAATTAAAGCAGCCCATTTATAGTTGGTGATTGTAGAACTCACTGATAAGTGCCATCACATCATGTTTGATATCATCCCAGAAGGTGTCGTAAGATAAAATTGAGAAACCATCTAGGTCTAGGGTTTTGTCGTTTCTGAGATGTCTAATTGCCTCGACTTCAACCATGTGAAATAGATTTTCTGGTCTCAGTAAGGCCTCTTTCAGCTCATTATCCCTTTCTGGCCAGATATCGTTTCATATGGGTATACAAACTCACGCCTACACCCAAAGAGGTGTTTGCAATAATTCTAGAAAGCACAGTGAATACGCCCCTCATCCTGAAGGGTCATAAATTCCGTGTCAATTGAAAAGACTAGGTTGGATCTCCTATCTGCACTTGTTGTGCGATGTAAAAAATATGTATTAGCGTCACCCTCTTTCAGCCACTGCACTCGGGCTCGCTGTTGCCACTTAATCTCCTCAAATTTATAGATTCTGGCAAGTTCATTCCGAGAGGCTAATAACTTAGTTATATTCTCTTGATTAAGGTCTTTTGTTTATTCTGTCATCTTCTAGTAATCGATTTCTTCTGTCGTTTATTTCATGCTCTGAACCTGGATCGTAGATGTCTCATTTTCTTACACAAGATAGCGGTTGCTTGCATAGCACGAGTCGGAAGATCTCAGTTCTCCTTCACCATGTGGAGAAAGCTTTTTATCTCCAACCAGTCTTTTTCAATGCGAAACTTTTTTTTGCCTCATCTTTTATCGTTCCCATAGGATAGTAGTATTGACATGATATGATGTCGGTTTTGGCAGGGATTTGGCACATAGGAACAAGAATTTGGATTCCCACTGCGATGAAACCAAGATATGATATAGTTTAGCTTGGATCGGTGGTGGTTGCATATTCGACCATGTGAATAGCCTATATGATATTGGGATATCAATTAGCTCAAGTTCAGCATTCGTACGATTGAATGCCTCTCGCTCTGCACCGCTGCTACTCCTACCCTCTGCTCAAAGGCGAACCATGTGATGTTAAAATCACCACCAATGAGCAAATAAGCTGGCCAACGAGCTTGGTTTGAATGGAGCTCCTCCCTAAAGAAAATCCTTCCATTCGCGATGTGTGGGTCATAGACACGGTCATTACTTGTGTCCACGCATGCTGCGCCATATGAGGATAATGGAGATGGAGTAAGTCCCATTCCATTTGTCCATACATTCAAGCATGTCAGGATTGAATCCGATTGCAATCCTTCCTTACGCACAATTGGAAGGTAGTAAGTGCTATTCATTGATCCTATTCTCACCTACCCGTCTGAGATTGCTTGCATGTTGAAGTTTTGTTTCCTATAACCCCACTATGTTCGGCCTGATCGAAGATATAGTATCGCAAACCATATCCCGCTTTCCTCGATCTCTTAACCCTCTAACATTCCAAAAGAGGCAATTCATTTGGATCATGTAAGAGATATGGGGGTATCATATAGGTCCGATCCTATGGTTTCTTTGTCCTACACCCACCCCCTAATCTTATTAAGGAGTAGGAATATGCGATCGCGATCATCAGTTATGTCAAGGTGACACACTCTCACTAGACGTAGAACATTAAAATCTGACATGAAATTAAAAATAGAAGCCAAAATTTTCTCGTACCTCCACCGGAGTAATGGGCTACCGCAACAACCTCAGGTAGGTCAACAAGTGGCCCATTGTCCTGGGAATCATCTTCAAAGACTAGAGTTGAGTCTAACGGGTAGGTGGAGTGTAACCCATGTTTCCGATTGTACGGATTTTTCTTGTATTTTGTAGTGTTCTCTTTTCCATTTTAATGTATTTTGGGTCGTGGTCTTGTTGTGGGCCCTCTATTTCAATTTATTTTTTTAGTATTATTATTGTT
Organism: Hemerocallis citrina; assembly: GCA_017893485.1. Lineage (NCBI taxonomy): Eukaryota > Viridiplantae > Streptophyta > Magnoliopsida > Asparagales > Asphodelaceae > Hemerocallis > Hemerocallis citrina. The sequence goes on along the minus strand of CM030358.1, from coordinate 455,495,034 downwards.
ATCTTTTGTTAGCCCAATCCATTTATAAGCCCAGACTATTGTCTACTCAAACCCATCTCCTTATTGGATCCTAAAACCAAATCATAATCTACCCAAACCCACATACCCCTAATAACTAACCCGGATCTCCTCCCCACAATCCCCCGTATCTTCATGATATTGCCCACTATCTCTAACTACCCATTACTATGTTTTATTATTTTATTAAACTTTCCCGTTCTCTCTCACCCCGTTACTCTCTCTCCCTCTCCTCTGTCTCCAAAACCAAAACAGAACCCAAACAGAGCTCGTCACCCTGCCTTCGTCCCGCTCATCACCTTCGAACTCGACCACCACCTCCATTGCCCTCGTCACAATCCCCCTCGTCATCCCCAACCTCTGAACACCCTCTCGTCGAGCCGCCCTCTCCCTGTTTCATCCCCAGAACGAAACCCATCACTCCTTGCCTCCTTGTCGACCCCTCGTTCTCTCCCCATTGCCGAACCCACCTTCGCTTCACTGTTGAACCAATCGTCGCCTTCTCCTCCGCCTCACCACCTTTTTCCTATCCTCGTCACCTTCAACCTTTCCCATTGCCGAACCCCAACTCAACCAACCATCAACCCATTGCCGAACCCATTGCATCGCCGTCCCTCGACTTCGCCCCCGCTCACCTTCGCAACTACCGGAGTCCCCTCCTAGCTTTGCAGCTGTCGTCCAAGCCCCTAGCGGGAGTCACCGTCGTTCCTCTGTTTCGAGTGAAAACAGAGCTCGCTCGCTGTCACTCTCGCTGTTGTGTTGATTCCCGAGCAGTGACATCCCCCGCCGTCGCCTTGCATGGTGTCGCAGTCGTCGCCGTAGCGCCGTCGCCGAGTCCCGCCATTCTCTCTCTCTCTCTCTCTCTGTCGAGTGGTTGAAAACGAGTTTCCTATTAGCCCATTTTGGTGTTTGGTGTTTTGCCCCCTTGGATCTGAATTTGGTGTTTACTGTTCCGCCTTAGATCCGGTGTGTAATGGGTGCCGAATGGTCACTTGGGTGTTTGGTGTTTTGGGCTTGTTGGATCTGCAATCATCGTGTGCCGTTTTGCTTTTTGATCCGGTGTGCTGAGTACTCTTGCTACTGTTGCTATTGTGTTTTGTTAGGTATTTCTTGCACGCGTCTCGCATGTACTCTTGGAGCGCCGCCCGGGATTCTGATCTCGTTATTCCTTTTTGCATATTTGAATCTTCTACAAAAGGCAAGTCCACTTGAACTCGTTTATTTTTCTAGTTCAAAATTATTGATCTCCTCCGCAAGTAGTTCTGCTTCGATTATCTTAATATTGTTTTGTATACTTTTTGTTGGGAGTATCTAGGGTTTACACGAGCTAACCCGAAGTATTCTTGACTTGTGCCAATATCCATTGATTCGAACCCAAACATACATGCACACACGACATGAATGAATTAACTTGAATTTGCATATGAGAAAAATAGCATGATATGAACACATATTGATTGATTGAGATCTCAAGAATTGCATCGTGACATTATAATCTTGCTTTTTATACAGTAGAATGTCACCTCAATTTGCTGTACATTAATGATAATGCATTGCATAATGACTAGAACATGTTGATTAGTTACTTTGATGAATTTATGCGATGATTCTTGTTATGCCTTGCTGCCATTTCTGTTTTGTACTGAGGTTTCGACCCAGTTACAATAGGATTCAACCAAAACAATACAAAAGAGAATTGTAGCCTAGTGAATCTAGTTTCCAGAACAATTGATGGATCTTGATTCTGATCTATGAGTGTGAGATATCGCAGTTTTGGTCACTGCTGGTCTGTACTTTTCAGATTGCAAATTAATCGAATACCGACATAACTTTTAGTTGAAACACCATGATAACAGTATTATAATGCCATGAAACTCTCCAGAAACTTAGTAGACATACTTAGGATCCATTCCTAATTTTTGTAGATTTTTATAATGATTTTATGCCTAGTTTTCACTCATTAAATTTTGACTATAAATTGCTGCCAGAACAGCTAACCTGTAAAGATTAGGATGTTTGACCTAGTTACACTCAGAATTAATAAAAACTTGCTGAACATAATTTTTAGCCCCGGATGTCTAGTTGACTTTCCCTTTTGGCGGAATTGAATTCTGAGTTGTAGTTTGTGAGTTACTGCTGTGTTAGTGCTGCTGTGTCTGTTCTTTTCAGATTTACAATTACCTGTATTTTACCATGATTTGTATCATTTTGCTGCATTCCTATCGTCGCCTTGACACTCTTACAGACACTTGCAGTTCTTCTAGGATTGGAGCAGGAGCCTCTCGAGCTATTTAGTAAGTTCTTATATTCCAGATTTGGTTATTGAATTTTATTCTTGTTTATGTGATTATATTTATCTGCGTGGTTGTGATTATTTCTTTCAAGTTGTTGAGTTAAAACTGGTACAACTTATGGATGATGTTAATATCATTCGTTGGGCCATCGTCACGGACTCGTATTCCCGTATTTTGAGAAGCTGGGCGTGACATGGTGATTGTATTGATGAGGGCTCATAACCATCCACATACTTGTGAAGTCCTTCATATCCCTTTGATTCTTCATTATCCATACTTTCATCGTCGAAACTGAAATTCAAAAAGGATTCGTCAATGTCCAATTTGCCTTCGTCTCCGGATGAGGGGTCATCAGAGATATTACCACTTGCCAAGAGTGTTACGGGAGAGGAATTTGCTAGTAAAGGATGAGAAGGTGAGGAATGTATTCGACGGAGATTGTTGTTTTGGGTGGCGTGGTCTATAGATGTTGTTTTTTTAGGTGGAGGAGGTCGTCGGAGTTGTGCGGCGATGGAACGCCGTTGGTGGGGCATTGGGTGTGGTGGTCGCCATCAAGGTGGGGTGTTCGGAGGTGGAGAGTTGGTTATGCGGGGTTGGAGTGAATTGCCGAGTTTTGATTGGGTGAGTTGGGTGTGGTGGTCGGCATCGGGGGTGGGGTGGTTGGAGGTAGAGAATGCGAGTCAGAACCATGTCACCTTGACTCGATATGATCAAATTGTCGTACCAGCCACTACCAGTACTAAATTTAAAACTCTCACAACTTTTTCAAAGAATAAAAAAAAAGAAACAAACAAGGGCACTCGCTCATGATTAAAATCTTCTCATGTTTTTAAAGATACAGAGCATTCTAGCTACTACAAGATTTAAGACAAATGCAAGAAAAGAAACCATAATTTGGTAATTGATGAAAAACCAAATATTTTGGATTTTTTTTTAAACAACACTACGAAACATATTTACAAATTTTTACGGACATGTCAAGTAGATTACTCTAAGTATTTTATAAGAAAAATGTTTAGACGCTGACAACCACTATTAAGACAATTAAAATGTCAATTTGTTTATTCAAAATTAGGTAAAAATGACTAACCCATTACAATTATCAAGCTTAAGACAAGATTAAACTGGTTAGATTAAATTAACACGTGTCACTATCCTTATCCTTAATTGCCAAAATAATTCAGTATTAATTACAATACTCAAAGATAAAGAGTGCACGAATGCTGATCATCTTAAGATTACAACAATACCCCTTAACACTAAAGAAGGGACCTTTTTTCACTTAAGTCCCTTGTATAAATCAAATTTCTAACATTTATCCGAAGAGATTTTTTGGTAAACATATAAGTTAACTAGAGATATGAATATGCAAAAAATTTTAGCAGTCCATACCTAAGAACAACTCCACCAAGTGGTTATTTGGGTTGCCCATTTTCATATTTGGCAACCCAAATGACAAAAATGCTCCACACGAACCTCTCATTCGGATTGCCAAATATAAGAAATGTCATTTCCCCCTTAAATTTGACAAAGAAAATGACAATTGTTATATGTCTAATGTCATTTCCCCCCTTAAAGTTGGCAAACAAAATAACAATTGCTATATGTCTAATCACAAAATTTTTCTCTTTTCTACAAAATTTGCGTGTATATATATATATACACACACTATTTTATACATATTTGACAACCCAAATGACAACTATGAATGTAGAACTTATTGCTATTTTTGAGAGAAGTTGTTATTTGTGCTGCCAAAAATGAAAATGGCAACCCACCATTGGTGGAGTTATTCTAATCAACAATTACGAAACTTGGACAAGCATGCACTGCAAATATTTGTTTCTTTATAATTCTAAGTTATGCCTTGTTTTATTTCATACCAGTTTTTAGTTTTTTGTATTTGATAAAAAATATTTGATAAAGATATAAAAGATATAAAAGATAGAGAAATTCTATACGTTGTATATGTAGTACTCGTGATAATATATAATGGTTCATGTAACAGTACTGAACTAAAAGTAAGTGAAAAAGTAATGTTAAACATGTAATAGTTGAAGTAACAATTCTTAAATTATCATTCAAAAGTTGATTTATGTTAGAAATTCATAAATACACGCTTTTTACATCAATAATTAATCATCCTTCATTTATGAACATGTCTCCTAATCGCATGAATATTTTTTTTTCAATTTTTTTGACAGGAAAATAAAAATCATAAGAAATTACATGTGATCATCAACATGACCAAGCTCACGTCAAAAAAAAACATGACCAAGCTTTTCTAGCAATTATAGCCTAGTAACTCCCCTCATCCGTTCAAACATTATCGATTAAAGTCTATTTGGTAGCAACATTTTTGAAAAACTTATTCTCAAAAAAAGAATTGGATGATTAGAGGCAAAGAGGTAAAGATACCTTCTTCTATTCTCCTTTCATCTTACATCTAGTAGCAGTCAGTTCGAAGGCTGAAGGCTGAAGCACATGGCAGCTAGATGTCTTGGGATTGACACTATACAAACAAAAAATTACCTTGTTTAATTTGTCAAAAGAAAAAAAAAAGTAATTACACCAATAAATAAATCCCAAAAAAGTTTATTAAAGAAAAGGGCAAATCTACTAACTACATAGGGCCTAAACGCCAAAATCTAACTCAATGGCACTCTCGTAAATAACTCCAACCTCAGGGTTAACCCCACACGTTCAAATTTTAAATCCCTCAACAAAACCGGAAAAGCACGGGAACACCCTTTCCGTTCCCCACTTCGTGCTATCCTTTATTTTTTTTTAATTTACAATTAAACCCTCACAAAAATGCGGGATTTGCATCTGCACCAAATCTAGGGTTAGGGTTTTCAAAATCCCCTCTTATCCAATGGCGACGATGACGATGGCCACGGCGGCGGGGGTGGCGATGCTTCTCTACTTCGTGCTGAGCCGCCGGATCCTATCGCGCGAGATGGAGATGGACGGCGGAGATTCGGCCACATCGGCGAATAAGAGGTGGCGATCGGGACGGCGGCGGCTCTCGCGGAGGCCGGCGCAGGCGCCTGCCACGTGGCGGGAGGCGGCGTCGACTCTGGCGGAGACGCTGAGGTTCACGTATGCCGAGACGCTCGGGAAATGGCCTATCGGGGACTTGGCGTTCGGGATCAAGTACCTTATGAGGAAGCAGGTTAGGGTTTCGATTTTCGATCGTTTTGAGATTCGTGCACATTTGTGATGTGGTTGGTAAGAGCATCCACAGTCGTTGATGGTAAAAATATGCATAAATGAATAAATGGATATAGCAATCTTTCGTTTTGCTGCAGTCGGAGAATGCTATTTTTTATATTTTAAAATTAAAATAATAACAGACGGTGTTTCATGTTCAGTCGGAGAGGAAAAAAATAAAAAAAACATTTAAAAATGGTGGGACGGCATATCATGTTCTGTCGGAGAAAAAAAAAATTTAAAATGGTGGGACGGCACTTCAAGTGACTTCAAGTGCCGTCCGAGGGAAAAAATCCTATTCGAAGTGCAAGAAAAAAAATTACAAAAAAAATACAAAAATTCCAAAAAAATTACAAAAAACCCCAGAGAGGGTGGGACGGCACTTCAAGTGCCGTCCGAGGGTTTGGTTCTTTTCGATTTTTTTAATTGGAAAAATTATATTTTTTTCGAGGGACGGCACTTGAAGGGCCGTCCGACCATTAATTTTTTTTTTTGTGTGCGACGGCACTTCAAGTTCCGTCGTTTATATATGCATATTTCTCATTTCGATTCTCATTTATAGCAATCTCCTGTAGCGATTTATGCATAATATGCATATTTGGCCAACGACTGCAGCGCTCTTTTTGACCAAATATGCATATTATGCATATTTAGCAAACGACTACAGATGCTCTAAGAGATTTGGATGTGTTTATATAGTGATGTTGAGGAAAGGAGAGTGAGGAATTAAAGATACAGTTTTTTTAAAAAAAATTAATAAAGAAACAATATTTTTGTGAAGTGTATGTTTGTTGTTCTTTAGAGATTCGGATGTGTTAAAGACTGTAATGTTGGGGAAATGAGAAGAGTGTTTTGAGTAGTAAATGATTGATGGAGCAATTGTGGAATTGTGGCGAAATATTTTATAAGATGACTATAGAAAAAATGTTGAAGATAGGGTTCCGTTTAAATTGAAAAGCGGAGGTAAGATATAGTGTAGTCAAAGGCGTGCCTCCGCACACCTAAGCCTAGAGGCAATGCAAGTTTAGGTGATTGCGCCCAGGGGTGGCTCAAGACCAGGTGAGGCCCTAGGCAAAAAATTAAAATTGGGTCCTTATCAAGAAAATTATATTTAAAATTGTTTATTTAAAATCAATTTTTATTGCTTTTTGAGATGGAGAATTTAGTATCAATTCTCCATTTTCTAGATTTCTCATCATTCCTTTTTCAATAGATAAAATAGCTAATCAACTTAATCTTTCTTGTGACATAGTAGATCTTAGGAATGATTTTATTTATTTTAGTTTTGAAAAACTTCTTTGAGCCGATGCAACATTAATATGTATTGTTAGTAATATTCTATAAGCTATATATGCATTTGTAAATGCATTAACTCTTTTAAAATAATTTAAATTTCAATTGGTGTTCTTATTTCAGTATTTAAAACTTCTTTAAAACTTTTAACTCGGAAAATAAGTCAATTCCATCAATATCAAAATGATCTTTATATTGTAGAAAATTTTCAAGATTAATACAACAGATTTCTAATTTATCATCATCTAATGATTTCAATTTTTTGATATCAAATAAAAATCCAAGAACCTCATCAAAATGTTTAAATTGTGCAAATCTATTATTAATAGAATTAATTGCTTGATCTATTATAAATAAAAATATTGAACTCTAACAGATTCCATTACTCCAAAAGATGTATCATTATCACTAGTTTCATCAAATTGTTTTTTTTCCTTTTTCTTGTACACTTATCTTTGAACACAGGATCAACATTCATTTCTTGTGCAATTTCTTTAGCAGTAGTCAAAGCAGAATCAAACCCCTTTTCCCTATAATTTTCAAAAAACTTAAAAAGTCCACCTTGTTGTTCAATAGCAATATCAATAGACATATTCTTACTTTGTAAATTCTTACTAACCAAATTTATGGCAAATAAAATATCATACCAAATAACCATACCTAATAAAAATTCAAAATTTTCAAAATCATGTGTTAACAATAATTCATCATCTCGCCTTGTGTTTGCACCAAAAACTTATTTTAAATAATTCTTTTAACACATCTTTAATTGTGGAGCTTGAAATCTTATTGCTTTGATACTTTCAACCTGACTCGTCCAATGTGTTTGTAACAAAGACTTTAGGGACTGTTTGGTTCAAAGGAGGGGAGGGATTTTAATGGAGGAGAGGGGAGAGATTTTAATCAAGACTCTGTTTGGTTCAAAGGAGGGAAGGGGAGGGAAGAGATTTTATAATAAAATTACTTTTATACCCTTTTACATTTTATAACAAAACTCAACCAAAAAAAAACATTAAGTGTCTCTAACAAAACTCATTCTGTAAGCCGTAAGGACATTCATTTGGATTATTAATTTATTATAAAAAATGCCCATGGTTGAGGAAAGCACTTCAGTCATTTATAATAAGAAGGGAAGATGCAAAATTTAAATCCATCAACTAAGTAAGCTTATTATTGGCGTGATGAATGTTTGAAGGAGAGTAAGTTAGAAGTAGATTTGTTCATGAATTTCGATCTTAATGAAATTAATAATTATCTGTTTCCTAGTTCTGCTAATACTTTTTTTTTCTTTTGTGTTTGGTTGTTTGTTGCTGGAGCTAGTTTGATGACCTTTTTTGCATAATTTTTAGGAATTTTTAGTCGTACTGTTACTATTATGTTAAATACTTAATATGTACTTGTTATTGATGAGAATTTATATTGATTTGACTTTTTTGAGGGAGTGTTTTGATCCAAACATTTTCTATGTCTTATTGGGTTTGGGTTTTACTGCTGAAGAGAAAGGATGTTTTGATGGGCTATTGAAGAAGTATGCGTGTGATCAATGTTATCTTCCTTGGATACTAATTTCTTGTTAATTGGTATTTTTATTATTAGGTCTGATAATTGATGAATAATTTATTCAGTTATGATATCCGTTTAATTATGGAGAGTAAGAAAATGCCTTATAATTGAGGAAAGTGCTTTGGTATCTTGCTGATAGTGCTTTTTTTTCTTCTAAAATTTAAATTTAAAATGGAGTGATTACAAATTTTAATGGTGTGATTAAATGGATTTAGATCTAAAGGGCAATTTTGTTCAATCACCATACAAAAATTTGACTCAATTTCTCTCTCCTCCAAATTCCCCAATATTGGAGGGGAGCCAAAATTGACTCAGGAGGGATGCTGCACCCCTCCATTCCCCTCCCCTCCCCTCCTAAAAAATGAACCAAATAAGAAATGTTTAAAAAAAATCCCTTCCCTCCCCTCCATTTCCCTCCAACCAAACAGGCCCTTAGAGTTAAAGGAGAAGCAGGATCTAATAAAATTTTCCATCTTTTTGGTGAAGAAGAAAGTAAATTATATATGGATTGAACAGCTCCAAAAAAAGATAAAGCTTTCGAACATGAATTTGCCATATCACAAATTACAAAATTAAGACTATGATATCCACATGGTGTATAAAATGCCCTAGGATTTATTTCTAACTATCCTTTTTGTACACCTTGTTCTTTACCTTTCATATTTGACCCATTATCATATCCTTGTCGTCTAATGTTAAGTTTTTCCATTTCATCGATAAGTTTGGTAATCAAATTATTACACCTGCAAAAATTATGTTTAAAATAAATTTATTAAATATAAACTGCATATAAACAATCGAAATAGCAAAACTGCAAAAATAAAAATTTTGAAGAAGTAAAAATTGTTAAAGACATACATTCCTAGTTCCTTCTAACTGATTTCTCCAAAGAGATTGAAATAATGAAATTGCAAAATAAAAATAAAAATATATATATAGCTAGTTGATTTGTTAAGAGAGAGTCGGAGAGAATGAAATAAAATTGCAGCTGATTTTGTGGGGTAGGTAGTTTATAATTTACCCGATTTTATAGCCACTTTCCTACTAATTTCTAGGTTTAACAAGTATATTATTAAATGTCTTCTTTGAAAATTGGTAGTTATACATTTAAATCAATGAGTAATAAATATCAGAATGACTAATGGGCATGTATTTAAGGAGTAGTAAATTTCTAATACTATATTGTCATAATTAATTCCAAAATTCAAGTTTCCATATTATACGCATCGCTAGTTTCCCAAATCAAGATTTTCAATTTTAAACGGGTCTATGAAATTTTAATATAATTAATGTAATATATAATAATATTATTATATAATATATATGGGGCCCTAGGCATAGGCCTATGCCTAGAGCCGCCCCTGACCACATTTTGTGGACAATATATTTTTTTATTTTGATTATAAGCAACAAATTGTATTGTTCCAACTCCATTTTTATTCAAATCATACATAATTGAAGTAATATTGAGTCATGTTATATAATATTATATTGTCTCCTCATACCCTACTTTTTACAAATTTGACGTGTCCCTTACCTGTACCCGTATCCGTGCCTCATAGCATATAACAAAGACACATAACCACCCGAGTTAGGAAAATTGATTAGATGCAAATTAGGGAGCAAAAAAGAGTAAGGTAGACCCAACAAACTTGGGCTAAAGCCATTAATAAGGTTTTGAAAAGTGTTAATTTGACGAAGAAGGTGACCCTCAGTAAAATTGAATGGAGAAGGATTCATGTAGCTAACTCCAAAATTTTGGAACCCAAAGTTCATAGCATGACAATTGTCACCCTCAACCAACAAGCTAAAGGTGAGGATGGTTAGTTGTTATTGTTGTAGTTGTAGTTCATCCATTCCATATCTTTAAAAAGTCCACTAATCCTGACTTCCAGTCCCCATTTCCCCTTAAGCTTTATGAATACTACTTCTTAGAGAATTTTACCAGTGTAGCCGAAGGCGAAAGGTGCACAGAAATTTAAAATCCAAAAATAGGGCCCTATATATATTATATAGTATATAATAATATTATTATATATTAAATTAATTATATTAAAATTTCAAAGGCCCTTTTAAAATTGGGAAATCTCGATCTGAGAAACTAGCGATGTGTATAATATGGAAACTGGAATTTTGGAATTAATTATGTCAATATAGTATTAGATATTTACTGCGCCTAAAATATAAGCCCATTAGTCATTCTGATATTTATTGCTCATTTACATTTATAACTACCAATTTTCAAAGAAGATATTTAATAATATACCAGTTAAGCCTAGAAATTAGTAGGAATGTGGCCATCAAATCAGGTAAATCATAAATCCTATCCCACAAAATCAGTGGCAATTTTATCTCATTCTCGCTGACTCTCTCTTAACAAATCAATCTGCTACATTTTCTTTTTTTACAATTTCATTATTTCAATCTCTTTGAAGAAATCGGCTAGAAGGAACTAGGAACGTATGTCTTTAAACAATTTTTACTTCTTCAAAAAAAAATATTTTTGCAGTTTTTCAATTTGATTGTTTATATTCCGTTTCGTCTATTTAATAAATTTATTTTATACACAATTTTTGCAGGTGGAATAATCTGATTTACTTATTTTGAAAAGATTTAGTGTGTTGATTTTTCTACAATCAGGTTTATTCATTCTAAAATTGAGTTTCTTATTTGTGTTAGTTGAATTTGAATTTATTTTCATTATAAATTATTTCATAATGTCTAGAAAATATGAGTCTGGTTTTTAAAAAAAGATGAAAAAGGAAAAGATCAAAGATGTTCATTCAATCTAAAAAGGAGCGAAATGATGAAAAAGTAGTTAATGAAATAATTGATGAAGATGTAAATAATGTAGTGGTTGAAGATATAGATATTGAGAAAAGTTCAGAAAAAGATGAAGACGATATTATAAACACCAATGATAACTTATCTCCTGATGATTGTTAGAATACAAGTGCAATTTTTCTCAACCCTTCTACAACTTCGAAGTTTTAGCTTAGTGGCAGGGAATTTCACATGGTATCAGAGCAACCCAGATTCGAATCTCACCGGCTACGCAATTAAATGTGGATTTTTAAAAAACAATACCGCTACGTATAGTTCAGGTCTCGGCCCACAATTTGTTTGACATTTATCTCGTTTCTTTGGCCCATAAAAAATGGGCTCTCGACTTGAGGGGGTGTGTTAGAATACAAGTGCAATTTTTCTCTATCCTTCTACAACTTTGAAGTTCTAGCTTAGTGGTAGGGACTTTCACAATGATAATTTAGCCCTTAATGATGTTCCCACATTTTCTGAAGATATGTATGATCCGGGACGATGGCATAATATAGGCATAAACATAGGAGATTTATTGGTAGAAAAAGGACTCATTAGGGAAAGTTGTTTAGAATATCCTATAGATTAAAATGGGGGCAAGTTCTCTAAAAGTTATTATACACGGGTTCATTTAAATGGAGAAAAATATGATAGAAGATGCCTTGTGTATTCTAAAGAATTGGATAAAGTGTATTGCTTTTGTTGTAAACTGTTTAGTTTAACACCTAATACACAATTAAGTAATGAAGGGTGTACTGCCCGAAAATTTTTAGGTTCTAAACTTAAAGTCATGAAACAACTTTTAACGTAGTCTTAGTATTAGTCCCACATCTGAAATAAACTTAGATTGCTCTTTGTACTATCCTTTATATAGGAGGCCATGTATTCAGTTATGAGTAACCCAATAAAGTATTTTTTCAGTCTCTATACTTTTACATGGTATCAGAGCTGGAAAAATATACGCAAAAAATTTCCATAAAGAATTAGGGTTCTCTCTTTTCAGTCTCCAAAAAAAGCTCGTTACTGTTCATCATTCCCTTCATCCAAACCCTAATCCTAATCTCCTTCTCTCCCTCCACAGGCGCCGCCGCCCTCCTCCGCGCCCCGTCGCCTCCATCACAACACGCCACCGCCGTCGCCTAACCTCACGACCTCCTCTGATCCCGGAACCCACCACCACTTTCCTCTTCCACCCCCGATCACCTCCAGTCGCAATCCTCCGCATCCGACACCCCCTCCTCTCCTTGCCTCTCCTCACAGTCATCGCCGCCGCCTCCTCTCCCGACACCAGCCACTCTCATATTCTCTCTCCTCTCCAACGACTGCTACCCCTTCCTCACCGCCATCGCGAACCCCTAGCTCAACCGCCGCCGCAGCTGACTCCACTGCACACCCAAACCCTAATCTACCTTGTCTTCTCCACACCCGAATTCTTATCCACAACCCGCACCCACATGGCACCCAAAACCCGAACCTTGTAAAGCTCCTCTATCTTCTTGCTTTTCTTCAAAAAAAGTCAAAAAAAGTCGAAAAAAACTTCATTGCCTCTTGATGCGCCCTGTTCTGTAATATGTGCCAATTTTTTATGCCCTTTTCACTCATCCTCCTCACCCGTTCACTCCTTCAGATCTAATCTTGATTTGCTCCTATGATGATCCCCGATAATTTAACAGTGACTTCTCCTCTGATGGCCACTTCCTTTTCTCAACCGACGACTGATTCTCCTTCTCTCTTGAAGGTCGAACGCATGACCCCTGAGAATCTCTTCAGTCGTAGCAACTTTATGACATGACCCTGTTCTGTCATGCGTTTTCTCAAAGGGCGCGAGATGTATCATCACCTCATTGACCCAACTCCTTTGTCTACAGATTCCATGTTCAAAGTTTGGGACCGCGATGATAACTTGATTGCCAATATGATGACCAATTGTATGGATCGGGACATCGACACCTCCATCACTTTCCTCGACACAGCCAAAGCGATTTGGGATACTCTTCATAACATGTACTCCTCTTCCAATAACATGCAACGCCTGTATGATATTTTTCGTGATGCCATCGAGACCAAGCAATGTGACGACATTCATATCAAGTTCTTAGAAGAATGGAAGATTTATCACCCATACTTTGCCGATTTTGCTGTCCAGCAGCAGCAACGTGAGGCCTTTCTTGCCTTTTTGCCTTGGGTAATATTCGTCTATATCTTGAAGGTGTTCGCTCTCATATTCTCGCCACCAGCGCCAGTTCCTCTCTACGTGATCTCCATGTTCAGTTACCACGACTACCCCCTCCCGCTCTTCTTGAAACCCCAACACCATCTGCACTCGTCTCTGGTCGTGGCCATGGTTTTCCTGATCCCTCGCAATAGTACTTCCTCCTCTAGGGGTCGTGGTTCTTATTCTACATGAGGTCGTAATGATTGTGGTCGTAGCCGTGGTGACAGTCATCACAACACTAAGTATTGTACCTATTGTCAGGGCTGATCTTATGAGTATGCGACATGTTGGAAATGCATTGGTCGTCCTCCTACTGCTCATCAGTCTCCCACTATGGAATCTTCTTCTTCCACTACTGTTCCTACAGATGTGCCAACCTCCTCACAGTATACCCTTTCTGCTAAAGAGTATCAAGCATTTGGTAATTTGCTGTCTCCTGGTAACTTTATTTACTCAGGTACTGCTTGTCATATTTTTTCACACCAATGTATTACTAATTCAAGTGCTTCTGAACGTGTCTCCTTTTGCTTTTCAATTATCATGTGCGTATTGTTGATGGATCTCTTGTCCCTGATGAAGGGAAGGATGATATCTCCCTTTCTCCAGATCTCTCTCTTACATGTGTTTTGCGTGTTCCTACATTTCCTAACAGCCTGTTATCAGTTCCTAAAATTTTTAAGGATTTAAACTGTTCAGTAACATTTTTCCTTCTCACTGTGTTTTAGGATATTATAACAAGGAAGGTGATTGACACCAGTCATAAACAACAAGGGTTATACATCTTGGATTCTCTCGCCTTGGCTTTTTATTTTTCTACTGATCCTGCATTATGGCATTGGCAACTGGGGCATCCCTCCCTTTCTACTCTCAAGTGTTTAGATTCTGGTTGTAAGTATTCTTTTCAGTTATCATGTGAGTCCTGTAAGTTAGGTAAACATCATCGAATTTCCTACCTAGAACGCGTCAATAAACATAGTGAGCATTTATTTGATTTAGTGCATTCTGATGTTTGAGGACCTATTGGCTTTCTCACGTTTAATAAATATTGTTATTTTGTTACATTTATTGATGATTTCTCTCGCATGACAATTGTTTCTCTTAAAAGATTGTTCTGAGGTGTTTCAAGTTTTTCAAGATTTTTTCTTTGAGATAAAAACAGAATTTGGAACTATTCTTAAATATTTTTGTTCTGATAATGCTTAAGAATATGTGAGTTCTGATCAATTTTTTTTCTCAACATGAAATTATGAACCAAACCTCTTGCGCATATACTCAACCAAATGGAGTGGCAGAACGCAAAAATCAATATTTTCTTAGCACCGCTTGCTCTTTGATGTTTGAAATGAAAGTCCCAAAGTTTTATTAGAGTTTTGCGGTTCTCACTGCCTGTTTTCTTATTGACCGTATGCCTACTCTTCTTCAAAATCATTCACCTTTCCAAGTGGTATTCCATCTAAAGATTCATTTTCCTTACCACCTCGTATTTTTGGTTGCACTTGTTTTGTTCAGAATCTCCAACCGGCACGGATAAACTTGTTCGCATGCTACTAAATGTGTTTTTTTGGATATTCGCGCTTTTATTGCCCTTCACAAAAGAAAATATTTATCTCGACAGATGTTTCAATTTTTGAATATAAACCCTTTTTTGAACAAATTTCTTTCAAAATTCCCGATTTACCAAGGGCCGTTGTTGAGAGTTGATTTTCCACCACCACCACCACTTTCACCACCATCACCCCACCGCCATTACCATCACCATCGCCGCCACCACTGCCTCCGCTAATTCAGGTTTATGTCAGAAGACTTAAGACCTAGGAAGTTAAAATTGGTTTTTGAAACTAATCCGTCTAGGAGCGATTAGTGATTAATCTATTAATCGGAAAATAATCGGGGATTAAATCGAAAAAATCATTATATATATAATTAAAAAAAGATATATCCTCATTATGTAGCAACCTTAAATCCTTACATAAAACTATTATGAGATTATCAAATAGGAACATATAGTTATAGAAAAAAAGAAAAGAGTACTTGATTTGAGCTGAGTTTGGATTCTGGATGTGGGTCTGATCAGGTTTGCTGGTCGCTTCCATCAAACAAAAAAATCAGGGAGTAGTGTGAGCAACAAGAGGAGGTGCAGATGCGGGTCGGGTCAAGTATGCGACGGTACAGGGGGAACACGGCGGGTCGGGTTTAGGTTTGCTCGAAGAAGAAGTGAATCAGTTTGAGTTTGGGTTTGAAGATTCGGTAATATTTCTAACCCAGATGATTTGCATATTTTTCAACGTAAGGCTAAGCATTCTTGTGCTCACTATCCTATTGCCTAGTTTATTTCTTCTTCTAAACTGAACAGATTTTTTGAGCCTTTACCCCTTTCTTGGATTCCATATCTATTCCTAAAATTATTCAGGAAGCACTCAAGCACCCTAGTTGGATAGCAGCCATGAAAGAGAAAATGCACGCTCTTCAGCAGAATGGTACTTGACGGTTGTTTCGCCTCCATGTAGGTGGTAAGACAGTTGGCTGTAAGTGAATATTTACGGTTAAACACAATCCTGATGGCACAGTTGAACGACTCAAAGCTCGCTTTGTCGCTAAAGGCACATAGGAATTTGGGGTTGACTATGCGGAGACTTTTTCTCCGGTTGCAAAACTCACATTTGTTCGTGTTTTTATCTCTCTTGCATCAAATTGTTCTTGGTCTATTAATGTCAAGTTGCATTTCTACATGGATACTTGCAAGAAGTGGTGTATATGGAGCACTCCTGATTTTGAGCGACAAGGGGAGAATTTTGTGTATTCGCTCAAAAAGGTCCCTTTATGGCCCCAAAGAGTCTCCTCGAGCTTGGTTTAAAAAGTTTGGTAAAGTTGTGTGCTCTTATGGGTTCTCAAAAAGTAAGGCAGATCATTCGTTCTTCACAAAGAAAGGAAGCAAAGACATTGTTATTTTGTTAGTCTATGTTGATGATATCATTATCACAGACAGTGATTTGCCATGTATTATAGACATCAAGCAGTGGTTAGCACAAACTTTTCAGACAAAATATCTTTGTTCGCTTCGATATTTCCTAGGCATTGAGGTTGCACTCACAAATGATGATATCTTTCTTTCTCAAAGAAAGTATGTTCTTGATATTCTTACTGAGACAGGAATGTGGGATGTCGCCCCAGTGACACACCTATGAATCCCAATATTAAGTTATCCTCCTTCTCCAAGATACACTGTTCTCTGATCCAGAACGATATCGCAGATTGGTTGGCAAACTCATATATATTTCAGTGACTAGGCTAGATATTGCCTTTGCAGTTAGTCAAGTCAACCAATTTATGCATGCATCAGTCATCACTCATTGGGAAGCAGTGGTTCGCATCCTTTGCAACCTTAAGAAAGCCCCGATGCAAGGGCTTCTCTTCCGGCTTGGTGATTCTCTTTCTTTATGAGAATATTCTGATACTGACTGGGCAGGATCAGTTGATGATATGTGCTTAGCTAGTTGGTATTTTGTATTATTTGGAGGAAATCTTGTATCTTGGAAAAGTAAGAAACAACCTGTGGTGGCCAAATCATGTGCATAGTCAGAATACCGAGTCATTGGGCATTTGGTTTATGAAGTTTTATGGCTCAAATCTCTTCTTCGAGACTTGACAATTCCAGTTCTATCTCCAGATCCTTTCTACTGCGATAACAAAGCTGCTATGCATAATTCTGAATATCCGGTGTTTCATGAGCATACAAAACATATCGAAGTTGACTGTCACTTTGTTTAAGATGAGTGGGAGAAGGTTATTTCATTTTTATTTGTCACATCCGGTGAATAACTTGTTGATATTCTAACTAAAGCTCTAGCTCCTAATCTTTTTCAAACTTTCTTTAGTAAGCTTGGCTTTGATAATATTTACACACTAGCTTGAGGGGGAGTGTTAAAGTAGTCTTAGTATTAGTCCCTCATCTGAAATAAACTTAGATTGCTCTTTGTACTCTCCTATATATAGGAGGCCATGTGTACAGTTATGAGTAACCCAATAAAGTATTCTTTTCAGTCTCTGTACTGTTACAACAAGAAATGAACATATTGTTATTAAAAATTGTTGGATTGATTTGGAAACAAAAATAACAATGAGAAAAACAATAGATTGTAAAGTGCAAGAGAATACCAACAATGAAAAATTACATTGGCGGAATGTACTAAAAGGACATTGGCGGAATGTACTAAAAGGAGTCATTGCAGTTGTAAAAAACTTTCAACAAATAACTTGGCTTTTCGTGGGAAAAAAGAAAAAAATTATGAAGCTAACAATGGAAATTTCTTGAGTGATATTGACATGATTGCTGAATTTGATCCAATAATGCAACAACATGTTTGTCGTATCAAACATAAACAAGTTTCAACACATTATCTTATCGTGGACACAACACACAAAATGAATTAGTAAATTTGTTAGCATCTAAAGTGAAGAATACAATCTATATAATAAAACACAAAGAAAGCTATCAAGTGGCTCTACTTCAATCCCCCCAAAATCAAAGGCTCAGATCTAACCTCACAAATTACAATTTCCCCCCCAAAGTTCCCCCCCAAAACTCAAATTCAAATCCCCCCAAAACTACTCCTTTATTTATTAACTCTCTCTCTTTCTCTCTCTCTCTCTCTCTCTCTCTCTCTCTCTCTATATATATATATATATATATATATATATATATGGAAAAATGGACTTTTATACCCTAATTTATAATTATTTTTCAACATATACTAATGAAAACATGGACTTTTATTTACAACTAATTATTGTCATACTATTCAAACTTGAGCTATATAATTGTTGATTTGCTGTTTACAAAACTTTTCATATACTGTATCGTTCTGAAGACATGCCGTAGGCACGTGCCCACGGGCAAATCTAGTTCTCACAAAAATTAAAAGAATCGAAATATTTTTCTGTCATACTTGATTGTACACTAGATATAAGTCATGAAGAACAAATGACACTCATAATACGACATGTAAATGTTTCATCAATTCCAGTAAAAGTTGAAGAGTTTTTCTTAGAATTCATACCAATGATTGATACATCGGGTAAGGGGCTTTTTACTAAACTTATCGATGAAATGGAAAAAAACTTAATATTAATATTGATGACATTAGAGGACAAGGATATGCATAACAAGGTGTACAAAAAAGATTGTAAGATATAATTCCTAGAGCATTTTATGCACCATGTGGATGTCAGTCTTAACTTGTAATTTGTGATATGGCAAATTCATGTTTAAAAGCTTTATCTTTTTTGGGGGTTGTTCAATCTATATAATTTATTTTCTTCTTCACCAAAAAGATGGACAATTTTATTAGATCATGTTCCTTCTTTAACTCTAAAGCCTTTTTCACAAACACATTGGGAGGGTCGGGTTGAAGGTATCAAAGCAACAAGATTTCAAGCTCCACAAATTAAGGATGTGTTAAAAGAATTATTAAAATAAGTTTTTGATGCAAATTCAAGGCTCGTTGAATTATTATTAACACATGATTTTGAAAATTTTGAGTTTTTATTAGGTATGGTTATTTGGTATGATATTTTATTTGCTGTCAATTTGGTTAGTAAAAATTTACAAAGTAAGAATATGTCTATTGATATTGCTATTGAACAACAAGGTGGACTTTTAAAGTTTTTTGAAAATTATAGGGAAAATGGATTTGATTCTGCTTTGACTACTGGTAAAGAAATTGCACAAGAAATGAACGTTGATCCTGTGTTCAAAGATAAGCGTACAAGAAAAAGGAAAAGACATTTTGATGAAACTAGTGATAATTATACATCTTTTGAAGTAATGAAGTCTTTTAAAGTTCAATATTTTTTATTTATACTAGATTAAGCAATTAGTTCTATTAATAATAGATTTTCATAATTTAAACAATTATGAGGTTTTTGGATTTTTATTTGATATAAAAAATTTGAAATCATTAGATGATGATAAATTAGAAATATGTTGTATTAATCTTGAAAATTTTCTACAATATAAAGATCATTTTGATATTGATGGAATTGATTTATTATAATTTTAAATTACTTTTAAAATGTTGATTCATTTACAAATCCATATATAGCTTATAGCATATTACTAACAGTACCTATTACTGTTGCATCGGCTGTAAGATATTTTTCAGAACTAAAATTAATAAAATCCTACCTAAGATCTACTATGTCACAAGAAAGATTAAGTGGATTAACTATTTTATCTATTGGAAAAAGAATTTTGAGAAATCTAGAAAATGAAGAATTGATACTAAATTTTGCATCTCAAAGAGCAAGATAAGTTAATTTTAAATAAATATTTTTAATTATAATTTTCTTGATAAGGGCCCAATTTTAACTTTTTGTCTAGGGCCTTACTTTGTCTTGAGCTGCCCCTAAATGTGGTACTACTTCCCTATACACCATAAAATTGGAGATGTGTATGAAAGTAACTAGTATTAATTAGTAAAAGAAATCTGAAATATGTATTTAAAATTTGTTAATTATGTGTTGTAACTTTTAAGAAATATTGGAGAAGTGTCCAACATCTAAGATGTATTATAAAATTGGGACACTCACGATAAGTGTTCGACCAAGTGTGTGTCCAAGTGTTCGAGATGCTAGAAAAAATCTCATAAAAAGTTATGCTTTGCATCATCGTCATCCTCATCTTTATCTAAGGGTTTTCTCTTAAAATTAGGGGCAGATATGAATTACCAGGCAGCATGGAAGGGCTTTGCATGTCGTCAACCCTTTTGTAATGAGTGCTGCATTATTAGCAGAGGAAAACACAAGTAAGATATGGGTTATATATAACCTTGAAAGATGAGCGTCTCCCTCCCAATTATATCAGATGTGAGTGTAAAATCCTCGAAGAATTGGGAATATGATTGATAGAACGAGAATCTTATCGTATGAGTCACTTGATAAATTCAAACTTTATCCCTACATGAATATTGGGAGAAGATTGTTATGTATTAAGGGGATATGGTGGAAATGGAATGGACCCACCATATGTTCCAAAACAAAGATCTATAAATTTGCATAGGGTAATGCATTTAGCGCTAGGACTCAAATGAAGATGAGCCGAGTAGGAACTCATCCCCATTATCGCGTTATGTGATTATTATTTTTTGTGGAGAGGCAAATAGGTCAATTATTTTGGTTTTGTTTTATTGCATGTTTTTAGTCCTATATCTTTTATGTATACCATCTTTTTTTCTGGAATGTAATTTGTGATTTGAAATCCTTTGTAATTCATTAGTCATTAAAGGAAAAACAGTTCTCATGGATAGCGAAGTAGCTTTATCAAATGTCTATAATATAATTTGGGGAGGTTCTTGCAGGATTTTTGGGTATATTATTAGGTGAGATCACATTCCTTTTGCTTTTCTGTTAGGCATTTTTCATAATATGTATGCCACTCTGATAAAAATTAATCTGTATTTGCCATTCACTTTCTTTTCTTCAATTGAGGTTAAATTTATTATGTAAGAAATTAGAAATATACCTTTTAGACTGAATAATCAAGGTTGAAATGAGTATGTGGTCTTCATCATTTAGTAGTTTCATCTTTGTCAAAAGTACCGTACTAGTAACTAGTAATAAGTATAGCTATTTAGTTCCACTTCAACTGAATAGTTACACTGGCTATCCTGGAACTCTTATATGAAGAGAGACTCTGTACTCTCCAGTTGCTTAATTAAATACAATCAAATTTCTCTCTCCATACTGTCTTTTGGCACATCTAAGTTTTGGATGCAAAGTGCTGGATTCGTGCTAGTCTTTGTGTTCACTCAAATCTTTGATGTAATAGTTCTGCTGCCACCAGCTTGGTTGGAATAATAGCTAGTTTATATTTTAATGTATAACACATGAATCTCAATTATTTTTTCCTAATCATTTATCATTTATCATGATGAGTTAGCATCTGCTCAAAGAAACTGTTGATTATTGCTTATCCAGGGTGATCAACAAATTGCAAATGAATTTTGTGAAAATGATTGTGTGCAATTAAAAGGCCCTGAAATTATAGCGGAGTTGATTCATCTCTTGAGATTATTGACCCTCTGCATGTTCTTCTCAAAGAAGCCATTTCCAGTGTTTTTAGAGTCTGCTGGCTTTGTGGAAGAGGATGTTCTTATTCAAGAACCCAAAGCAGGGGTAAGTGCATATTTGCATATCCTTTACTTTTTTCTCCCCTGCTGAAGTCGTATGATTTTTTTTTGTTATTGGCCTATTTTATTGTAGGGTTAAATGTACGAAGCTATCTTAATATTTACGTGGAAAATAAGAAAGCCACTGCCTTTAAACTTCCTTCCGTCAACTTTTGGATTGTCTAATGGTAATTCTACATTTCACACCAGTCGAAGCTGAGCCGAGGAAGTTTGTAGTCCTTCATATTATATATGTTCTCTCCCTCTGTACCCTTAACCACCTCCTTAACCACTCACTCTCTCTCTCTCTCTCCTAACCAGTCAACTGCCCTCGTAATCCCCTCCCCCCCCCTCTTTCTCTCTCCCCTCTCTTTCTCGCTTCTCAACCATTTCTTGCAACATTTAGGATTTAGATTAGCCAAGGGGAATCCAAATTTTACTTGTGGCAAGTGATTTTGAGAGGAGTATTTTGTGCATTTAACCATTATAATATAAAGTTATATGAATAGTGTTACATAAGTTTCTTTTCGAATATATGCAGCTTTTGAGGCCTGCTTTCACAATTATATGCGACAAAAGCTCCAAAAGTTTTCTCCTATTAATTCGGGGTACTCATAGCATTAAAGATACACTGACAGCAGTAAATGGAGCAGTTGTCCCCTTCCACCATTTAGTTTTGCATGAAGGTGGTATCAGCAATTTAGTTCTGGGGTATGCACACTGTGGTATGGTTGCAGCAGCTCGATGGATTGCAAAATGCACTACTCCTTGTCTCCTTCAAGCCATTAAGGAACATCCAGATTATAATATCAAGGTTGGGCATCCTATTCCTCAAGTCAGTTAGCAAATGCTGTCTCGACATTATGGTGTACACAAATAATGCAGTTAGTTGCCTTTTCCCCTCCTTATTTTAATCTTATAAGATATTTTGTTCATCCAACTTACATTTGCCTTTCAGTCATGGTTTTTTGGTTTATTCACCTCAAACTTGCTACTGTGATTAAGCATAGAAATCTCTGGAAATTAGACAAATTTTCGCCTACAACTAGTCTTCATCTTGAAAATTATCTGGCATCTTGAATTATTTTTCTGAATCTAGATTTAGTAATAAATTAGGGGTAAAAGTTTATCGACATGTTTCGCCCTTTCCTTTGGGCAAAGACCCTAATTGTAAGTTTTTTTTTCCTTTTCTTTCCTTTGTATGATTCACAGAAAAGCATAAAGTGAGGTTGAAGCAGATCTGTAGCACAGTTTTAGATGATTATTTAAAGCAGAATTTCCATTGCAGACTGTTTGGTTAGGTTAGGAAAAAACTGAATATTTAGGATTTTTAATAGAGGCTAGGGCTTCACTTTTTGTGCAAGTGTTTGGTTATATATCCCCAAAAAAAACTATTTTGACGTTTGGAATCTTTGAATCTTTTCTCTGTCATATAGAAAACCCCTTCATAAATCATTAACATGTAAAAGAGCAGAGAAGTTTCTTTTAGAAGAGTGCCTTAACTAATTTAACTTAGACTGGTTGACCACAGAGACACTTAGCTACACACGCTATTTTCCTATAAATCATATTAATCATAACATTGACAAGACCGACAATTTGAAGAACACCATTATATTATATCTAGATTCCACATGTTTATACTTGGGTTTCATGGTTACACCAATATCGTATCCGTACTCCCACCTGGTACAGAACCATCTAGCCTCAACATCTTTAGCATAGGGCCATGCTCTTCTTGCTATTACTATTGTATGTTGTTCAACTATTATGGTAGTACGTTCATATGGTTCCTCAGTAGTTTCATATCCAGAAAAGGAAGAAAACATTTCTTTACTTTAATCAGAGGTGACAAACAATGTACTAATGTTTTGCTAATTGTGGTAGAGCAGTTGGGATTTCAAGCTTTGCACTTGCACATATAAGCTAAGATCTTTAATTGTTGGTTGTATAGAGTTTTAAGTTCATATATTGTCACAACTGTTTTGTCTCGTAGATTTACCTTAACAAGCTGCACCCTTGATATTGATTGGTAGATCATTGGGCATTCGTTGGGTGGTGGTACTGCTGCATTGTTGACGTATATTCTTCGGGAACGTGAAGAATTTTCATCGAACACATGCATTGCATTTGCTCCAGGTAGAAATATTCTAAAGTTGTATTTTCAGATTGACCACATTAAGTGAATATGTTATACCGTCATATATACAAGTACTCTTTTCAACTTATAATAGTGGATTACATAAACATAGACTCTAAATATGGTTGTACCAAATTCTTGTTATTAATAGTTTCATTCGTGTTTGGGCATATGTAAAATTATTGACTAACTAAACTATGCGGTGTTTCTTTAGCTGCCTGCATGACCTGGGACTTGGCAGAGTCAGGCAAACACTTCATTACAACTATAATCAATGGTTCTGATCTGGTTCCCTCATTTTCAACTGCGTCTATTGACAACCTTCGTTCTGAGGTACCTTCTTAATACTATATAATGAATTATGTTTTGATCTATATTTCCAGGTATTTATAGTAGAAATGGTAAAAATGATGATGATGAACCAAATTATCATACTGGGAACAAATTCTACCAAATTATTGTTCAGTTGCAGTAGTTTATGCAAGCCCTGTTTTTTACATAGGTCACTGCATCATCATGGTTGAATGATCTACGAGACCAAATCCAGCACACAAGGTTCTTAAATGTTGTTTACCGATCTGCATCAGCACTAGGATCTCATCTCCCATCTATTTCCAGTGCGAAAGCTAGAGTTGCTGGTGCTGGTGCTTTTCTACGCCCCGTCTCTGCAAGTACACAGGTAAAACAATTTGCACCTTATATGGAGTCTCCGCGTCAAGTAAATGCTCCTAAATATTACTATTTGATGATTCCACAAAGTTATTGAAGTTAACTATATTATGATAATCACCAGCAACCCAGCAGTTCACTGCTTCAGATTGAGCATGGTTGAACAAATTTTTCTTGGAGTTAAAACTTTTTGACCTAGTAAGTTTGATGAATCAAGAAATGTCCTCTCTAGCCTTGGCTTTACAGGGGCCTCGGAGTCGAATAAGATCTGCTATTTTTCTTTTCCAAGATCCCCCCCCCCCCCCCCCCCCCCCCCAAGTCTAGGAGTGAGGATGCCTAATTGTCTTTTATGTATTAAGATGAAGCCCCTCTTGTGTTCTTAGTTTTCTCAACGGGAAATTTGTCACTCATTTAATGAGGGTTGACACTAGGTTGGCAGCCAGAACTTTTTCAAATCTTCATGAAACCTGGTCCTCATTTCAGCAGGACATGGTTACTTTTGCTTCTGGGAACCATTTAACTGAGTGGATCTATGATAATGTGCAATCTATATATTGGTTTCTTGCAATGTCTAATTAGTCACCATTATTAAAGCATGGGGCATTTCACGATGTTTGTTAACTCCCAATTTAATTAAGTGTATGGAAGAAGTCATCTTCCTCCACAGTGGGGATGCAACTGAGACTTACACTCCTTCTGTAGTACAGGAGCAAATGAATCTTACCTAATCTGAAACTCTCTTCTTACTCCCTGTTTGAACTCCTAATTTATCTATGGCCGATATTACCAGGTTGTGATGAAACGCGCACAGAATGTTGCACAAGCTGTTGTGAGGACCCGCTCCTCACTCTCCTCCTGGTCATGCATGGGTGCTCGCCGACGCGCTGTTGGTACCATTCCGAACACCGACCCAAATTACCCCGGCTCTCTTCTGAATGAAAGGATTGATAATCACGAAGTAGCAGATCAAGCAGATTTCAGTTCTCCTTCCGATCACGAGGAAACGGAGGGGGAAGAAGAAGCACTGCTACAGGATGATCATGAAAATAGCGTCTCCATAGTCGACGACGGCATGACCGAAGGAGAACTCTGGTTCGAGCTAGAAAAGGAACTTCACAATGATGTGGATGATGAAAGCAAACACACCTGGGAAGAGGAGGAAGCTATTGCGGCAAAGGAGATAACAGAAGAAGAAACCGAGGTTTTGAAAGAAGCCGGTGAAAGCGAGCAGCCGGCTACGTTTGATTCTGTCGAAACACACCAGTTTTATCCCCCCGGTAGGATCATGCATATGGTTGTAGTGTCGAGCCCAGCATCTAATTCGGATGAGAGTATTGTTACAATCGATGATCAGACAGGAATATATGAAACCCCTAGAGAACTTTATAACAAGATTCGGCTGTCGCCAACAATGATAAATGATCACTATATGCCCATGTATAAGAAGACGATGGAGCATTTGATCGATAAGCTTGGGGAGGTTGATGGTTGCTCAACAAGTTTACTGGATTAAATAACGAAGTGTAAATAAGCAATCTGTGGAATGTGAATATCCTGAAAGGGGAATGAATTTCTCCAGAGATTCATCTAAAAGTTCTTGGGCTGTGGGGGTAATGAGGAAAGCATGAAGGATATATATTTGACAACTACTGACTGTGTGCATGTTTGTCTTGCTTTTTGCGTACAAATTGAGGCTTTTAACAGTGCTATTACCACACAAAAAAAGAAGAGAAAACAGTGTTATTGCAGAGCGGAATGAAATTTGTGAGAGCATTATTCATGTATCATATGCTTTTTTGTAATATTATCTATCTAATATTATAAACTGTAACAGAATTTTACTTTGGTCATATAGAAAGTGAAGGGTTGCTGTGAATTTAACAGCTTTTTACAACAACATTGTTGATTGTTATGACATATTACAGATATAAATGTGGTACATTAACCGATCCATGAGTTGAGGAGGTTGTTGATTTATTCTTGATAACGATCGGTTGTAAAAAACTGCACTATTCATCTCTTATAGATCAATTTTTAGAACCCATCAAACTTGTTTTAGCGCCCCCGCCCCCTCCTGAAAAAAAACCGCTCTCGTAGCTGCAGCCTGCAGAATGACCATGCGAATACTTCGCTTCCGCTTTTCGGGAGAATGAAGTTAGGTTTTGTGAGAAATTAACAATTGGAAATTAGGACTAATATCTAGATCTACGTTGTTTGAGATATTCATTCTAGGTATCAAAACTGGAATACCTAGCCTGCTATCACAAGCCAGTATTTATTCCCAAATACTGATTTGGGTATCGGGTTATAAGCCCACAAATATGCGATCCAATATCCAATCAATTGTACGTTCAATACACGTGTTACTCATATGCACATGTAATATCTCTAATCTCTAATATTATAATGGGAGAAGGTCTTAATGTCATTTGTCATTTTGTCATTCTACCAACATGTGCAACGCACATACATAACTAATATAAAGGAGGTTTCGGGTTCAAATCATCCCTACATCAGAGTTTTTATTTTTATTTTTTGAAATTATTAAAACGTGCATCGCACGTGTAATTTACTAATTTATATAGAAAGAATATACCAATATATTCAACAGTTGTAACATAGAGATAAGGATTCTTTGAACAGGATAGTACGAACTTGCACAACACGATAACAGAAACAACAACGAGCTGAACTATAAATATGTAAATGAATGAAACAGAATCATCGTCGATACCTAATCTTGAAAAGAATTTGTTATAAACTTAATACAAATGGATAAGAATTGCTTTCTGTTTCATATGACAACCATCCATAACAAAGCAACAAAACCCAAATCAACCTCGTCATTTCTGTAGCTGTAAGATACATCTCCGGAAAAATATACAACTAATTTTCCTCGTCAAAGTTGGGGAGACTGAGAAGCAGTAGTACATTAGAAAAGAAAGAGAGCGTGATAACAGCCCTCTACTTGGTAGCCTGCGCAATTACGTTGCTTATCGAACCCGCCTCCTCTTTTGCAGTCTGTACCAGTGAGTCCTGCAAAAAATGCACCAGGAAAAGAAGAAAGTTGAGAATGCATTCCATATAGGCAACAACCGAAAGATGTTCATATTATTAATAAACAAAAAATTACAGTGAGTTCGTGTATCGTACGTGAGTGGTATCGTTGGTCCGGGATCCTAATCCCGTTATGCTTGCATATTCGGGCTTAACGTCGTTATAAAGATAAGTCTCCTTGAACTCACTCGTCATTCTAGTTCAAGATTGTTGATCTCCGCAAGTTGTTCTCTTTCAATTATCATATTGTTATATTGTATACCTTCCGTTAAGGATATCAAGGGTTTACACGAGCTAACCCGAGGTATTCTTGACTTCGTGCCAATATCCATTGATTAAAACCCAAGCTTGTATATAGTCATATGCACACACGACATGAATATGACTAGAAACTCGCATATAGGAATTATAGGGTAATTTGAGTGCATGTCGATTGATTGTGATCTCAAGACATGAATCGTAACATGATAGTTTTGCTTTGTGTGCTGTAGAAATTCATCTTAAATTGTTGCATATAATGTTAGTGCATTCCACGATATAGGAACATGTAGATTGTTCATTTTGACAGATGTATATGATTGCATTTTATCTTATCCTGCTGTCTGTCCTGTTTTGTACTGAGATTTCGACTCTGTTACTATTAAAATCAATTGGAACTATATAAAAAGAAATTGTAGCTTGATGAATCTAGTTTCCAGAACATCTTACGAATCCAGATTTTGATTCGTGAGCTGTAAGGTATCACACTTTTTTTCACTGCTGGCTGTGTATTTTCAGATTCACTGTTTAATGGAACATCGGCACAACTTCTATTGAAACACAGTATTAACAGTGGAATAATGACATGAAATTCTCCAGGAAATTAATAGACATGCTTAGGGTCCACTTTCTAAATTTTATAGATTTTTGTATTGAATTTACACCTTGATTTTACGTGTAGAGATTCGACTCTAGACTGCTGCAAGAACCTTTAATCTGTAAAGAATAGAGTAATCGACCTAGCTATAGTCAGAATCAATTGAAACTTACTGAATATAAATTGTAGCCCCATGTGTCTATTTTCCAGAACGTTCGACGGAACTGAATTCCGATTCATAATCTGTTAGATATCAGTCTTTTAGTACTGCTAGGTCTGGATTTCCAGATTCACAATTTTATGTGTATCACCTTGATCTATAAATTAACAGAACATGTTAACAGTAAAATTAAATTTGAAATAAATTTGGCTGAGACTACACATACTTAGGAGTCACCCTGAATTTTTGTAGATTTAATTGATGAGTTTTCTGACATGAAACATATATGAGAACACAATCTATAACTTGCTGTCTGAACATGAAATCTGAAAAAATTAGGAGTTTCGACCTAGTTTTTGTATTTTTTATATATATGGGCATATACACTGGAACCAGCAGAGGGTCTAGTTTTTAGAATCCCCGACGGATCCAGATTTGTCTTCCTATAGCAGCGGAAAAGTTCACTTTTGTACAACAACGTCTTGCTGTCCAGAATGTGCGCTTTCATAGTATTGCATGTAAACGTGTTAACCTTGCATCTAGTGAATGAGAACCAAATATATATCATGCATCACATCATTTTTTTGCATCCTTATCATCACCTTGACACTCTTATACACATTTGCATGATCATGATTAATGTTACCGCTGAATCTGGTGTGGGGGGTAAACAGATGAGATTTGTGAGTTCGTGGAAAAACCTGAATAGCAGATCCATGCCTGCTGATTCCTGCCGCTTACCTGCAAGGAAGTGCGATACAACGGGGTTGATTCCGGCGACGCACCCTCCGACGCTCTTGTCAGTAACCAGTGATGATTAAGAAAGAGCTTAAGTTGAAAAAAGAGTGATTACCTGGTCACAGTGGTAGGTAGGAGGTATTTATAGTCGCCATGGGAGTCTGATTAGGGACCTGATTTTCTGTGAAACCGTTAGAAGTAAAATCCTCATAATTAGTTTAGGAAACTGATCCCTGATTTCCGGTGAGAGGATAACTGCAAATCAGGCTCGTTGATTTAGTCAAATCAGTGACCCTGATTTCCTCTTGCTGGTCTGGGTTTGTCTTGGGTCGAGACCCATACCCAGCTGGAGTGGATCCGTTTTGCGGGTTATTGGATCTGTGAAGGGGATATCCAGTGCCCGCTTCAGGCCCATCTATATGCGAAATTACCGTTTTACCCCTGAGCTTCAAGATTCGTCCCCAATCTGGACGGTTCCGATTTAACCCCATTTTTAGCCATATCACGAGCCCCCCACTCCTAAAGGCTGAGTTTGGCCAGCCTTTGAGGAGTAGTTTAGTTGTTTTAATGGCTAGTGGAGCTGTATCGGAGTCCAAATGGAGGGTTTTGAGCCTTGAAGGTGGTAGTGAGGTGATTTTTCAAGCTGTAGGCAGTTCTTAAGCTTCTCTGGATATCCGGGGGTTTTTATCTATTTTTTCGGATTATCTATTTAATTTTGCGATGTGTTAACCAATCGTTCGAGGGCTTTAACAATGCATTCTAGGCAATAATTGTTCATTCAGGGGCTTAAAAATATTCCCCCGAATTTATAATTATTTCCTAGAATTTTTAGCTATTTTTTCCAAATTTTTAGCAATTTTTTTGCAATTTTTATATAAATAAATCAATTAAAATAAATAAAAACTAATTATTAATATCTATTTATGGCGTGGCGCAATCTGGGCCCTTGATCAGCATCGAGCGCGATTTTCTGGGCGATCAGACGATCCGCGCTCCTCGGCAGATAGTTTCTTTATATACGAGGGTCGGTTCCTCGTCTCCTCGGCTCGGCTGCTCGGCACACGTAGCTCGGAATCAGCCGAAGTACGTGGCGTGATCCTGAGCGTCCATCTCAGTGCGGATCCCCAAAAAACACTATCTCGTCGTTTAGTGGACGTGGCGAGATCTGAGCCGTCCATTATGACGAGCGCGCTTTTTGACAAGATCCAACGGCTGGGGATGGTCGGCATGTTTTTTCCCATATTCGAGGGTCGGTTCCTCGTCCCCTCGGCTCGGCAGGTCGGCACACGTAGCTCGGAATCAGCCGAAGTACGTGGAGTGATCCTGAGCGTCCATCTCAGCGCGGATCCCTAAAAAACACTATCTTGTCGTTTAGGGGACGTGGCGAGATCTGAGCCGTCCATCATGACGAGCGCACTTTTTGACAAGATCCAACGGCTGGGGATGGTCAGCAGGTTTTTTTCCCATATTCGAGGGTCGGTTCCTCGTCCCCTCAGCTCGGCAGGTCGGCACACGTAGCTCGGAATCAACCGAAGTACGTGGCGTGATCCTGAGCGTCCATCTCAGCGCGGATCCCCAAAAAACACTATCTTGTCGTTTAGTGGATGTGGCGAGATCTGAGCCGTCCATCATGACGAGCACACTTTTTGACAAGATCCAACGGCTGGGGATGGTCGGCAGGTTTTTTTCCCATATTCGAGGGTCGGTTCCTCGTCCCCTCGGCTCGGTAGGTCGGCACACGTAGCTCGGTTAAGCAGGCCGGTGGCAGGCAGCTCGAAAGATACACGTGGTCGAATCTGGAGCGTCCATCATTGCGTGAATCACGAGGACAGGGTTCAGATCACGAGAAAACGTTATCTTGTCGTTTTGTGGGCGTGGCGCAATCTGAACCGTCCATCGAGTTTTGACACGAATTTTGGAGAGATCCGACGGTGATTTTGCCTCGGAAGGATTTTTCTCCATATACGAGGGTCGGTTCCTCGTCCCCTCGGTTCGGAGGCTCGACGTCGTCAGGCGAGGTAAGGAGTTGGACGTTTTGAAGAATCTTGGCCTTGAAGCGTTGCCACCCTCTGACCCAGTAGCTCGGCTGCCTAGCCAAGCTGTTCGGTAGCTCGGCTAGGCAGTCCGGTGGCAGGTAGCTCGGAAGGTGCACGTGGTCAGATCTGGAGCGTTCATCATCGCGTAAATCACGAGGGATGGGTTCAGATCGCGAGAAAACGTTATTTTGTCGTTTTGTGGGCGTGGCGCAATCTGAACCACCCATCGTGTATTGACACGAAATTTGGGGAGATCTGACGGTGATTTGTCCTCGGAAGGTTTTTTCTCCATATACGAGGGTCGGTCCCTCGTCCCCTCGGCTCGGAGGCTCGGTGCCGTTGGCCGAAGTATGGAGACTCAGTAGCTCGGACTGTTTTGAAGAGACTCAGTAGCTCGATTGCCCAGCCAAGCTGTTCGATAGCTCGGCTAAGCACACCGGTGGTCGAGTTGTGGACTTGGTGATTTGAGGATTCTCCGTTGTTGAAACTGAAACGTCGCAACGCTCCGCTTTGGCGCTTTGGCTCCTTAATGGGCTTTTTAGATTCCCAAGGCAGCCCAAATGTCGCTTTTGGGGTTATAAGTTTTCACTCCCCCACCCCCAAGTTCATTTCTCACTTTTCACTCCAAGATTTCACTTTTACTCTCTGTGCTCTCTGCTAGCGGCGATCTTTGCTTCAAGGCGGTTGCGCTAGCTGTCGCGTGGGCCAGGCGATTTCCGGCATGCTTATTCCGACCGTGAACGTCACTTCAAGGTCAGTTTATTTGCCTTAGCCTTTTTTATAGAGATGTCAAGGGTGAACTCGGGGAGTCAGGCCTCATCCTCGGGCGATAGTGGCGCCGAGGAGAAGAGGCAGGCGGAGATCCGAAGGAAGGGGAAGCAAGTAGCCGAGCCGTCTGTAGCCGAGGCGAGGAAGGAGAAGAAGAAGAGGAGGATAGTGGCCCAATCACCTGTGGTCGAGGTGATTGTGGAGAATCCAAGGCAAGCTCTTGAGATGGGCCGATACCCTTCTGTACTGTCTGGGCACGCTGGGGTTAGGCAATACGAAGGCGACCTCATGAAGAAGGCGATCTTCGGTCAGTCGGAAGTTTACGAGGAACCCAACCCGACACTGACTACCGAGGCAGATGAGATTTGGTCGGTGCTATCCGAGAGGGATCTCCTTCGGATCAGAAAGGGGTTCGCCATCCCTTCGGAGTACAAGCTAATTCTCCCTGGCGCTGGGATGCGGGCGAATTCCAAGCTGTCGTCGTCGGATATGTGCATGTTCGACTACGACTCTCTGAATGCCGGACTGCGTTTTCTGCTGCATCCCTTTATTTGCTAGGTCCTCGGATGGTACTGCCTCGCGCCGACCCAATTTATGCCGAACACATGGCATCATGTAAATGCCTTCCTGCTCCAGTGCCACAATGCTGAAGTCGAGCCGGACCTGACAGTCTTCCGAAGCATGTATCGGATAAACCGGATGCACAAGACCGAGCATCGGTACTACCTGGTGCCGAGGAAGGGTGTTCGGATCATAGAAAACCCGGACTCAATCAAAGGCTGGAAGGAAAAGTTCTTCATATTGAGGGGGGCACCAATACTGCAAATTTCGAGCCGGTGGAAGCCAGAGGTGCCCAAGTTTGCGAGAGTCGACCCCGAACTGACTGTGGCCGAGGAGGAGATGGCGAGGAAGATCATAGCCCTCCCAATGTTGAGTTGGAGGGAGATGACGGAGGAGGTGCTGTTTGGGTCAGGCCTTAGCCCAATCCACCCGAGTACGCTCCTGACATCTCGTTATTTTGTTTTTCTTTTAAGTCTTTAGCTCGCCTTACTGACTCAATTTGTTTGTCGTTTGGTACAGAAGCACCGAAGATGGACTTCAATGCCATGATGATCGATAGGGGTAAGGTGGCTGATGGTAGGAAGAGGAAGAGGCCGACCACGGCCACCTCGTCAGGTCGGCAGCTCAAAGTTGTTTTGACAACCACTCTGCCTCCTACGGCCACCGAGGCGCCTTCGTCGGTGGTTGTTGCCGAAGAGCCCTCGGCGCCCGTTGCATCTGCCCCGGTTGGTGGGGCCTTCGATGTCACTGCGGCGTTGTCGCTCGAGGCTCCGCCGTTGACCGCTCCGGCCGAGGAGATCTTGATCGAGCAGCACAAGCAGCTGTTCGTGCCGAACTAGCGAGTGAAGAATCACGATGGATTCCTCGGAAACTCGCAGATGTCGATGCAGGTCGTCAAGCACCTGGCGACCCCGAAAGATAGAGCCGCGCTGCTGGCGGGGACAGTCGGCGACGACACCTACGAAGTGGCTCGGTTGCTCGTATCGGTAAGTTTTTCTTGTGAATTTCTTTAAGTTTATCCCTCGGCCCCTATCTTTGTGCTAACCGTTGTTTTGTCTTCTCAGGTCACCTGTCACTTCAGCCATCTCCTTGAGGCGTTCGCCGAACAGGAGAAAGAGTTGAAGGCTGCCAGTGATAAAGACAGGGCATAAAAGGTGAAGGCGGTTCGGCAGCTCGAAGCAGAGCAGAGGCGAGCTGAGGGTTTGGAGGTCCAGGTTACCGATCTTGTGGCCGACCTAGAGCGAGTTAAGGGGCGGCTTGCTGAGGAGTCTGCCAAAGCCGCCAAGGCTGCCGAGGATCTGGCGGTGTCAGCAAAGGCTCTGGCTGAAGTGAAGGCGGAGAAAGAGGCCTTGGCAACGAAGATCAAGGCCGAGGTCGAGGCCGAGGCGAAGAAGCACATGGCCACGAACATGGAGATGTCCTACCAGAGGGTGCTCGACCATGTTCAGGACCGCGTCCCCGGCTTCGAGCGGGTCGGCTACAGGCTGTGGCCGGGGTCACCCTCAGGCGGCGAGGAGGAGGGAGGCGAAGGTGATGAGGGAGAAGGCGACGACGACGAGGAGGTGGTCGCTGACGCTTTGGTGACAGACCCCGAGGCCGAGGGGAGAAATGAGGGGCCATCTGGCGAAGCGCCTGTGGTCGAACCGGCGACGCAGGTGGACCCTTGATCTTCTCATCTTTTTGTAATTTTTGTTTTCTTTTCCAAAAACAATGTAATGCCTTTTTGCGGACTGGCCACCGCTTTTGTGATGAATGAAAAAGATTGTTTTGGCTTCGAATTTGTCTAAGTGTTTAGTTCGGCCATGTAGTTCTTCAATGTGGTGCTTTCCTATTTCAGATCGTCGAGCAAACTCATGTCACCGCGGTAGCTTGGCACCGTGCGGAGTTGTTTCAGCAGTCCCGTGAGGCTCGCCTTGAGGGCGAGGTTCATCTGACGAGGAGAATACTGTATAACGTAGAGAAGAGAAACAGCGAGTTGTTGGCCGAGTTGCACCACCTGCGGCTAGTTGAGGCTGAACTCTCTGCAAAGGAGGAAGAATTGGCCCTGGCTTTGGCCGAGCGAGATGAATTCGTGAGGAGGGTCGAGCAGCTGCAAAGGGTAACGGTTGACAAGAGTATCGAGGTGACCCACTTGCGCTGTGTCATATCTGATAGCGCCGAGTATCCAGGTTCAGCGAAGCTTCCTCGGTTCAAGGTAATTGTGAGGGACGACACACTGAAGGACAGGATCGTTGAACTGGAGGAAGAGGTTGCTCGGCTTAAACCTCAGCCGGTGAGGGCTAATGTCCGTAGCACCTCGTGTACTCGCGAAGAGAATGACCGAGGGGTTACGTTCTATCAACTCACGAGCCACGCCCCCATCGTAGGTCGGACAGCGGCCGACGCCCAAAGTGGAGTAGCGGTATCTTCAAGTGGTGCTTCGGTTGGAGCGACTGTCAGGGTCAGCGGCGAGGGGGCGTCTCAGTTCGTCGGCTTAGAGACGAGCTCGGAGGTCAAGAAGCGCCGACCCCGAGTGTCCCTGAACCGGAGCGTCCCCCTTCTGCGGAGGCACTAAATGGGTCGTACTGTGTTTTTGGGTCTCCGAACTGTCTTTTGTTGTAACCTTTGGGTCTTGTAAATTTATCCAGTTATATTAATGAAATTGGAATTTGTTTGCTCGTTGTAGTGCTGTAGTTGCTTTATTCTTGAAATGAATCGTGAGAAGCGAGTGTTAGCTTCGTCGAGCGCCTTAGCCACGAAACTCATGCTTTAGCTGTGGTCTTGACTCTTGCTCGGTATATACCGGTGCGGCTCGACACCTCGGCAGATGTGTAGCTCTATTTCGAGGCAGGAGCCACGTGGCCTGATCTGGACGGTGGATCATGATCATGGTGCGGATCACAAGAAGGGAGGTGCGAGTTTCGAGAAAATGTTATCTTGTCGTTTTGTGGCGACGTGGCGCGATGTGATCCGTCCATCATGATTGGGCGCGAGTTTTGAGAAGATCTAACGGTGAAATCGGGTCGGCCGTATTTTTTCCATATTCGAGGGTCGGTTCTTTGTCCGCTCGGCTCGGGGTATTTGGTGAGCACGGGACGCCGAACCACCGCTAGAGTTGCTCGACGGTTGTGGAGCAGTTCTGAACGGCGACCTTCTTCTAGCTCGCCGAGGAGCGAGCTTGCGAAGTAGGGTTGAGCCGAGTGTTGGACTCCGAGCCATCGGTAGATTTGTTCAACGGTTGTGGGAGCAGTTCTGAACGGCGATTTACTTCTGGCTGGCCTAAGGGCGAACCGGCGAAGTAGGGTCGAGCCGAGTGTTGGACTCCGAACCATCGGTGATTTGGTCAACGGTTGTGGGAGCAGTTCCGAATGGCGATCTACTTCTAGCTCGCTTAAGAGCGAGCTTGCGAAGTAGAGTCGAACCAAGTGTTGGACTCTGAACCATCGTTAGGGTTCAACGGTCGTGGGAGCAATTCCGAATGGCGACCCACTCCTAGCCCGCTTAGAAGCGAGCTTGCGGAATAGAATCGAGCCAAGTGTTGGACTCCGGACCATCGGTGATTTGTTCAACGGTTGTGGGAGCAGTTCCGAATGGCGATCTACCTCTAGCTCGCTTAAGAGCGAGCTTGCGAAGTAGAGTCGAACCAAGTGTTGGACTCCGAACCATCGTTAGAGTTCAACGGTCGTGGGAGCAATTCCGAATGGCGACCCACTCCTAGCCCGCTTAGAAGCGAGCTTGCGGAGTAGAATCGAGCCAAGTGTTGGACTCCGGGACCATCGTTAGGATTGTTCAACGATTGTGGGAGCAATTCCGAGTGGCGAACTATTTCTGGCTCGCTTAAGAGCGAGCTTGCGAAGTAGAGTCGAGCCGGGTATTGGACTCCGAACCATTGATTGAATAAAGAATAAAGGCAGGGAGACAAGCTATTTTATAAGTACGAAAAAGCATTCTTTATTGATAATTGACGGCGAGCCGTTTTTACATATGACAACTTAAGAGAGGAATTACAAGTTAGAGGAGAGGAATGGTTCGACACCCTGTGATACTCAGAGAGGCGCCGGGGCGCTTTCTTGGTATTTTAAAAGGTGGTCGGCATTCCAGGTCCTCGGAATCTCCCTGCCCTCGAGGTCTTCCAGACGATAAGCTCCGGGCCGAACCACTTTTGAGATCTTGTAGGGTCCTTCCCAATTCGGAGCTAGTTTGCTCTTCTGGTTTGGGAAGGAGATGGCTAGTTTTCTGAGGACCAAGTCCCCCTCCTTGAGATCGGTGGGTCGGACTCTCTTGTTGTACGCCAACTCGATCCTCCTCTGGTAGTTCTGTTGGCGTATTGATGCTCTTTCCCTCAGCTCGTCCACCAGGTCTAAGTTCGCCCGGAGGTCTCTGGCATTCTGTTCCTCGTTGTAGGCTACGAGGCGAGGAGAAGGTATTCCGACTTCGAGAGGTATCACTGTCTCGGACCCATAGGTGAGGTTGAACGGGGACTCTCCTGTGGGGGTCCGTTTGTTGGTGCGGTAGTTCCACAGCACGTTGGGGAGTTGGTCGACCCATAAGCCTTTAGAACACTTGTCCAGTCTCTTCTTGATACCAGAGAGGATCTGCCGGTTAGCGTTCTCTGCCTGGCCATTCAACTGTGGGTGGGAGACGGAGGAGAAGCGCTGTTGGATCGCAAGGTCTCCACATAGAGCTCGAAACGCGGCCCCAGTAAACTGAGTTCCGTTGTCTGTTACGAGGACACGGGGGACGCCGAATCGGCAGATGACGTTCTTCGAAAAGAATTGAAGTACCTTGTTCTCGGTGATAGTAGCTAGGGGCTCGGCCTCAATCCACTTCGAAAAGTAGTCGATGGCTACGACCAAGAACTTGAACTGGCCCGGAGCTGGAGGGAATGGCCCTAGTAAATCCATCCCCCACATTATGAAGGGGATAGGACTTGATAGGGAGGCGAGGTTAGCTTGGGGGAGGCGACGAATGTTGGAATGTCTCTGACAAGAGCCACATTGCCGAACATGTCGCTCGGCGTCTTGGAGGAGAGTCGGCCAGAAGTATCCGTAATTCAGAGCTTTCCGAGCCAAAGACCTAGACCCTGAATGTGCCCCGCCGATGCCTTCGTGGAGCTCCTGTAAGGCGTAGTCGGCCTGTTCTGGGAAAAGGCACCTCAGGTACGGTCGGCCGTCAATCTGCGAGAAGGAGCGCTTGTACAAGATCCCCTCGATCAGGATGTACCGCTCGGCCCTGGTTCTTACTCGGCGTGCTTCCTTGGGGTCCTCGGGGAGGAGTCCGTCCCTTAAGAATTCCACTAACGGCTTCATCCAATTATCTTGCAGTAGGACCGGTAATGACTCCACTGAGTCGAGGGTCTCGTCTTCTATGCTCGGTTTCAAGAGGACCTCGATCAAGACGGTCTGCTGGAGACCTTGGAGGGAGGATGAGGCCAACTTGGAGAGGGCATCGGCTTGTGAATTCTCTTCTCGAGGGATTCGTTGGATGAGTGCCTCTTCGAACCGGGCCATGAGGGTTCGGACTTTGGCGAGGTACTTCGCCATCCGTTCGACTCGTGCCTCGTAATCGCCCAAGACTTGGTTCACAACCAGTTGAGAGTCACTATGGATTCGGAGGCGCTGCGACCCTGCACTTCGGGCAAGTCCGAGGCCCGCGATTAGTGCCTCATACTCTGCTTCGTTGTTTGAGGCCTTGAAATTCATGTGGAGGGCATACTGGAGGATGAAGTCATCTGGACCCGTCAGGATGATACCGGCACCGCTTCCCTCGTTGCAAGAGGAACCATCCACAAAAACCGTCCAAATAGGGGGTCCGTTCGGGACATGGCTGACCTCGGGAATGGTGGTCTCGACGATGAAGTCCGCGAGGGCTTGAGCTTTGATCACAGTCCGAGGCTGGTAGGAGATGTCGTGTTGACTCAGCTCGATGGACCATTTCATAAGCCGGCCTGAGGTCTCCGGCTTGTGGAGGACCTGCTTCAGCGATTGGTCGGTGAGGACCACAACCGAGTGGGACTGAAAGTATGGGCGGAGCTTCCTTGCCGCCATAACCAGGGCATAGGCCATCTTTTCTACCTTCGAGTAGCGGAGCTCGGCGTCCCGAAGCACCTTGCTCACATAGTAAATGGGCCTCTGAGCCCGGTCCTCTTCCCTCACCAAGACAACACTTAGGGTCTGCTCAGAAGCAGCTAAGTAGATGAAGAGGGTTTCCCCTGGAACGGGCTTGCTGAGCAGGGGAGGATTGACCAAGTAGGCTTTCAGCTGTTTGAACAACTCCTGTTGCAGTTCGCCCCACTCGAAACCCTTGCCCCCCTGAGAGTCTTGAAGAAAGGGAGGCACTTTTCCCCAGACTTCGAAAGGAATCGCCCAATAGTGGCGAGGCGACCCGTAAGCTTCTGCACTTCCTTGACGTTTCGGAGTGGGGCCATGTCCAGTATGGCTTTAATTTTTTCAGGATTTGCTTCGATCCCTCGCTGGCTGACCATGAAGCCGAGGAACTTTCCTGACGAGATCCCGAACGCACACTTTTTCGGATTAAGCCTCATGTTGTGCCTTCTCAGTACGTCGAATGCCTCCTGTAGGGGTCCGAACCCCTCATGTTGTGCCTTCTCAGTACGTCGAATGCCTCCTGTAGGGGTGCCTTCTCAGTACGTCGAATGCCTCCCTCCCCCCAAAGGTCTTGGCGTCCCTGTGTCCTTCTCCGACGCAGACCTCGAAGGGGTCCAAACCCCACACTGTGATGCCCTCGTCATCGACCTCCGCATGGCCAATTTCAAGGTGCAGAGGATTTTAGTGGACAATGGGAGTTCGGTCAATATCCTCTTCCTCTCGGCCTTCCGAGGCCTGCAACTGTCTAGGGACCGTCTCAAGCCGGCCGGTTACACACTCCATGGGTTCACGGGGGTCCCAGTCACCGTCGAAGGGGTGATAACCCTGGACGTGACTGCTGGAAGCACCCCTACTACCCGGACCGAGCCGATGGACTTCATGGTCGTCGACGTCCCGGCCGCGTATAATGTCATCCTAGGCCGACCTGGCCTAGCTGCTCTGGAAGCTGTCCCCTCGGCATACCATTTGAAGATGAAATTCCCCACTCGGTCGGGAGTAGGGGAAGTCAGGGGAAGCCAAGAAACAGCCCGGAAGTGCTACATGACTTCCACCGGGGGACCAGTGCTCTCGCTCGAGACACTAGAAATCCCCGAGCCGAAAGCTCGTCCAACGTCCGAGCCGGCGGACGAGTTAGAAGAAGTGCCCTTCTCGGACGAGGACCCGAGCCGGAAGTTCCTCATCAGCAAGTCCTTGCCGACGGCACTCTGCTGGACCTGATTCAATGCATCCGGGATAACCGTGACTTGTTCGCTTGGTCGGCCGCAGACATGCCCGGCATTTCCGAGGAGCTGCTCGTCCATCGCCTGAGTGTCGAACCGGGGTGCAAACCGGTTCAGCAGAAGAGGCGAAAGTTCGCTCCCGAGCGACAGCAGGCCATCAAGGAGGAGGTGGATAAACTGCTGAAGGCCAAGTTCATACAGGAGGTAAATTACCCCGAGTGGCTGTCGAATGTTGTAATGGTCAAGATGTCCAATGGCTTGTGGAGGATATGCATTGACTTCACCGACCTGAACAAGGCGTGTCCGAAGGACCCATTCCCTCTCCCGAACATCGACACCCTTATTGACGCCACCTCGGGCCATGAGCTCCTCAGCTTCATGGACGCCTTCTCGGGGTACAATCAAATCCGAATGTTCCCTCCGGACATTCTGAAGACCTCCTTCGTCACCGACCAAGGCCTCTACTGCTATCGGGTCATGCCGTTCGGTTTGAAGAACGCGGGCGCCACCTACCAGCGCCTCGTCAACAAGGTCTTCCAGAGCCAGATCGGCCGAAACATGGAGGTGTACGTTGATGACATGCTCGTCAAGAGCATCCGGGGCACAGACCATGTAACTGACCTCCAGGAGGCCTTCGGCGTGTTGAGAAGGCACAACATGCGGCTGAACCCGAACAAGTGTGCGTTCGGAGTCTCTTCGGGAAAGTTCCTCGGCTTCATGGTGAGCCAACGAGGAATTGAAGCTAATCCCGAGAAGATTAAGGCCATACTGGACATGGCCCCGCCTCGGAACATTAAGGAGGTGCAGAAGCTCACTGGTCGGCTCGCTGCTATCGGTCGGTTCCTCTCGAAGTCGGGGGAAAAGTGCCTCCCCTTCTTCAAAGCACTCAGGGGGGCTAAGGGTTTTGAATGGGGCCAACCACAACAGGAATCGTTCGACCAGTTGAAAGCATACTTGGTGAACCCCCCTCTGCTCAGCAAACTGGTCCCGGGCGAAACTCTCTTCGTCTACTTGGCTGCTTCCGAGCAGACCCTGAGCGCTGTCTTGGTAAGAGAGGAGGACCGGTCCCAAAGGCCCATCTACTACGTAAGCAAAGTGCTTCGGGACGCCGAGCTCCGCTATCCGAGGATAGAGAAGATGGCCTACGCCCTGGTCACGGTGGCGAGGAAGCTTCGGCCATACTTTCAATCCCACTCGATCGTCGTCCTCACTGACCAACCCCTAAAGCAGATCCTCTACAAGCCTGAGACCTCGGGCCGGCTAATGAAGTGGTCCATAGAGTTGAGCCAGCATGACATCTCTTACCAGCCTCGGACAACAATTAAGGCGCAGGCGCTCGCCGACTTCATCGTTGAGTCCACTATCCCTGAGGTCGGCCACGTCCCGAATGGACCCCCCATTTGGACAGTCTTCGTGGACGGATCCTCTTGTAATGAAGGAAGCGGCGCTGGCATCATTCTGAACGGCCCTGACAACTTCGTCCTCCAGTACGCGATCCGTATGACCTTCAACGCCTCGAACAACGAGGCGGAGTACGAGGCACTCATAGCTGGTCTCGGACTTGCACGGAGTGCTGGGGCGCAGCGCCTCCGAATCCACAGCGATTCCCAGCTTGTCGTGAACCAAGTCTTGGGCGAGTACGAGGCACGAGATGAGCGGATGGCGAAGTACCTTGCCAAGGTTCGGGATCTCATGGGTCGGTTCGAGGAAGCGCTCATTCAGCGAGTCCCTCACGAAGAAAACTCACAGGCCGATGCCCTCTCCAAACTGGCCTCGTCCTCCCTACAAGGTCTCGAACAGACCGTACTGATTGAAGTCCTCTCTAAGCCGAGCATCGAAGACGAGACACCTGGCTCGGTGGAGTCATTGCCAGTCATACTGCAGGACAATTGGATGAAGCCACTGGTAGAGTTCTTAAGGGATGGGGTTCTGCCCTCAGATCCCAAGGAAGCACGCCGAGTCAGAACTCGGGCCGAGCGCTATGTCTTGATCGAGGGCGTCCTATACAAACGCTCTTTCTCTCAAATAGACGGCCGACCGTACCTAAGGTGCCTCACTCCGGATCAGGCCGAATACGCCCTACAAGAGCTCCACGAAGGCATCGGAGGGGCACACTCAGGATTTAGGTCCTTGGCCCGGAAAGCTTTGAACTATGGGTACTTCTGGCCGACCCTCCTTCAAGACGCCGAGCGACACGTTCGGCACTGCAGTTCTTGTCAGAGACACTCCAGTATCCGACGCCTCCCTCAGGCCAACCTCGCCTCCCTATCAAGTCCTATCCCCTTCGCAATGTGGGGGATGGATTTACTAGGACCTTTCCCTCCGGCTCCGGGGCAGTTCAAGTTCTTGGTCGTGGCCATTGACTACTTCTCGAAGTGGGTCGAGGCCGAGCCCCTCGCCACTATAACCGAGAACAAGGTGGTACAGTTCTTCTGGAAGAGTATCATTTGTAGGTTCGGCGTCCCCCGCA
The DNA here is from genome assembly GCA_017893485.1 of Hemerocallis citrina. Taxonomy (NCBI): domain Eukaryota; kingdom Viridiplantae; phylum Streptophyta; class Magnoliopsida; order Asparagales; family Asphodelaceae; genus Hemerocallis; species Hemerocallis citrina. The sequence continues at coordinate 455,452,695 of CM030358.1, read as the reverse complement.
TCCTCGTGACGGACAACGGGACTCAGTTCACTGGCGTGGCATTCCGAGCTCTATGCGACGACCTGGCCATCCAGCAGCGCTTCTCGTCCGTTTCCCACCCTCAGTCGAACGGACAGGCCGAAAATGCTAATCGGCAGATCCTCGCAGGCATCAAGAAAAGGCTGGACAAAAGTTCCAAGGGCTTATGGGTCGACCAACTCCCCAATGTCCTGTGGAACTACCGCACGAGCAAGCGGACCCCCACAGGCGAGTCCCCTTTCAACCTCACCTATGGGTCCGAGGCCGTGATACCTCTCGAGGTCGGAATACCTTCCCCTCGGATCACAGCCTATGACGAAGCACAGAATGCCAGGGACCTCAGAGCAGACTTGGACCTGATAGACGAGCTGAGGGAAAGGGCGTCGATTCGGCAGCAGATTTACCGAAGAAGGGTTGAACTAGCATACAACAAAAAAGTCCGACCCACCAACCTTAAGCAAGGAGATTTGGTCTTGAGAAAGTTAGCCATATCCTTCCCCAGTCAGAAGAGCAAGCTGGCTCCGAACTGGGAAGGGCCGTACAGGATCATGAAAGTGGTTCGGCCCGACACATATCGCCTTGAAGACCTGGATGGCAGAGAGATTCCGAGGACCTGGAATGCCGACCACCTTCTGAAATACCAGGAGGACGCCCCGGCGCCTCTCTGAGTAACCAGGGGTGTCGAACCATTCCTCTCCTCCAAGTTGTAACCTGTTTTCATGAATTTTACTATGTAAAACGGTTCGCCGTCGATTATCAATAAAGAAAGCTCTCTTCGTACTTATGAATTTGTGTACTTCTCTTCGCTCTTATCATGTACATTTTTAAATTTTGATTTCCACCAATGGTTCGGAGTCCACGTCCGGTTCGGCTCCACCTCCTCGGCTTGTCCCCGGACGAGCCAGGGGTAGATCACCGCTCAGGACTGCTCCCACAACTGTTGAACCAACACCAATGGTTCGGAGTCCAACACTCGGTTCGACTTTACCTCCTCGGCTCGTCCCCGGACGAGACAGGGGTAGATCACCGTTCGGAATTGCTCCCACAACCGTTGAAATAACACCGATGGTTCGGAGTCCAACACTCGGTTCGACTTTACCTCCTCGGCTCGTCCTCGGATGAGCCAGGGATAGATCACCGTTCGGAATTGCTCCCACAACCGTTGAAATAACACCGATGGTTCGGAGTCCAACACTCGGTTCGACTTTACCTCCTCGGCTTGTCCCCGGACGAGCCAGGGGTAGATCACCGTTCGGAATTGCTCCCACAACCGTTGAAATAACACCGATGGTTCAGAGTCCAACACTCGGTTCGACTTTACCTCCTCGGCTCGTCCCCGGACGAGCCTGGGGTAGATCACCGTTCGGAATTGCTCCCACAGCCGTTGAACTCCACGACAATCCCGAAGTCAAACACTTGATCAAAATCCTGATCTAAAGATTGCTTCCCGAAAAGCTCCTACGTTGTAGCGAGCGCTCGGCTTATCTCTAGTCCGAGTCCTTTCCCACTTCATAGAAATGGGAGAGGATAAGAAGGGTGGGACCACCCCCCAGTCGGAATCCGAGCAAGTGCCATTCCGACCCCGCAAACGAAGAAAACTCACTTTCTCCTCAAGAATCGCGCCTGATCTCGATCAGACGGCCCAGATCTCGCCGAGGACACTAAACGACAAGATAGTGTTTTCTTGAGAAATGTGCTCGTCTTGAGATGCGCGCCGCCATCCGATGGCTCAGATCGCGCCACGTCACTCGGGTTTGCCGAAACCCCCTTCCTTCGGTCGGAATCCGAGCAAGTGCCATTCCGACCCCGCAAACGGAGAAAACTCACTTTCTCCTCAAGAATCGCGCCTGATCTCGATCAGACGGCCCAGATCTCGCCGAGGACACTAAACGACAAGATAGTGTTTTCTTGAGAAATGTGCTCGTCTTGAGATGCGCGCCGCCATCCGATGGCTCAGATCGCGCCACGTCACTCAGGTTTGCCGAAACCCCCTTCCTTCGGTCGGCAGCCGAGCAAGTGCCTTTCCGAGCTCGCAAACGGAGAAAACTCACTTTCTCCTCAACTTTCGTGCATGATCTCGATCAGACGGCTCAGATCTTGCCACCTGCGCTAAACGACAAGATAGCGTTTTCTTGGGAACTGAGCCGCCTCGAGATTCGTGCTTACAATCAACGGTTCAGATCTTGCCACCTGTGCTAAGCGACAATATAGCACTTTCTTGGGGACAGAGCCGCCTAGGAGTTCGTGCCATGCCTCGTCAGGGTCGCTAAACGACAAAATACCGCACAAATCGGAACCCGTTCGGTTCAACACTCTCGCCGACGAAACTATAACGCTCGGTCCAAGGACCTCGGCACGACCAACACAGTTATAAGTAATACAAATATGCAGAGGAATGAAAGATGTTTTATTCAACAACCAGGCTGTAATACAAAGCACACCTGTTCCATGGTTACAAAGTGTTCGCAAACAAAAGATATAACGCCGACCCACAACACTTGGCGTTCAAATAGAAACTTCTTCACTAGACTGTTCGGTTGCCTGATCATCCTCTTCGGCTAACAGCTCCCCCTCGTCTTTCCGGAGCATCGCTGCCACGGTCTGTAAGTGTCGGATCTCCGAGAGCAGATCATCCCGCTCGGCTATAATCTTCGACTGGTTATGCCGAATACACTTGACCCGAAGAGCGTTGCCGAAAGCGGTCTGCGAATCCTCGTCCCCTCCTGCGGGGCTCAGCTCGGCAATCTTATTCTCCAAACGCTGGATCTCGGCTTCCCGTAGGCCGAGGACGGACAAAAGGTGGGCCCGCTCGCTCTCGGCTTGGCGTAGCTCCAGCTCGGCGCTCTTAGGACTCAGAGCCGTCGTCCCAGAAGTGGCCTCAGAGTCAGATTCGTCTTTTGAACCGTGGAAGTCAGCATACGGGTCGGCCTCCTCGAGCTGAAAAGAAAGGAGAACGAATTGCAAGTTTTTAATACACTTCCGAGGCACAAGACTTGGAAAATTATCCAAACAAACTTACAAACTCATATACATTGTCTCCACATACATCAAGACCGACTCTACTACAAAGTTTTACAACAAATTCGAAGGAACATAAAAGGACATGATCAGGGCCTCTTCGGAAGGGGAATGCTTCGGTTTAGGGAAACGCGGGGACGACGAGGCCTACCCTCTAAGCTCGATCCTAAACCAACGAGGCGCGACCCCCCTTCGCTGCTGGCTCTAACTGCGACGCCTGCCGAGGCCCCGCTCGACGAGACGGCCGCACTGCTCTGAGCGTCGGCTGGACTCCGCCTGGTCATAGGCGAGCGCGTCGCAAGTTCGTAAAACGTAATCCCCCTCTCGCTTTCTTTGCGAGTGCACGACGTACTGCAGATGTTTGCCCTCTCCGGCGCAGGCTTAAGCGACGCGATCTCTTCCTCCAGCTCAATGATTCTGTCTCTCAGGGCGTCGTCCTTTGCCGATCTCTTCGGACGAGAAGGCCTCGACAAGCCAGAGGCGTTGGCATTATCAGTCGCGAGCCGTCGGAAGTGGGTGAACTCGATCCCCCTATCTATCGTGATTCTTCTGAGCTTGTCGACTTCGGCCAGTAGCCTCTTGCGCTCGGCCGACGCCTTCTCCAGTTCGGAAGCCAGCTTCTCTTCCGCTGTCGAGCGTTCTCTCTCTGATAATTCCAAGTGTTGGACCTTGGCCAGAAGGTCGTCATTCTTCTGCTCGACGGCAGTGAGCTCTCTACGGAGCCGCTCGACTTCCCCCTCGGGGCAAGGAGCTTGGAGGTACTTCCGCAGTTGCCACAGCTCGCGACAATACCTCCGCACAGCTACCTTCGCCTCCTCCAGCTGGCCGAGCAGGAGAAACCGCCTCTGTCGGCTGTCCGAGAACACACGCTTCGTTTTGGCCAGCTCTTTACGGAGGTACAAAACCTCCGTGATCGGACCAAACTTAACCTGAAAAGTGGAGATAAATCCGATGGGCCCACGCTCGGAAACATTTACAACACAATTGCATTCGAAAACCGAGACTCAACACTTGGACAAATTTTAGCCAAACAAATGTTTTCATTCAAAACCGAGCAGAAAGTTTTACAAAAAGCGGTGGCCAGTCTGCAGTTAGGCTTACAAAAGAAAAAAGACTAAAAAAGACAACCGAGTCAGGGGTCGACCTTTTTGCCGTTCGGGTCCGTTGATCCCCCGGTCTTGTCCTCGCCATCACCCTCGCCTCCGCCTTCGCTCCAACTCTCCTCCTCAGAGTCGTCCTCCTCCTCGCCCTCGGCTTCGGTCTCCCCGGGGCCTTCGACGACTTCCGTCTCCCCTGCAGGGCTGAGCAACCCCTCGGGGACACCCTCCTCCCCTTCCACGGGGTCGTAAAAGTGGTAGGAGGAGTTGTCGAAGCCCGGGTTCCTGGCGGCTACATGGATCAGGGCTCGGCCATAGGCATCCTCCATGTTCTGGAGCATGTGCTGAGCGGCCTCCTCCTACACGGCCTTCCTCACCTTCTTCAACTTCTTTTGGTGCTTGGCCATGATCCTCTCGGCCCTCTTCCGAGCCTTCTCCGCCTCCGACCGAGCATTGGCTAGAGCCTCCTTCAGCTCGGTAGCCTCTTTCTCCGAGGCCTCGAGTTTGGCCGCCGCATCCTTCGACAGCTGAATGGAGTTGGCCAGCTGCTGCTCCAGCCCCTTCACCTCAGCAGCCCTCTTCGTCGAAAGGAGCTGCTCGGCATCAAGCCGCTGCGCGGCCTTGACGCGCTCCGCCCTCTCCCGTTCCTTCTCCTGCTCCTTGTTCGCCATCTCCTCGACCAGGAAGTTGAAGTGGCAGAGGGTCTGGAAAAGAACAGCAGATTAAAATCCGAACCTAAAGACTTGGAAAAAACTCTAGGAAAGAAATTCCAATGAGGGAGAGCCCGGCCAACTTACCGACATAGTATTCCGAGCAATCTGCATCACGGCGTCCCCTGCCTGCCCGGCCTTCAGGGTCGCTCGGTCCTTCGGGGTCGGCAGGTGCTTCACGGCCTCCATGCAGATATTGCCGTCGCCCAAGAAGCCGTCGACCTTCAACACCTGCCAATCGGGGATGAAGATCTGTTTGTGATGCTCGGTCAGGATCTTCTCCGCCTCGACAGTGAGGGGCGGAACTTGGAGGGACAACACCTCTGTCACGCCGAACGCGCCGCTCGACGAACCGGGAGCGTCCCCCTTTGGGGTCGATGTCGGCGCATCCGGGGCAGGCGGGTCGAGGACCAGGACCTCCCCCTGGTCAAGGACCATGACCTTCGGCTGGTCGGCAGCCTTCACGACCGAAGGCTTCTTCGAAGCCCGGCTGTCTTGAGGCCCCACCGCAGGCCTCTTCTTCTTCGCCTCCTGCTCCGAATGGCCCTTCGCCACCAGAGCCTTGTAGTCCAGCTTCATCGTCTCTGCACAAGTCGAATGAAAAAACTTAGAAAAATTTTCATGAATTTTAAGCAGAGAATACAAATACCAGAAGCATACTAGGGTCGATCGGACTGAGACCCCCTCGGAACAGGTCCTCCTCAGTGATTTCTTTCCAGCTTAGCGCTGGCAGGGCAAGGAGCTTCTTCTGGACCTCGGCCTCCTCATCACTCAGCGCCGCATCCTTCCTGGTCCGCTTGGGTAGACCGTCCTTTGCCCAACTGTCGGTATCAACCACGGCGCAGGGGCCCGGATGAGGAAGTACTTCTCCTTCCAATGTTTGATCGAGTCCGGATTCTCGATCAGCTTCACACCCGTCCGGGGTGAAAGGTAGAACCTTTGTTCGTCTCGCCTTGGATGGCAGGGTCGGTAGAGACTCCGAAAGAGGAACATACTCGGCTGAGCACCGACTTCTTGGCATCGAAGGACGAAGGCCATAACGTGCCTCCATGTGTTCGGCATCAGCTATGCGGGGCTCAAGCCGTACCACGTCAAGACCTCGACCACGAACGGGTGGAGAGGAAAGCGGAGCCCGGCGATCAAGGAGTCGACGGGAAAGACACACATATCCGAGGAAGACTTCGTGTTCGCTCGGAAACCTGGCCCAGGTAGAAGTAGACCGTAGTCCGCAGGGATCTGAAAACCCTCTCGGATCCAGTGAAGGTCGGCCTCCGTAAGAGTCGAGATGGTATGATCCACCTCGGACAACTCCCTCGGCTCATTCTCCTCCACCAATGGGGCCGTGCCTTGGGTCACTTTCTCCAAGACGTCCTCGGCATAGTCCCGTACACCACCCACGCTCGACAGCACAATAGGTTGCCGACCGAACGCTCCCGCCATCTTCGGCGTTTCTACGATCGTGACCACGGCCTTCCCCTCCCGGGACACCGCCGCAAACTCTTTAGGCAGCTCGGCCACTTCTCCCTCTCTGTCCGGTTGAACGACACTCTGATCGCTCGGCTCCTCTACTTCCTTCCATTTATCCCCTCGGCCAACGGCTCGCTCCGAGGCGGGGGTCTCATCCGTGATCTTAACCATTTTTTCTAAAAGAGAAGGGAAAGAGACTGACCTTGAAGTGACAGGTACGGTCGGAAAGTTCGCCGGAGACAAGGCACGCTACCGCGACAGCTAGCAACGCCACCAGAGAGCAGAAAACTTCGAAGGCAAAGTAAAAACTGAAGAGAGAGAGTAAAAGTGAAAAGTGAGACTTGGTCTAAGGGGGGGGGGTGAAGATTTATAGTAAAATGGAACGTCCTTTGGACTTCCAAGCGAAGGAACGCGACTTTTGGGCCGCTCTCGAAACGTCGCGAAGGCCCAATACAACTGCCTTCTTCACCAAGTCAACTAGCTCGGCGCCAGGGGGTCTGAATCCGAACTACACGCAATCTGAACCAACCAGCAACAGAATCCGGTCGGTATCCGAGCAAGTGCCTTTCCGAGCCCGCAAACGGAGAAACGCACTTTCTCCTCAACTTTCGCGCCTGATCTCGATCAGACGGCCCAGATCTCGCCAAGAACACTAGACGACAAGATAGTGTTTTCTTGAGAAATGTGCCCGTCTTGAGATGCGCGCCGTCACCGAACGGCTCAGATTACGCCACGTCGCTCGGACGATTGAACCTTCGGACGCCTCACCTATGTCTAGGGAGGCCAGGAAAAATTTTGATTCAAAGTTTTAAGGCACCGCCCTCGGCGAGCACCCCCCAGGTCCCGTGTCTCGGTCGGTATTCCGCCGACCCATGGGCCCCGGTCAAAGACAGATCGGCACACCCCCATCTCTAACTCCTCCGGGTTGACATCCATCAGGAGCCGGCAGCCCGGAAGGAGGACAGAGATGGGAAGGGACCCATCGACACTCAGAGATCGGGAGAAACGCACCATTCCGAGCTAGTTGGTTGCAACTGGAAGGCTCGGCCTGGTAGAGGACTCTGGCAACCGCGCCTTCACAGTTGCAAACAACGGGCTCAGATGGTCCGAAAAAAATCATGGTGGAAGAACGACCGCTCGAGCTCACCCATCGGATTCGGACATGGATCATCACCTCTTCCACCAAGATCTCTGCCTACCTTGATACCCACTTCGGAGCAACCAAAGAAAGCAGAAGATCTTGGTGGAAGAACAACCACCCGTCCTTTCGAGGCGACTCATCCCTCGGGTCCGTACTACGGTCGTCACCTCTACTGTCTTATTCTCTCCCGCTCCCGACATCCCCTTTGGAGCAGTGAGGAACGGGAAAAGAACAAGACAACGGAGCGACCACCCATCCTTCCGAAGTGACTCATCCCTCGGGTCCGGACTACGGTCGTCACCACTACTACCTCGTTCCCCCCCGCTCCTGACATCCGCTTTGGGGCCGTCAGGAACAGAGGGAAAACCAGGCAAAAGAGCAACCACCTCTCCGGACCTCAAATGAAGAGCCACCCAAGGCAGATACCTCCGAGCTCTGAAACTCTATGTTGATGGCGACTGAAATAACAAGGGGAATGGAGTACTTATAGCTTAACCTCCAAGAACCAGCCATTATGACCCTCGGAAGTTGAAACGCCACGCATTTATTGAAGGAGTTACCTTTAATAGTCTGGGGAAGGTGGAACGCCGCACAAACCCCGGGGCCCCATTAATGACCTTGGAAACAGAATCATCGCGAGACAGTTCGCGCCCCATCACTCGGATTTGCCGAGACCCCCTCTCTCCGGTCGGAGGACGGGCAAGTGCCTTTCCGAGCTCGCAAACGGAGAAAACTCACTTTCTCCTCAGAAATCACGCCTGATCTCGATCAGACGGCCCAGATCTCGCCGAGAACACTAAACGCCAAAATAGTGTTTTCTTGAGAAATGTGCCCGTCTTGAGATGCGCGTCGTCATCCAACGATTCAGATTACGCCACGTCGCTCGGACTTACCGGGATCCCCCTGTCTTCGGTCGGCATCCGAGCAAGTGCCTTTCCGAGCTCGTAAACGGAGAAAACTCACTTTCTCCTCAGAAATCACGCCTGATCTCGATCAAACGGCCCAGATCTCGCCGAGAACACTAAACGCCAAAATAGTATTTTCTTGAGAAATGTGCCCGTCTTGAGATGCGCGTCGTCATCCAACGATTCAGATTACGCCACGTCGCTCGGACTTACCGGGATCCCCCTGTCTTCGGTCGGCATCCGAGCAAGTGCCTTTCCGAGCTCGTAAACGGAGAAAACTCACTTTCTCCTCAACTTTCGCGCGTGATCTCAATCAGACGGCCCAGATCTCGCCGAGGACACTACACGACAAGATAGTGTTTTATTGAGAAATGTGCCCGTCTCGAGATTCGCATCGTCATCCGACGGCTCAGATTGCGTCACGTCGCTCGGCATGCCGAGATCGCCTGTCTTCGGTCGGCAGCCGAGCAAGTGCCATTCCGAGCTCGTAAACGGAGAAAAAAGACACCGAGCTACTATGACCGTTGGATCTCTCAGAAATTCGTGCTTCTAATGATGAACGGTCCAGATTGCGCCACGTGCGCTAAAAGACATGATAGCATTTTCTTGGGAAACGCGCTGCCATCCGATGGCTCAGATTGCGCCACGTCGCTCGGAACGCTGAACCCCCTAGTCTCCGGTCGGCAGCCGAGCAAGTGCCATCCCGAGCTCGAAAACGGAGAAAAAAGCTGCCGAGCGATAATAGCCGTCAGATCCTTCCGAAATTCGTGCTCGTCCATGATCAACGGTTCAGATCGAGCCACGTCATTAATTGGTATTTAAATCGTTTTTTTACTTATTTAAATCGTTTTATTTATTTAAAAATTGCGAAAAAATTGCTAAAAATTCGGGAAAATTAGCTAAAAATTCTGGAAAATAATTGAAAATTCGGGGGCACATTTTCGAACCCCTGAACGAACAATTATTACCCAGAATGTACCGCTAAGACCCCCAAACGATTAGCAAACACATCGCAAAATTAAATAAATACTTCGAAAAAATAGATAAAAGACCGTCAGATACCCGATGCAGCTCAAGAACAGCACACGAGGTCAAAAATTACCTCACTACCCTCTTCGAGATTCAAAATCCTCCATTCGGACTCCGATACAACTCCACCAGCCACTAAAACAGTTAAACTACTCCTCAAAGTCTGATCACACTCAGTCTTTAGGAGTGGGGGGCTCGTGTTATGGCTAAAAATGGGGTTAAATCGGAACCGTCCGAATCAAATACGAATCTTGATGCTCGGGGGTAAAATGGTAATTTCACATTCAAGTGGATCCAAGGCGGGTACTGAATCTCCTTCTCACAGATCCAATAACCCGCGATCGGATCCACCCCTGTTGGGTACGGGTCCCGACTCAAGGCGAACCCAAACCAACAAGGGGCAAATCAGGATCCCTGATTTTGCCAAATCAGCAGCCCTGATTTGCTCCCACCGGGAATCAGGGGCTAATTTCCCAAAACAGAATAGGAGGATTTTCCTCCTTGCTGTTAGGCAGGAAATCATGCCCCTAACCATTCCAAAGGCGACTATAAATATCACCCCTCTACCACCATGACGAGGTTAATCATTTTTTCACCACTTTAAGCTCTTTCTTAATCTCTTCTGATTACTGACAAGAGCGTCGGAGGGTGCGTCGCCGGAATCAACCCCGGTGTTTCGCACTTCCTTGCAGGTTGCGCCAGGAGCAAGAAGGCTGAGTCAACTGTTTAGGTTGTTTCCGGACTCACAAATTCATCTGTTTACCCCCACACCGAAATCAGCGGTAACAGTGCCCCTACTCAGGATCGAACCCGAGACCAGAGACCAAGCCCCCTCGCTAGTGTAGCGACTAAGACCAACCTGACCAACTGGTCTAAGTGACCATATCGTTTCAAAGTGAATTAGAATCCTTTTGATCCGATTTTCTGTTCATTACTAGTTTTCAAAATTTGCAAAAACGTTTTAAATTCTTTTTCTTCTCTTTTTGAACTCAAAATTTCCAGAATGTAAATTATATGAAAATACAGTAAACCAGTATTTTTATAGTCATTATTTTCTTTATAAAAACATATATTTGAGTCATATTTTGTGTTTTATGTCTATGATTTTGACATTGAGAACACTTTCCATTTCTACATAATTTATAAATCTAGTTTCCCAAAATTCACTTTATGTCTCTATTTAATACTTCATTAACCCATTACCATGATTAAAGCACTAGATCTTGTTCTCTACAATTGAGTTGTTCTAATTCTACAAGATGCATTTAGTCAATTTATGTCTCATAAGTACAAATTTGTTTCACATAGCACAATTTGTAAACATAAAGCATGATGATAAGATAGATTATAGCATTTCAATTTCGTATCTTTATCCATTAACAATCATATTAACAAACCCTGTCACGGCCCGCTTCCCAAAAAGGAATACGGAATACGGATACGTAACAAAAGCCTAGCGAATGATTTTCATCATCCATAAGCCGTTCAAGAATCTTTACAACACATCACAGAAATAATCAGAGTTGGAAGCAAAAGACACAACCAACATGCATAATTGAAACAAGATACCAACAGAAATTTACTTGAAACCAAATGCAATATTCTCAAATAAATCAAATTCTGAATAAGTCAAATATCCTGGGTCACATCGCCCAAATACAAAGAACATCCAATAAACCAAATACACTTTTATTCAATGTTCAAGCAACAACTAATAATAATAATGCAGAAACTCCAACACTAAAACATCATCTTTTTATCACTTTTATTCAGATTTTTATAAGTCTTGTATTAATTACTAACTAGGTAGCACTTCATGTGCCATCTTTTTATCACATGGTTACTACATTCAAAACAGTTATGTTTGTAGATTTCGTAGGGATCATATAGGGCCGTGTACTCAGGGTTCAGACAGATATCAGACGACCATGTAACATGATCTCAAACAGATAACAGACGATCATGTACCATGATCTCATACAGATAACAAACGGGAAACACAGGCCTCCTTCTAAGTACACATTTCTATACTTTTCCACTACTAGATCTTTCCCTTAAACCCCGGCTTGGTTACTTTTATTATGGTTATCAAACAGACATGAATGTGTACTAAATAGTGTCAAAATAACATGGTATAATTAGTATTTGGTTCAGGGAAACAAATAATCATGCATGGATGATATACATTCACATAAACGAGCAAAACAGTGTATGTTCATAATCAGGACAGCATGACAGATCAGTACTAAACAGTGATTCTTGTCGCTACAGAAATGCAAATATGGATCCGTCGAAGGATCTGAAAACTAGACATCCACAAGAATCCAACGAGTATAATTAAGTCATATAGTAATTCACAACATCTTAACTCAAAACAGGTTCGAAGACAGAAAATATGTTCAGTAAGAAATCAGGAAAATGAATTCTTAGTCTGAAAAACAGCATCAAAACCTCTCAAACAAACTCAGGAAAAATCTGGGGTATTCCCCTATATGTTTAGCATCAAAATATAAAGTTTCATAATATTCCAGTAAGAATAGATCAGTCATCAACAATACGAAAGCATCAAGAAAACATAGTTTAACGAATCTAGAATTCTCAACACTGCTGTACGAAAACTAAGATATCTCGCAACCAGTAAATCGAAATCCAATTCCACCAAAGGAATATGAAAATAGATAAGATTTAATAACTTTCACATTTCACAAATATTTTTCATACAGTATAAGGAATCATAGTGAAAATAGGATTCTTTATAGAACATCAAGCAAAATACAGCACGAGTAGATTTTAGAAACGAGCATGAAACATCACATAAAACTTATCAATAAAATTCACCAAAATTCTGGGTAATCCCTAACTTAATAAAGAAACACTGACCAAAGTTTTGGATCAAAATAATATGTATAGCATAGTTCTTGAAAATAGTTTGTTATCGAAATTACCGAAAAATAGATCTGGAAAAGGTCGACACCTCTGTACTAAAACAGTCATAACTCAGTCATACGAAATCAAAATCAAGCAAGATCAGAGGGGTTTGAAAGTAGATGAAATTATCTAAAACTAATGTTTTGTACCGAAATCAAGATACTGACTGTAGCACAGTCGAAAACAGCAAACAAAACCAAACAGTGCCAATATACAGATTTTTCCCCTTAAAACAAAATCAACATAGATTCAAGAAAATTGATCCAAACATATCCAAACTTGAAATAATGTATATTTACAAAAATACATTTCCTAAAAATGTATTTTTGTGTATTTTCAGTATTTAAAATTTTCGCAAATTATTTTTTTCGGTTTTCAACTATTTTGTCAAAATGTATTTTTTTGGATCTTCTATTTCAAAATCTGTTTTCGATCAATAATTTTGTTTGTAACTAGTTTCTATTATTTAATATTTAATACAATTCTTATTTTGTTATTATTACTCTTATTATTATTATTGTTATTATTATTATTGTTCTTATTAATATTTTTGACCAGTTATTAAAAATCTATTTTTTTTTATCTACTAACTGTACTGTAGTGTTTTAAATAAATTCTATCTTTGCATTGCAAATTACATTTTGATTATAAACAACCTTTTTTTTTATTTGTTATTTTATTTTTCATTGAATTTTAATACCCTAATGGGTTTTTGTTGCCGCTAAATTTGGTGTGGGGGCAAACAGATAGAACTTGTGAATTCTTGGGGAAACTGAATAGGGAAACCTGCGTACCTGTTCCGTCGGGCCTCGATCGTCGTTCCTGCCGTGCACCTGTAAAAAGTGCGAGACACCGGGGTTGTTCCTGGTGACGCACCCTCCGACGCTTAAGTCAGTAATCTGGCAGACTATGAAAGAGCGTAAAAAACTGGTGAAAGATTGATTACCTCGCAATGGAGATGGATGGGGGGTATTTATAGGCATCTTAGGGACTGGATTAGGAATGTAATCCCCGTGATTAGATAAGTAATATTCCTTGTAATCAGATAAGGAAAGTAATCTGATAAGGTATATTCCCTCTAATCAGTTAAGGAATTTAATCCCTGGCTCCCAGTAGTAGGAGGGATGTGAATCAAGGCCGTTGGTTAAGGTTAATCAGGGACCTTGATTTTATCCTGACGGAATGGGTGCGCAACGGGTTAAAACCCGCACCCACTTTGAGGTGGATCCATTCGTGGGTTATTGGGTTTTTGAGGTGAAGACCCGACACCCGGTTTGGACCCTTTGGTCGGTGAAATTACCGTTTTACCCCTGTGCTTCAAGATTCGTGTTCCGTTTGGACGATTCCGATTTAACCCCATTTTTAGCCATATCACGAGCCCCCCACTCACGAAGATTGATGTTTAATCAAACTTCGAGGAGTAGTTTCACAGTTTTCACTGGCTATCAGGGTTGTATCGGGAACCGGATGGAGCATTGCTGAATCACGAAGGAGGTGGTATGGTGGTCTTTCCTGCAGATGGAACTCTTGACCCGTCGCCGTGCTCTTCTTAGTTAGCGGTTTGGCCGTCTCTGCTTGTTGGGAGTTGTTGCGAAGGGCGCCGAAGTCACGCACGTGACGCAGCCGGCGCTGCGGACCTTCGGCGACTGACGCCGAACTCACTCGGCGCCGAACTCACCCCTGTAAGAGGGTCGGGGGCACGAGTGCTCGGTGGAAGATGCCGAGCTAAATTAGTGCCGAACTCGCGCCCGCAAAATGGTCGGTGGCACGGGAGCTCAGAGGGCGATGGCGAGCTGAATCAGTGCCGAACTTACGCCCGTAAAGCGATCGGTGGCACGAGTGTTCGGCGAACGGTGCCGAGCTGGAAACGTGCCGAACTCAAGCCCGTAAAACGATCGGTGGCACGAGTGTTCGGCGAACGGTGCCGAGCTGGAAACGTGCCGAACTCACGCCCGTAAAACGATCGGTGGCACGAGTGTTCGGCGAATGGCGCCGAGCTGGAAATGTGCCGAACTCACGCCCGTAAAACGATCGGTGGCACGAGTGTTCGGCGAATGGCGCCGAGCTGAAAATGCGCCGAACTCACGCCCGTAAAACGATCGGTGGCACGAGTGTTCGGCGAACGATGCCGAGCTGGAAACGTGCCGAACTCACGCCCGTAAAACGATCGGTGGCACGAGTGTTCGGCGAATGGCACCGAGCTGAAAATGCGCCGAACTCACGCCCGTAAAACGATCGGTGGCACGAGTGTGCGGCAAACTGTGGCGAGCTGAAAACGTGCCGAACTCACGCCCGTAAAACGATCGGTGACACGAGTGTTCGGCGAATGGCGTCGAGCTGAAAATGCGCCGAACTCACGCCTGTAAAACGATCGGTGGCACGAGTGTTCGGCGAACGATGCCGAGCTGGAAACGTGCCGAACTCACGCCCGTAAAACGATCGGTGGCACGAGTGTTCGGCGAATGGCACCGAGCTGAAAATGCGCCGAACTCACGTCCGTAAAACGATCGGTGGCACGAGTGTGCGGCGAACTGTGGCGAGCTGAAAACGTGCCGAACTCACGCCCGTAAAACGATCGGTGGCACGAGTGTTCGGCGAATGGCGCCGAGCTGAAAATGCGCCGAACTCACGCCCGTAAAACGATCGGTGGCACGAGTGTTCGGCGAACGATGCCGAGCTGGAAACGTGCCGAACTCATGCCCGTAAAACGATCGGTGGCACGAGTGTTCGGCGAATGGTACCGAGCTGAAAATGCGCCGAACTCACGCCCGTAAAACGATCGGTGGCACGAGTGTGCGGCGAACTGTGGCGAGCTGAAAACGTGCCGAACTCACGCCCGTAAAACGATCGGTGGCACGAGTGTTCGGCGAATGGCGCCGAGCTGAAAATGCGCCGAACTCATGCCCGTAAAACGATCGGTGGCACGAGTGTTCGGCGAACGATGCCGAGCCGGAAACGTGCCGAACTCACGCCCGTAAAACGATCGGTGGCACGAGTGTGCGGCGAACTGTGGCGAGCTGAAAACGTGCCGAACTCACGCCCGTAAAACGATCGGTGGCACGAGTGTTCGGCAGCTTGTGTCGAAGATTCGGACTTGTTTGTTTCTCTTTGGGCGGAGTTTTGGCGGTTCTGGCGGATGTGACCCTCTGCGCTTCTGACAGATGTGACGTCGTCTGGGTTTTCTGACAGATGTGACGTCCATTAACGCTGCCTCCTGGGCTTCTGCCAGATGTGACGCCTATTAATGCCGCCTCCTGGGCTTCTGCCAGGCGAGATGGTCATTAATGCGCCGTCTGGATTAGCGCGGAGAACAAGGTGACGTTTGGGGTCTCTTTTTGGCGTTTTTGTGGGGGTGGGCCTGCGTTAGAGGCCCATTTACCTCGATTGAAGCACTGGCTCCTCTATAAAAACCCTCACCCCCTTCTCATTTTTTACTTTCCAAGTTTTTTGTTCACGTCTTGGTCTGCTGTGAGAGAGCTTCAGGTGATCACTGACTGTTTTCCGGCGAAGTTTCCGACGCATTTCCCTTTCAAGGTAACCTTCATATTTATCTTCTAAACATGTCTGTTTCCCACTCTTCTTCTTCGTCCGAGCCCTCCCTCGGAGCCGACGGAGCTCCAACTTCGGGTCGAGCGTCCAAGGGCCAGAAGGTGTTCGGCAAGGACTCTATTGTTCAGGATCCGAAGCGCATGGGGGCGTTCGGCCAGCTGCCGGGACCGTTGACGGGGCTCCATAGGGTTCGAGAAATCCCAGAGGATAAGGCAGAACGGATAGTGTATAGGAGGGCGAGGTCGTTCGAGGAGAACGCGGCGAGGGAGACAACGGAGGCCGACGAGACAGTGTCGATTCTCGCCGAAGAGGACTTACGTTCGATTCGAGACTGCTTCCAGATCCCGCAGGAGTACGAGCTTATGCTGCCGGGCCCCGGGGTTAGGGCCAACTCGCCGTTGCCGGTGACTATATGTTGCTGGCCGGTCGACGCCTTTATCGCCGGAGCTCGGCTACCTCTCCATCCGTTCGCGGTAACGGTCTTAAATTGGTTCGGGGTCAGCCCCATCCAACTTATGCCGAATGCCTGGAGAGTCATAAACGGCTTCGTACTTCACTGCCAGGCGGAGGGGATTCAGCCGGAGTTGAATGTGCTTCGGACTATCTATCAGCTGCACCAAGGGAATAGGTCGGCCTACCGGTACTATCTGACTCCGAGGCATGGGGGGAGGCTCGTCCTCTGTCCGGACTCTATCAAGTTCTGGCGCGAGAAGTATCTTCTGGTGCGAAGCCCGGAGGCCTGGCCTATTCCTGTTGGTTGGGTGGAAGGTGTTCCGAAGAAGGTGAAGGCGCCGCCGGCACTTCGACCCGAAGACGAAGATGCCGTACGGGCGCTTCTCGATCGGCCGAAGTACGACTGGAGGGAGTTGACCGAGGACGTCCTGTATGAGGGAGGGCTCGCTCATGTTAACCCCAGTACGCTGCTTTTATTTACCATCTTCGTTTTTTCTTTTTGCTTCCTTTTCCTTGTCTTGTTCTGAGCTAACCAACTTGACTTTTGTTGCAGAGCAAATGGACTACCAAGCAGTGCTAGCGTTGAGGACGAGCCTCGCCAACAAGGCTCCGAGGAAGAGGAAGAGGGTGGCGTCGAAGCAACCGGCGCCCAAGGCCCCGAAGATTACGGAGGTAGCCGAAGAAGTAGAGATCTTGGAGTCCCCCGTGGTCGAGGTCGGGGCCGCTTCGTCGTCGGCCAGGGTCGGCGAGTTGCCCGTCACCGAGGTCCTAACCATGGTGACGCCGCCGTTGACAAAGGCGGCCGAGGAGCTTCTGACCGAGGCTCATAAAAGGATCCACGTCCCGGACTGGCAAGTTCGGAAGCACGACGGGTTCCTGGGTAATACCTTGGCGAGCATGGATGCCGTCAAGCACCTCGCCACGCCGAAGGATCGCGCGGCGATGGAGGCCGGACGAGAGGGAGACGACATCATCGAGATAGCGCGCTCGGCGGTGTCGGTAAGTGTTGAGCCGAGCTCCCTCCTCTTCATGCCGACCTTCTTAAGTTTGTAATTTTTGTGACTTTTTGCGTTTTATTCGCAGATCGTTGTTCACTTCGGGCACCTTACCGAGAGGTTGGCGGCCCAGGAGAAGGAGATGAAGAAGGAGAACGATCAGGCCCGGAAGGAGAGGGACAAGATCCGGGGCGAGCTCGACAAACTCGAGCTGAACTTTGAGGCGAAGTCGGCGAGGGCAACCTACCTCGAGGACCGGGTCAAGACGCTGGAGGACCAGCTTCGGCAGCAGAAGGAGGAGGCGGCCAAGCAGATGACGGAGGTGGCCGAGGCCCAAGCGACGGCGGTGAAAAAAGCGGAGGAGGCGACTTTGGAGAAGGCGCAGGGCTACCTCGCCGTGAACATGGCCAAAACTTTCGCCGACGCTCTCACCCGGGTGACGGAGGCCTACCCCACCGTTGAGGTCTCGGGTTGGCGGCTTTTCCCGGGGTACGTCGAAGGCTTTGACCCCGAATCGGAGGGGGAAGAAGAAGAGGAGGAAAGGGGCGACGACGAGCCTTTGGTCGATCCAGCCGCCGGAGCTCAGGGGTCGGTGGTTACCCCCTTGGCGACGGTTGCCCCTTCGGAGGCGTCGCCCTCGACCCCTTCTCGCCGCCCCGGGAAAGAGGTCGAGCCCTGATCCCGTCTTCTTTTTTTTGTCTCTTTTCCGTCTGTTCTCTCTCTGTTTTTTTTTGTAACGCCTAATAGCGGACTGGCCACCGCTACTTTTTGTAATGAATGAAAAACTTCAACTTTTTGGGCTCGGCTTCTTGCACCTGTCTGTTGTATGTTGAGTGTTCGAGAATTTGTTCACTAGAACCCCCGAAGTCTAGGACTTGGGCCATGTCTGAACTTTTGTTGCTCGTCTGTATTTCTTTTCAGCTCGCCCTGGTAGACCAAGAGATCGAGCGCGCAGGGTTGGATGCCAAGGTTCGAGCCCGCGCAGGGTCGGATGCCAAGGTTCGAGCCGAGGCCGGGCTCGGAGCGACAAGGTTGAGTCTGGCGAGGTGTAGAGAGCGACTTTACCAGGTCGAGCTAGGGCTGCGCCGAGCCGAAACCGAGCGAGGACAGCTTCAGCTTATCTTGGGGCAGCGGGACAGCGATATCCGGCGCCTGGAGGGCAGGATTGCCGAGATGACTGCCTCGGGTGTGGGCGATGCCTCGCCATCTGCCTTCACTAGTAGCCTTCGGACCAAGTGCTTTCGCCACACGCTGTCAAAGGTAACGGCGGAGAGGGACGACCTGCTTTCGGAGATTCAGCATTTGCAATCTATGGAGACTAAGCTTCGGACGGAGGGAGAGGAGCTGACAACTAAGGTGGCCGATCTTACGGCTGAACGAGATGAATTGGCGGCCGAAGTCGATGTTTTGAAGAGAGCCACCGTCGATAGGAGCATCGAAGTCACCCATCTTCGTCATCTCATCGCGAGCCATGTTGGAGTTCCGACCTCGGCCGTACCGGCCTCCTTTGAGGCCGACGCGCAAGATGGTTCATTGAGGGGTCGGATCTCCGAGCTGGAAGCGGAGGTGGCTCGCCTGAGGCCGCGTTCGGGGCCGATTAATGTGAGGAGCACGTCATGCACCCGAGCGGAGAGCGAGCGGGGCATCACCTTTTACGAGATGGCGACCCGCGAGCGCCTCGGCCATCCGAGCCCGGGGGACGTGCAGAGCTCAGTGGCCATCTCGTCGAGCGGCGCATCCGTCGGCGTGACGGCCAGAAGCAGTGCCGAGGACACGTCTCAACTTGCCGGCCTGGGATCGGGTTCCGGAGGCAAACGTCGCCGACCTCAAGTGTCCTTGAAGAGGAGCATCCCTGTACCTCGGAAGCGTTGATGGGTCCGAGTTCGGTGTCTTGTAATCTTCGCTTTTCAGCTTCTTGTAATCGTTTAGTGTCTTGTAATATTGATGTGTGTAAGGGTTGTTTTTAATAAAGCTGGAATCGATTTAACTGTCGTCATATCATGGTTGCTCAATGTTTGCTCTGATTGTGGAGTCGTGGGACCGAGGTCTGAGACTTGGTGTTTTTGATTGGTGTTGACCGCCGAACTTAAGCGTGTAATACGGTCAGTGGCACGGACGTTCGGCGAGTGGTGCCGAGCTGAAACGTGCCGAACTCACGCCCGTAAAACGATCGGTGGCACGAGTGTTCGGCTAACTGTGGCGAGCTGGAAACGTGCCGAACTCACACCCGTAAAACGATCGGTGGCACGAGTGTTCGGCTAACTGTGGCGAGCTGGAAACGTGCCGAACTCACGCCCGTAAAATGATCGGTGGCACGAATGTTCGGCTAACTGTGGCGAGCTGGAAACGTGCCGAACTCACGCCCGTAAAACGATCGGTGGCACGAATGTTCGGCTAACTGTGGCGAGCTGGAAACGTGCCGAACTCACTCCCGTAAAACGATCGGTGGCACGAATGTTCGGCTAACTGTGGCAAGCTGGAAACGTGCCGAACTCACGCCCGTAAAACGATCGGTGGCACGAGTGTTCGGCTAACTGTGGCGAGCTGGAAACGTGCCGAACTCACGCCCGTAAAACGATCGGTGGCACGAATGTTCGGCGAATGGAACCGAGCCGAGATCGTACCGAACTCACCCCTGTAGAACGATTTCGGCAACAAAGTGTTGGAGTCCGAACCTTTGTAAGATTAAGGGCGTGGGAGCAATTCCGAATGGCGAACTACCCCTAGCTCGCCTAGGGGCGAACTTGCGGAGTAGAGTCGAACCAAGTGTTGGACTCCGTACCATTCAACGGCTGTGGGAGCAATTCCGAATGGCGAGCTACCTCTGGTTCGCTCGGAAGCGAACTTGCGAAGTAGAATCGAGCCAAGTGTTGGACTCCGGAACCATCGTAAGATTAAGGGCGCGGGAGCAATTCCGAATGGCGAACTACCCCTAGCTCGCCTAGGGGCGAACTTGCGGAGTAGAGTCGAACCAAGTGTTGGACTCCGTACCATTCAACGGCTGTGGGAGCAATTCCGAATGGCGAACTACCCCTAGCTCGCCTAGGGGCGAACTTGTGGAGTAGAGTCGAACCAAGTGTTGGACTCCGTACCATTCAACGGCTGTGGGAGCAATTCCGAATGGCGAGCTACCTCTGGTTCGCTCGGAAGCGAACTTGCGAAGTAGAATCGAGCCAAGTGTTGGACTCCGGAACCATCGTAAGATTAAGGGCGTGGGAGCAATTCCGAATGGCGAACTACCCCTAGCTCGCCTAGGGGCGAACTTGCGGAGTAGAGTCGAACCAAGTGTTGGACTCCGTACCATTCAACGGCTGTGGGAGCAATTCCGAATGGCGAGCTACCTCTGGTTCGCTCGGAAGCGAACTTGCGAAGTAGAATCGAGCCAAGTGTTGGACTCCGGAACCATCGTAAGATTAAGGGCGTGGGAGCAATTCCGAATGGCGAACTACCCCTAGCTCGCCTAGGGGCGAACTTGCGGAGTAGAGTCGAACCAAGTGTTGGACTCCGTACCATTCAACGGCTGTGGGAGCAATTCCGAATGGCGAGCTACCTCTGGTTCGCTCGGAAGCGAACTTGCGAAGTAGAATCGAGCCAAGTGTTGGACTCCGGAACCATCGTAAGATTAAGGGCGTGGGAGCAATTCCGAATGGCGAACTACCCCTAGCTCGCCTAGGGGCGAACTTGCGGAGTAGAGTCGAACCAAGTGTTGGACTCCGTACCATTCAACGGCTGTGGGAGCAATTCCGAATGGCGAGCTACCTCTGGTTCGCTCGGAAGCGAACTTGCGAAGTAGAATCGAGCCAAGTGTTGGACTCCGGAACCATCGTAAGATTAAGAGATTAAAAATAGAGACGTAGTAGCAAATACGAAAGAACTTTATTTATTAATATCTAATGGTCGGCTGCTTCTAAAGTTGCTAGCCGTTATTACAATGAAAAAAGAACAAAGGAAAAATTACTAGTGGCAGGAGAGGAGTGGTCCGACATCTCGAGTTACTTAGATAGGCGTGGCTGCCTTCTCTTGGTATTTCAGAAGATGGTCGGCGTTCCAAGTCCTGGGAATTTCTCGGCCCTCAAGATCTTCTAGCTTGTATGCACCGGGGCGGATCACTTTGGAAACTTTGTACGGTCCCTCCCAATTTGGGGCCAGTTTGCTTTTCTGTCCGGGGAACGAGATGGCCAGTTTTCGGAGGACCAGATCCCCTTCTTTCAGGTCGATTGGGCGGACCCGTTTGTTGTAGGCGAGTTCGATTCTTCTCCGGTAACTTTGCTGCCGTATGGCTGCCCTTTCCCGGATTTCGTCTATCAAGTCCAGGCTCGTTCTGAGCTCCCTGGCATTCTGTTCTTCTTCAAAGGCTATCAGGCGAGGAGAGGGTATCCCAACTTCTAGTGGGATGAGGGCCTCGGACCCATAGGTGAGATTGAACGGGCTCTCACCTGTCGGGGTCCGCTTCATGGTTTGGTAATTCCACAACACGTTGGGCAGCTGATCGACCCACAATCCCTTGGAGCACTTGTCGAGTCTCTTCTTGATGCCGGAGAGGATCTGTCGGTTGGCGTTCTCGGCTTGGCCATTTGACTGGGGATGAGAGACGGAGGAGAAGCGGTGTCGTATGGCTAGGTCTTCACATAAGGCCCGGAAGACAGCTCCAGCGAACTGCATACCGTTATCTGTAACTACGACCCGAGGAACACCGAATCGGCAGATTACATTTTTCCAGAAGAATTGGACGACTCTATGTTCGGTAATTGTAGCCAGGGGCTCGGCCTCTATCCATTTCGAGAAATAGTCGACTGCCACGACTAGGAACTTCAATTGTCCGGGGGCCGGTGGAAATGGCCCCAGTAAATCCATCCCCCACATTGCAAAGGGGATCGGACTTGATAGGGAGGAGAGTGGTGCTTGTGGAAGGCGTCGGATGTCGGAATACTTCTGGCAGGAGGTGCATTGCCGAACGTGTTGTTCGGCGTCCCGTAGGAGAGTGGGCCAGTAATACCCGTAGTTTAACACTTTGCGTGCCAAGGCTCTGGAGCCGGAGTGGGCTCCGCCGATGCCCTCATGGAGCTCTTGCAGGGCGTAGTCGGCTTGTCCGGGGGAGAGGCAGCTTAGGTAGGGTCGACCATCCACCTGGGTGAAGGAGCGCTTATACAGAATGCCTTCGACCAGTATGTAACGCTCGGCTTGGGTCCTTATCTTTCGGGCTTCCTTCGGATCCCTTGGGAGGAGTCCGTCTCTTAAAAACTCGACGAGGGGCTTCATCCAATTATCTTCGAGGGGGAGTGACAGTGTTTCGACGGAGTTGAAAGCCTCGTCCTCTATGCTTGGCTTGAGGAGGACTTCTATAAGAACAGTTTGTTCGAGGCCTTGCAGGGATGAGGAGGCTAATTTGGACAGGGCGTCGGCCTGGGCTTTTTCCTCTCTGGGGATTCTTCGGATGAGGGCCTCCTCGAAGAGCGCCATGAGGCTCTTTACTTTAGCCAAGTACTTTACCATCCTGTCATCGCGGGCTTCATATTCGCCGAGGACCTGGTTGACGACCAACTGAGAGTCGCTGAAGATCTGCAGGCGTCGCGCCCCTGCGTTTCGGGCCATGCCGAGGCCGGCTATGAGTGCCTCGTATTCGGCTTCGTTATTCGAGGCTTTAAAGTTTATCCGGAGGGAATATTGAAGGACAAAGTCGTCTGGGCCCGCAAGGATGACTCCTGCCCCGCTCCCCTCGTTGCACGAGGAGCCATCGACATATACCGACTAGATAGGCGGTCCCTTCGTTGTCTGCTCGGAGTCGGGGATAGTTGTTTCAACTATGAATTCGGCCAGCGCCTGCGCCTTGATCGCGGTCCGAGGCTGATAAGTAATATCATGTTGGCTCAGCTCGATCGACCACTTCATAAGGCGGCCGGAAGTCTCTGGCTTGTGAAGGATCTGTTTCAACGGCTGGTCGGTAAGAACGACCATTGAATGAGACTGGAAGTATGGCCGAAGCTTTCTCGCAGCCATTATCAGGGCGTAGGCTATTTTCTCGATTTTCGGGTACCGGAGCTCGGCGTCCCGGAGCACTTTGCTGACGTAGTAAATGGGCTTCTGAGTTCTTTCTTCTTCCCTGACTAAGACCGCACTTAGCGTCTGTTCGGAGGCTGCCAAGTAGAGGTAGAGGGGTTCGCCCGGTATGGGTTTGCTGAGAAGAGGCGGGTTGACGAGGTAAGCCTTAAGCTGGTCGAAGGAGTCTTGTTGTTGCTGCCCCCACTCGAACCCCTTAGCCCCCCTCAGGGCTTTGAAGAACGGGAGGCACTTCTCCCCAGACTTCGACAAAAAGCGCCCAATGGCGGCTAATCGACCAGTTAGTTTCTGAACTTCTTTGACGTTTCTAGGCGGGGCCATATCCAGTATGGCCCTGATCTTTTCCGGATTTGCCTCTATTCCTCGCTGGCTAACCATGAAGCCGAGGAACTTGCCTGATGAGATGCCGAATGCACACTTGTTCGGGTTGAGTCTCATATTGTGCTTTCTCAAAACATCAAACGCTTCTTGGAGGTCGGCCACGTGATCAATGCCTCGGATGCTTTTTACAAGCATGTCATCCACGTACACTTCCATGTTTCGGCCAATCTGGGCCTGGAACACCTTGTTGACGAGGCGCTGGTATGTTGCCCCTGCATTCTTTAGGCCGAACGGCATGACTCTGTAGCAGTAGAGTCCTTGGTCGGTCACGAAAGATGTCTTCGGAATATCCGGGCGGAACATCCTTATCTGATTGTAACCCGAGAAAGCGTCCATGAAGCTGAGGAGCTCATGTCCTGAGGTTGCGCAATCAGAGTGTCGATGCTCGGCAGAGGGAAGGGGTCTTTAGGGCAGGCCTTGTTAAGGTCAGTGAAATCAATGCAGATTCTCCATGTTCCGTTGGACTTTTTCACCATCACTACGTTTGACAACCACTCAGGATAATTTACTTCCTGTATGAACCGGGCCTTCAACAATTTGTCCACCTCTTCCTTGATAGCGAGCTGACGCTCGGGAGCGAACTTGCGCCTCTTCTGCTGGACCGGTTTGGACCCCGGATCAACACTGAGGCGGTGGACCAAGAGTTTTTCGGAGATACCGGGCATGTCTGCAGCTGTCCATGCGAAAAGGTCTTGGTTGGCTCGGATGCATTCCACAATATCCGCGTATAGTGCGGATGGGAGGGTCTTGCTGACAAAGAACCTGCGGGTCGGCTCCTGCTCCGAGAAGAGTACCTCTTCCAACTCGTCTACCGGCTCGGAAGTCGGCCGGGCAGCATCTTGGGGGATCTCGAGTGTTTCTAAGGAGAGGACGGATCTGAGGGTGGAAGTCATATAACACTTGCGGGCCTGCTCCTGATTGCCCCTTACCTCTCCCACCCCAGTCCGAGTGGGGAATTTCATTTTGAGATGATAGGCAGATGGGACGGCTTCGAGGGCGGCTAGGCCGGGCCAACCCAAAATGACGTTGTAGGCCGCGGGGACATCTACGACCATGAAATCCATTGACTCCGTGCGGGTAGTAGGAGTTTTGCCCGCTGTGACATCGAGGGTAATCACCCCTTCGATCGTCACCGGCACTCCCGTGAACCCGTGGAGCGTGTACCCGGCGGGCTTGAGTCTGTCTCGGGAGAGCTTCAGCCCCTTAAAAGCATCGAGGAATAGGATGTTTACGGAGGAACCGTTATCTACTAAGATCCTTTCGACTTTGAAATTGGCCATGTGAAGGCTGATGACAAGGGCATCACAATGAGGGGTGCGGACACCCTCGAGATCTTCGTCAGAAAAGGTGACGGGCACTCCGAGGCCTTTGGGAGGAGGGGTGGCTCGGACAGAGTTCACTTCTCTAATAAAAGCTTTCCGAGAAGAGTTCGAGGAGCCCCCCATTGGACCCCCGTGGATGAGGTGGAGGACTCGTTCTTCCTCAAACTCTGGCGTCTCTTCTCGCTCTGGACGTTTGTTAGCCCCCCGAGGCTGGGGAGGAAGCTCGGCTTGGTCCTTTCTCACGAATTTTGCCAACTGGCCCCTCTGGATAAGGGCCTCTATCTCATTTCTTAGCGCACGGCAGTCGTTGGTGTCGTGCCCATGGTCCCGGTGATAGCGGCACCATTTTTCTCTATCTCTTCTCTTGGCAGGGGTGTTCATCTTTGGAGCAGGAGGTAAGACCCCTTCTTTTTCGACTTCCATGAAAATGGCGGAGATGTTTGCGGTGAGGGGAGTAAACTTCTCAAACTTAGGGGGAGGTCGGCGCTGGCCAGTATTATCCTTCTGGAACTTTTTCGCTCCTTCTTCTTCAGTTCCTTTCCTTTTAAACCCGGAGGCAGTTGCGTCCCAGTTGGGCTGTTCCTCGGCCTCTTCAGCTCGGATGTATTTTTCAGTTCGGAGGAGGAGGTCGGAAAAGTCGTGTGGGGGTTTCTTGGCGAGGGAGGAGCGGAGATTGGAATTGAGGATGTTGGATTGGAACGCCGCGGTGGCGACGGATTGGTCGAGGGATGCGATGGTTCTGGCTTCAGCTGTGAATCTCTTTACGTAGTCCCTCAATTTCTCCCCCTTCTGTTGACGGAGGTGCAATAGTGAGATGCTGGTCTTCTCGGCCCTTCGGCTGCTGACGAAATGGGTGATGAACAGTGTTTCGAACTGTTCGAAGGAGAATATCGATGCCGGGGCAAGTCGAGAGTACCATTCTCGAGCTGGGCCTTTGAGAGTTGCAGGGAATGTTTTGCAGAGGAGGGCATCAGAAGCTTGATGGAGGAGCATCAAAGTCTTAAAGCTTTCGATGTGGTCAACTGGATCGGTCTCCCCAGTGTAGTTCTCGAACTGGGGAGGTTTGAAACCAAACGGAACAGGAGCCTCTACTATGGTCCGGGAGAACGGGGGTCGGCTAGGACGTAGGGTCCTCCCCCTAAGCTCCTCTTCTCGGTTTATCTGTCCCAAGAGTTTTTCCACCTCGTTTAGACGGCGGTTCATGATGTCATCTCTCCTACGGTGATCTGTCGGGCCACGGGACTCGTCTTCGTATGAGGGGGAGCGAGGGCTGCGGCGATAGTAACTTCGAGAACGGCGAGGACTTGGGGTGCGTCTAGAATTGGTAGGAGCGGGTCGAGGAGAAGGGGACCGTTGGCGAGGACTCCGGACCGGAGGAGGGGATGGGGCCCTCGGCTCGATGGGGTTCTGACGGAGGTTGAGGGCCTGTTGTACCATTGCTTGGAATTGCTGGAACTCCGCACGGGTGATGGGTGCCTCATTGTTCCTAGGCTGCTGCCGACCTGCTGGAGAGTGCCTCCTTCGGTAGTGATCGGGGGAGTCCTTTCTCCCTCTTCGGACGGGAGACCTCCTGTGCTCTCGGTGACGGGGGGATCGCTCTTGCTGGCGGGAGGCTTCCCCCCGAGCCCGCTTTTCGTCCAGATGGCGACGAAGGTCATCATCTTCCGGGCGTTTGGGAGGGGCATTGTGGCGACCAGAGGCTCGGGGGTGATGGGAGGCCATGGAGGCACTGGAGGCATTGTGGATGGAGATGTTCTCTTGGTGAAGAGGCTGTTTCTGGGGGTTAGGCCCCTTTGGATCAAGAGGTGGAGGGTTCCGTTGGAGTGGCTCTTCCATGGTAGGAGGGAGTTGCCCTTGTTGCTGAGCGGGATCAGGAATGACTTCTTGCTGGTCAGGATTGGGCGCTCGGTTGGAGCCCCTAGATCTAACTTTGCGAGGCGGCATGGCAGGAGAAAACCTGTTCACCGGGAAGAGGAGAGGTCCCTATTCGTTAGTTTCCCACAGACGGCGCCAATCTGTTGCCGCTAAATTTGGTGTGGGGGCAAACAGATAGAACTTGTGGATTCTTGGGGAAACTGAATAGGGAAACCTGCGTACCTGTTCCGTCGGGCCTCGATCGTCGTTCCTGCCGTGCACCTGCAAAAAGTGCGAGACACCGGGGTTGTTCCCGGTGACGCACCCTCCGACGCTCAAGTCAGTAATCTGGCAGACTATGAAAGAGCGTAAAAAACTGGTGAAAGATTGATTACCTCGCAATGGAGATGGATGGGGGGTATTTATAGGCGTCTTAGGGACTGGATTAGGAATGTAATCCCCGTGATTAGATAAGTAATATTCCTTGTAATTAGATAAGGAAAGTAATCTGATAAGGTATATTCCCTCTAATCAGTTAAGGAATTTAATCCCTGGCTCCCAGTAGTAGGAGGGATGTGAATCAGGACCGTTGGTTAAGGTTAATCAGGGACCTTGATTTTATCCTGACGGAATGGGTGCGCAACGGGTTAAAACCCGCACCCACTTTGAGGTGGATCCATTCGTGGGTTATTGGGTTTTTGAGGTGAAGACCCGACAACCGGTTTGGACCCTTTGGTCGGTGAAATTACCGTTTTACCCCTGTGCTTCAAGATTCGTGTTCCGTTTGGACGATTCCGATTTAACCCCATTTTTAGCCATATCAGTTTTTTTTATAACCCAATACTCATTTAACCATTTTACCCTACACCAACTACCCTACCCAATAACCCATATTTACCCATTAAGCTTTACCCCACACCCGAAACTTAACTACCCACCCGGTTAGCACCCCTCCCTAACCCTATTTCTTTTACCCTATAAAAACCCATGCAGACCCCGTCTCTTCGTCCTCTCCCCTTATAACTCCAGCCGCCCCCGACCTTCGTTTCTCTCTCTCCCATCATCCCGCAGCTAACCCCCAGTGCAGCGCCAGCGCGCCCTCGCGATCCTTCCTGTCACGACTGACAGCAACGACGCCGCGACGCCTCGACAAGCGCCGCAGTCGCGCTGTGATCCCGATCCCCATGCTCCTCCTTCCTCCCCCGTCTTCAACCCCTGACTCCCGTCACCTTCTCTCCCACTCCTCGCCATCCCGACCTCTTCCGCTCATCCTTCTCCCCCCTCTTGGTGCGTTCGCGACCAGCGTCGAGGCACCAACAGCGACACAGCCAGTCGCTGTCCCTGTGCGCGCTCCCCCTGCCGTCCTCCGCCGCCGCGGTCGCCGTTCAGTTCCATCGCCATTGCGCAGCCACTGTCGTGCCGCCCCTGTGCACCCACTTGTTTCTCTCTCCCGTCAACTCCCCTACACGCCAGCCCTCGTCAACCCCTGCGCTACCTCCCTGTATCGACGGCAGCATCGACAGAGCCAACCGCCGCCCTGCAGTGAAGCAGCCAGTAGACCCCCACGGCCAGTGCTAGCAACCCCCAATGCCCCCCTCGTGTGTATGCGGGTGTGGTTTTGTTGGAGTTGCGACGTGGTTGGTGCGAGGTTTTGCCGTGGATCGTTGTGTTAGAAGTGGTGTTTGTAGTTCGGATGATTGTGGGGTGTGTTCTCGTTGGTTCGTTTGAGTTTGTTTGCTCGCTTCGGTTCGTGTGATCCGTTGGTTCGTGATTCTTGTTCGTGATCCATCCGTGTGTTATGTTTGTGCCCCGGGATCCATCCCGTTATTCTTGCTCTTGTGTTGTTCTCGTCGTCTTTCAGGCAAGTAACTTGTACTCTAATTTATTTATTTGATACAAGTCAAAAAGTTCACCTATAGTGTAGTTGGGTCTAGAGACGACTCGTGTTTGTATTTTCCTTGATGGGTTTCGTTTATACAGTGAAAATATGACCATAGATGAATCACAACACAATATGGACATGATTTAACCTAGGATTCGATTCTTGATTTTGAACATGTATGTGAGATTTGTGTGCAAACTTGTGTTTTGGTTAAGACCCATGAGATATATTTGGCGTGAATGTGTTAATAACCCTAAATCATGATCTTTAGACACTTGGTAGACTTTATTTCAAGTTTTTTTTGTGTTTGGATCAATTTTCTTGAATCTATGTTGATTTTGTTTTAAGGGGAAAAATCTGTATTTTTGGCACTGTTCTGTTTTGTTTGCTGTTTTCGACTGTGTTACAGCCAGTATCTTGATTTCGGTATAAAATATGAGTTTTAGATAATTTCGTCTATTTTCAAATTTCTCTGACCTTGCTTGATTTTGATTTCGTATGACTGAGTTATGCCTGTTTTAGTACAGAGGTGTCGATCTTTTCCAAATTCTGTTTTTGGGTAATTTTGATAACAAACTATTTTTAAGAACTATGCTATACATATTATTTTGATTTGAAACTTTGGTCAGTGTTTCTTTATTGAGTTAGGGATTACCCAGAATTTTGGTGAATTTTATTGACAAGTTTTATGTGATGTTTCATGCTCATTTCTAAAATCGATACTTGCTGTATTTTGCTTGCTGTTCTGTAAAGAATCATATTTTCACTATGATTTCTTGTACTGTATGAAAAATATTTGTGAAATGTAAAAATTAGTTTGTTTTATCTATTTTCACTTCCTTTTGGCGGATTCAGATTTTGTTTCACTGGTTGCGAGATATCTTAGTTTTCGTACAGCAGTGTTTGGATTTCCAGATTTGCAAAATTATGTTTTCTTAGTGCTTTCGTATTTTTGATGACTGATCTATTCTTTCTGGAATATTATGAAACTTTATATTTTGATTCTAGACATATAGGGAAATACCCCAGATTTTTCTTGAATTTATTTGAGAAGTTTTGATGCTGTTTTTCTGACTGAGAATTTGTTTTCCTGATTTCTAACTGAACATGTTTTCTGTTTTCGAATCTGTTTTGAGTTATGATGTTGTGAAGTACTATCTGACTTATTTATATTCGCTGGATTCGTGTGGATGTCTATTTTCCAGATCCTTCGACAGATCCATATTTGCATTTCTGTAGCGACAAGAATCACTGTTTTAGTACTGATCTGTCATGCTGTCCTGATTATGAACAAACACTATTTTGCTCGTTTATGTGATTGTATATCATCCATGCATGATTATTGGTTTTCCTGAATTTAAAACTGATTATATCATGTTAGTTTGACACTATTTAGTACACGTTCATGTCTGTTGGATAACCATAATAAAAATAACCTAGCCGGGGTTTAAGGGAAAGATCTAGTAGTGGGAAATTATAGAAATGTGTACTTGGAAGGGGGCCTGTGTTTCCCATACTGAGCATCCGTTATATTGTTACTGATTACCTGACTGCACACTTCCCTATAGGAAGGTATACTCGGAAGAGAATCACTAAGCTCTATCTGTTTGTCTGAATCTGTTATCTGACCCTGTCTACATTACTTCTTATAGGAAGGTGTAGAGAAGAAGAGAACCACAAGGTTCTATCTGTCTGATTATCTGTTATCTATCTGAACCCTGAGTACACAGCCCTATATGATCCCCTACGAAATCCAAAGCGAAATTGTTTGTTGTAGCAACCATGTATTAAGTTTTTGGGGCACATGAAGTGCTACCTAGATAGTAATCACACAAGACTTATAAGAACATGACATCTGTATATGAAATCTGAAATTTGAATCTGAATCTGAATCTGTTATACGTATCTGACTATCTGTTATCTGAATATCTGATTATCTGTTATCTGTCTGACACTACCATGTGACACATTACTTGACACTATCTGTTTATCTGTTTGCATACTATCTGACACTTGACACTTAACACTTGACACATGTTAGTATACCATGCTAGTTGATTCTGCCATACCATACTAGTTCTGTTTCTACTATTAATTAGATCTGTTAGTTTTTTCCATGTGCTTGTATCCTACATTATTTGTGACCCGCGACTTGCAATTGACGGGTACTTGTTTTCTTCTTTTCCTCTTTTTCTGCAAATTTACTAATTGCAGATCAGGATGGTCAGCTGCCAGAAGGTATCGTCGAGATGATGTATTAGTGCTGGAGTTTATGCTTTATTATTATTTTTAGTTGTTGCTTGAACAATGAATAAATTGTATTTGATTTATTGGATATTATTTGTATTTGGACGATATGACCCAGGATATTTGTTTTTCTCCAGACTCTGATTTATTTGAGAATATTGTACTTGGTTTCAAGTAAATTTCTGTTGGTGTTTTGTTTCAATTATGCATGTTGGTTGATACTTTTGCTTCCGACTCTGATTATTTCTGTGATGTGTTGTAAAGATTCTTGAATAGCTTATGGATGATGAAAATCATTTGCTCGGCTTTTGTCGCATATCCGTATTCCGTATTCTTTTTTGAAAGCGGGGCGTGACAGGGTTTTTAGTGGTACCACTAAAAACCCTGTCACGCCCCGCTTCCCAAAAAGAATACGGAATACGGATATGCGACAAAAGCCCAGCAGATGATTTTCATCATCCATAACCTGTTCAGGAATCTTTACAATATCTCACAAATAATTAGAGTCGGAAGCCAGAAAAGTCAACCATATGCACATATGAACCAAATACCAACAAGAATACTTGAAATAAAATATATTAATCTCAAATAGTCATGATCTGAATAACACAAATATCCTGGGTCACATTGCCCAAATACAAACTAAATTCAAGTATCAAAAATACAATATTGCTTAAGCAAGTACAAGAAATAATAATAACAAGATCCAGTACTAATACTTTATGTCACCAATACCGTCTGGAACCTGTTCTCCAAAATCTACAATTCAACGAAAACAGGAAAGAGAGAAAAGAGAAAACACAAGTACCCGTCAATTACAAATTACGGACCACTTATAATGTAGGATACAAGCACATGGATAAACTAACTAGAAACATGGTATAAGTGTGATGTCAACATAAACAACTAGCATGGCAAGTAAACAAGTGTAAATGGAATAAATCAAGTGTCAATTAATCAAGTAAATAGGTAAACATGTAACAGGTATCAGATGATCAAATAACAGATAGCCAGCTACATATAACAGATTCAGATTTAGACTTCAGATACAAATACAGATGTCATGTTCTTATAAGTCTAGTGTGATTACTATCTAGGTAGTACTTCATGCGCCCCAAAAACATAACACATGGTTGCTACAACAAACAATTTCGCTTTAGATTTTGTAGGGGATCATATAGGGTCGTGTACTCAGGATTTAGACAGCTATCAGATAACAGATAATAGACGATCATGTAACATCATCTCATACAGATAACAGACGATCATGTACCATGATCTCATACAGATAACAGACGATCATGTAACATGATCTCATACAGATAACAGATAATTAGATGGGAAACACGGGCCCCCTTCTAAGTACACATTTCTATGCTTTCCCACTACTAGATGTTTTCCATAAACCCCGGCTTGATTACTTTTATTATGGTCATCAAATAGACATGAAGGTGTACAAAATAGTGTCAGACTAACATGGTAAAATCAGTATTAGGTTCAGAGAAACAAATAAACATGCTGATATGGCTAAAAATGGGAGTTAATCGGAACCGTCCAAATCGGGCACGAATCCTGAAGCCCAGGGGTAAAACGGTAATTTCACCTACCAACGGGTCTGAGATGGGTATTGGATCTTTTCAAAGATCCAATAACCCACAAACGGATCCACCTCAATCGGATGCGGGTTTCAACCAGCAGGAAGCCCGATCCAGAGGGATAGAATTAGGGTTTCTGATTAAATCCTAATCAACGGTCCTGATTCATGCCTATCCCTCCACTGGGAATTAGGGATTACATTCCTAATCTGTTTACGAGGAGAATATTCCTTATCAGATCACGGGGATTACATTCCTAATCTGATTCCTAAGATGCCTATAAATACCCCCCACCCATCTCCATTAAGAGGTAATCAAACTTTTTACAGTTTCCACGCTCTTTCTTAATCATCCCTGATTACTGACTTGAGCGTCGGAGGGTGCATCGCCGGGAACAACCCCGGTGTCTCGCACTTTTTGCAGGTGTACGGCGGGAGTCAGCGTCAAACTCCGACGGAACAGGTAAATAGGTTTGCTATTCAGTTTTCCTAAGAATCCACAAATTCCATCTGTTTGCCCCCACACCAAAATCAACGACAACAGATTGGCGCCGTCTATGGGAAACTAACGAATAGCAACCTCCCCTATTCCCGTTGGACAGATCTCTCCAGCCATGCCCCCCAGGAAAGTCAGATCCAGAGGGTCCAACCGAGGACCCAATCCCGATCAGCAGCAGGAAGTTCCCCCTCAGCCCGTTCAACAGCAGGGACAACTTCCCCCTCAAGCTGTGGACCCTCTTCAACAGGACCTACCTCCTCCGCAGAATCAACAACCTCCAAAGGGTCCCAATCCGCAGAAACAGCCTCTCCATCCAGACCACGTCTCCATCCATAACGCCTTTTCGGACTCTATGGCCTCTCACCATCCCCGAGCTTCCGATCACCACCACACCGTCCTCAATTGGCAGAAGGATGAGGACCTTCGCCGCCATCTGGATGAAAAGCGGGCCCGAGAGGGAACCTCCCGCCAACACCGTCCGGATGAACGGTCTCCTCACCGCCAAGAATACAGAAGGTCCCCTACCCAAGGGGGCGGAGAGAGTCCCCCGAACATTACAAAAGAAGGCCACACTCCCCCGCAGGTTGGCAACAGCCTAGGAACGATGAGGCACCCATCACCCGTGCCGAGTTCCAGCAGTTCCAAGCGACCGTTCTGCAAGCTCTCAATCTCCGTCCCAACACCAATGCACCCAAGATCCCCTCTCCTCCTCCGGTCCGAAGTCCTCACCGACGGTCACCATCTCCTCCTCCAGCTCCCAGCAACTCCCGGCATGTGCAAAGTCCTCGCCGCTCCAGGAGCTACCGTCGTCGTAGCCCCCGCTCTCCCTCGTACGAAGACAAGTCTAGAGGCTCGGCTGATTACCGTCGAAGGGACGACGCTATGTACCGCCGTCTCCATGAGATGGAGAGGCGCTTGGGTCAGTTAGACCGAGAAGAACTTAGAGGAAGGACCCTTCGTCCTAGCAGACCTCCTTTTTCCTGAACCATAATGGATGCACCTGTACCAATCGGCTTCAAGCCTCCTCAATTTGAGACCTACTTCGGGAAACTGACCCCGTCGATCACATCGAGAGCTTCAAGACCCTAATGCTCATCCATCAAGCTTCCGATGCTCTGCTCTGTAAAACCTTCTCCACAACTCTCAAAGGTCCGGCTCGGGAATGGTACTCTTGCCTCGCCCCATCCTCAATATTCTCCTTCGAGCAATTCGAAACCCTCTTCGTCACCCATTTTGTAAGTAGCCGTAGAATTGAGAAGACCAGCATCTCGCTACTGTACCTCCACCAGAAGAAGGGTGAGAAGTTGAGAGACTATGTGAAGAGGTTCACAACTGAAGCCAGGTCTATAGCATCCCTCGACCAGTCGGTCGCTGCAGCAGCATTTCAGTCCAATGTCCTCAATTCCAACCTCCGCCCCTCCCTCGCCAAGAAGCCCCCACAGAACTTCTCTGACCTCCTCCTCTGAAGTGAAAAGTACATTCGGGCCGAAGAAGCCGAGCACCGCCCCAACTTGGAGGGGTCTTCCTCCGGGTTTAAGAGAAAGGGAACAGAAGAGGAAGGAGCCAAGAAGCTCCGAAGGATAATGCTAGCCAGCACCGACCTCCCCCCAGATTCGAGAAGTTTACTCCCCTTACCACTAATGTCTCTACCATTCTGATGGAAGTTGAGAAGGAATGGATCATACCTCCTGCTCCGAGGATGAACACCCCTGCCAAGAAAAGGGATAAAGAGAAGTGGTGCCGTTATCATCGGGACCACGGCCACGACACCAACGATTGTCGGGCCCTGAAGAATGAGATAGAAGCCCTCATCCAGAGGGGGCAGCTGACAAGGTTCATCAGAAAGGACCGAGCCGAACTTTCTCCCCCGCCTCGGGGGGCTAATAAGCATCCGGAACGCGATGAAATGCCTGACTTCGAGGAGGAGCGTGTCCTGCACCTCATTCATGGGGGCCCAATGAGGGGCTCCTCAAACTCCTCTCGAAAGGCATTTATAAGAGAAGTCAATTCGGTTCGCGCCAACCCTCCTCCTAAGGGCCTCGGAGTGCCCGTCACATTCTCAGATGAAGACCTCGAGGGTGTCCGGACGCCCCATTGTGATGCACTTGTTATCAGCCTCCACATGACAAACTTCAAAGTGGAGAGGATCCTAGTGGACAATGGCAGCTCCGTTAACATCCTCTTCCTCGCCGCTTTTAAAGGCCTAAAGCTCTTCCGAGACAGACTCAAGCCCGCCGGCTACACACTCCATGGGTTCACGGGAGTGCCAGTGACTATTGAAGGGGTGATTACCCTCGACGTAACCGCTGGCAAAACTCCTACTACCCGAACGGAGGCGATGGATTTTATGGTTGTGGATGTTCCTACAGCTTACAATGTCATCCTAGGCCGACCCGGCCTAGCAGCTCTAGAAGCCGTTCCTTCGGCGTACCATCTTAAGATGAAATTCCCTACCCGGGCCGGAGTAGGGGAAGTGAGGGGCAATCAGGAAACGGCCCGTAAGTGCTACATGACCTCTACCCTCGGACCAGTCCTCTCCTTAGAAACTCTGGAAATCCCCCAAGATGCTGCCCGACCGACGTCCGAGCCGGTGGATGAATTGGAGGAAGTGCTCTTCTCTGAGCAGGATCCAACTCGCAAGTTCTTTATTAGCAAGACCCTCCCGTCCGCCTTATGCTCGGACATTGTACAGTGCATCCGAAGGAACCGAGACCTCTTCGCTTGGTCAGCTGTAGACATGCCCGGAATTTTCGAAGAGCTCTTAGTCCACCACCTCAGCGTTGTTCCGGGGTCCAAACCGGTTCAACAGAAGAGGCGCAAGTTCGCCCCCGAATGTCAGCTAGCTATAAAAGAGGTGGACAAGCTCTTGAAGGCCCGATTCATACAAGAGGTGAACTACCCCGAGTGGTTGTCGAATGTAGTAATGGTGAAGAAGTCGAACGAGACTTGGAGGATCTGTATCGATTTTACCGATCTCAACAAGGCTTGCCCCAAGGATCCCTTCCCTCTTCCGAGTATTGACACTTTGATCGATGCCACCTCGGTACATGAACTCCCCAGCTTCATGGATGCCTTCTCAGGCTACAACCAGATCCGGATGTTCCCCCCGGATATCCCGAAGACATCGTTCGTGACCGATCAGGGCCTCTATTGCTACAGGGTTATGCCCTTCGGTCTGAAGAACGCAGGAGCCACATACCAACGCCTCGTCAACAAGGTTTTCCAAGCTTAAATTGGCTGAAACATGGA
Organism: Hemerocallis citrina; assembly: GCA_017893485.1. NCBI lineage: Eukaryota > Viridiplantae > Streptophyta > Magnoliopsida > Asparagales > Asphodelaceae > Hemerocallis > Hemerocallis citrina. The sequence goes on along the minus strand of CM030358.1, from coordinate 455,416,300 downwards.
GGTGTATGTTGACGACATGCTTGTAAAAAGCATCCGGGGTACCGATCATGTGACCGACCTCCAAGAAGCATTTGATGTTCTGAGAAAGCACAACATGAGACTCAATCCGAACAAATGTGCGTTCGGAGTCTCGTCTGGAAAGTTCCTCAGCTTCATGGTTAGCCAACGAGGAATTGAAGCAAACCCTGAGAAAATCAAGGCCATATTAGACATGGCCCCTCCCAAGAATGTTAAGGAAGTTCAGAGGTTAACAGGCCGCTTGACCGCCATAGGTCGTTTTCTCTCGAAGTCCGGGGAGAAATGCCTCCCCTTCTTCAAGGCCCTCAGGGGGGCTAAAGGTTTTGAATGGGGACAACAGCAACAGGAGTCCTTCGACCAGCTCAAGGCTTACCTCATCAATCCCCCTCTCCTTAGCAAACCAATTCCTGGTGAACCCCTCTACCTCTACCTGGCAGCCTTCGAGCAGACCCTCAGTGCAGTTTTGGTAAGGGAAGAAGACCGGGCTCAAAAGCCCATTTACTACGTGAGCAAGGTACTTCGGGATGCCGAGCTCCGCTATCCGAAAATAGAAAAGATGGCTTACGCCCTGGTGATGGCCGCGAGAAAACTTCGCCCGTACTTTTAGTCCCATTCGGTGGTCGTTCTAACCGACCAACCGCTGAAGCAGGTCCTCCACAAGCCAGAAACCTCAGGTTGCCTTATGAAATGGTCTATCGAGCTGAGCCAGCATGATATAACTTATCAGCCTCGGACCGCGATCAAGGCTCAGGCTTTAGCAGAATTCATAGTTGAAAGTACCATTCCCGAGTCCAGCCAAACAGTGAAGGGACCACCGTCTGGTCGGTTTATGTGGACGGATCCTCCTGCAATGAGGGAAGCGGGGCAGGGGTCATTCTGGCAGGCCCTGATGACTTCATCCTCCAATACTCCCTCCGTATCAACTTCAAGGCCTCGAACAATGAAGCAGAATACGAGGCACTCATAGCCGGCCTTGGAATGGCTCGAAACGCAGGGGCCCAATGCCTCCGGATTTTTAGCGACTCTCAGCTAGTCGAAAAACAGGTCCTCAGCGAGTATGAAGCACGTGATGACAGGATGGTTAAATACTTAGCCAAGGTGAAGAGCCTCATGGCACTATTTGAAGAAGCCTTCATCCAACGCATACCCCGGGAAGAAAATGCTCAAGCCGACGTTGATGTAAAACCAACCCTAAAATAGAGAATTTCCAAAAATTTTAATGGGTTAATTTTACCAACATGAAAGTGCGGATCTAAATTGGAAATTGTTAACAGTTAACAGGTTTGATGGGTTTTCAAGAATTGAATAAGTGCAACAGTCCCAATTGATAAATCAACTTTACAATCAATTAAATTCCTATGTGTTAGCAAGTAACAAGTTCAATATCGATTCATACTCTATTCTAGCATGTGAATCACTCAATCTCAGTTATTTTGTGGTTGACAGGCAAATTAGATAATATACTAGATAATAGAGCAGTAAAACACAAATATGTAAGAATGGAAAGAGTATACCGAATGCGAAGAACCAGCATAGATCTTTGGTGGAACACAGCGATGCAGCGAGCAAAGGCAGCAACGACCCATGTGGTTGGCAGATCTGATCGCCGGCGATGAGGGGAGGCGGCGAGCGGGGCGGCGACGGCCGGATGCGACGGTGCCGGCGAGGTTGGCTCCGGCGAGGACAGGAGGAGGGGGGTTTGGCTGGGCTTCGGGAAAAGGAGAGAGGAGAATATGGTAGCGGGGGTTGAGGAGGAGGGTGACGATGGTGTGGAGGCTGGCAGTAGTGGTGGATTCGACGGAGGGGAAGGGTTGCGATTCTGATGGTGGGATTTAGGGGAAGGTAGTGGCCGACGATGGGTCACCGGAGATTGGGGTGCGGGATTGGGTGGCGACGGAGGTTGAAGGAATCGGGAGTATGTGGAGTTGGGTTCTTTTGGTGGAGATCGGCTGGGAGTTTGGTGGGTTTGGGAAAACGAAGAAGTGGGTAGTGATGGGTTCAAGGAGAAGGGACCTGAGGAAGAAGATGAAAGAAGTAGGGGACGGCAGCTATTGTAGGAGATGGTAGGATTAGGGTTTTTATTAGGGGATTAGGAAAATTAGGGTAGAGACTTGTATTGGGAATTTTAATTTGGGGATAGGTTTTAGAATTAATCACTAATTCTAAAATTGATTAGGATTTATCACAAACCCTAATTTTAGATCTCAGTTGTATCACACAAAAGAGAAGGAGGAAGAGCAAAAACTCAACACTGGTTTTTTAATCAATAATGGCATGCATTCTCATTAATCTCAAGGCCTTTAAATAGGCTAAATTACATCTTGAAACACATCTCCAAAATATTCTCAAAATCTAAAAATTACAAAAAGATTACATATGGCTATAATTGCCAGAAATAAAAAAGGTACTGAAATAAACTAAACAGGAAAGATGTCCTCATCAAACGCCCTCTCCAAACTAGCCTCTTCCTCCCTTCAAGGTCTCGAGCAGACCGTCTTGATAGAGGTCCTTCTGAAGCCGAGTATTGAGGACGAAACTCCCGACTCTATGGAGTCGCTACCTGTCCTGCTCGAAGACAACTGGATGAAACCCCTCATCGAAATTTTAAGGGATGGACTCCTCCCCGAAGATCCCAAGGAAGCTCGAAGAGTGAGAACCCGAGCCGAGCGTTACACACTGATCGGAGGAATCTTATACAAACGCTCCTTCACACAGGTAGACGACTGGCCTTACCTGAGATGCCTCTCCCCCGAGCAGGCAGACTATGCCCTACAAGAGCTTCACGAGGGCATCGGCGGGGCACATTCGGGATCCATATCCTTGGCCCGCAAAGTGTTGAATTACGGATACTTCTGGCCCACTCTCCTACGAGACGCCGAACGGCACGTTCGGCAATGCAGCTCCTGTCAGAAGTACTCCGACGTCTGACACCTCCCCAAGCTCCGCTCACTTCCCTATCAAGTCCGATCCCCTTTGCAATGTGGGGGATGGATTTACTAGGGCCATTTCCGCCAGCTCCCGGACAGTTCAAATTCTTAGTCGTGGCGATCGACTACTTCTCGAAATGGATAGAGGCCGAGCCCCTGGCCACGATCACCGAGAGCAAGGTTGTTCAGTTCTTTTGGAAGAGCGTGATCTACCGATTCGGCGTCCCTAGGGTCCTGATAACAGACAACGGAACACAATTCACTGGGGCTGCCTTCCGAGCCCTATGCGAAGACCTTGCCATCCAACACCGGTTCTCCTCCGTTTCTCATCCCCAGTCGAATGGCCAAGCCGAAAATGCTAACCGGCAGATCCTCTCCGGCATTAAGAAGAGGTTAGATAAGTGTTCCAAAGGCTTATGGGTCGATCAGCTTCCCAACGTTCTGTGGAACTACCGCACCACCAAACGGACCCCCAAAGGAGAGAGCCCATTTAACCTCACCTATGGGTCCGAGGCCATCATCCCCCTAGAAGTCGGAATACCCTCTCCTCGTCTGATAGCTTATGAAGAAAAGCAAAATGCCAGAGATCTCCGAGCAAGTCTAGACCTGATAGATGAGATCCGAGAAAGAGCTGCCATTCGTCAACAAAGCTACCGAAGAAGGATCGAGTTGTCATACAACAAAAGAGTCCGCCCCACGAACCTCAAAGAAGGGGACCTGGTCCTCAGGAAATTGGCGATCTCATTCCCAGGACAGAAGAGCAAATTGGCCCCAAATTGGGAGGGACCTTACATGATCGCCAAAGTAGTCCGCCCCGGCACATATAGACTAGAAGACCTCGAAGGCAGGGAGATCCCTAGGACATGGAATGCCGACCATCTCTTAAAGTACCAAGAGAGAGCACCAACGCCTCTCTAAGCACTTTGAGATGTCGAGCCATTCCTCTCCTATTACTTGTAATAATTTTCTTTTATTTTTCTCTTGTAATAACGGCTCGCAACTTTAGAAGCAGCCGGCTTAGTCATCAATAAAGAAAGTGTTTTCATATTTTACTTGTAAAAATTGCGTACATCTCTCTGCCTTTACTCTTCACTCCACCGATGGTTCGGAGTCCAACACTCGGCTCGACCCTACTTCACAAGTTCGCTCGTAAGCGAGCTAGAAGTAGGTCGCCGTTCGGAACTGCTCCCACAACCGTTGAACAACTCAACCGATGGTTCGGAGTCCAACACTTGGCTCGATTCTACTTCGCAAGTTCGCTTCTAAGCGAACTAGAGGTAGTTCGCCATTCGGAATTACGCCCACAACCGTTGAACTACTCTAACGATGGTTCGGAGTCCAACACTTGGCTCGATTCTACTTCGCAAAGTTCGCTCCTAAGCGACCTAGAAGTAGTTCGCCATTCGGAATTGCCCCCACAACCGTTGAACTAATCTAACGATGGTTCGGAGTCCAACACTTGGCTCGATTCTACTTCGCAAAGTTCGCTCCTAAGCGACCTAGAAGTAGTTCGCCATTCGGAATTGCTCCCACAACCGTTGAACTAATCTAACGATGGTTCGGAGTCCAATACTCGGCTCGATTCTACTTCACAAGTTCGCCCCTAAGCGAACTAGAAGTAGTTCGCCATTCGGAATTGCTCCCACAACCGTTAAACTTAGGTTATCGATTCTACTTTGCGAGTTCGCTTCTAAGTGAGCTAGAAGTAGATCGCCAGATCGCGAGAGTGAGTGACCGAAGCGCAGTTCGGCACCGTCGGCCCAACGCTCATGTCGCCGACCCCCACATGAGCAAAAGACTAACTCAGGGACCTCGGCACGACGAACACAGTCACAAATGAAACAACTACACAAAGCTACAAGAAGCATGCGAGTTTGAGAAAGAAATATTATTAATAATTAGGACGCCGTACAAAGCGACTCTTCCATACAACAAAGATTACAAGGCGTTGAAAAGCAAAAGTTACAACGCCGACTTATTACACTTAGGCTAAATACAAAAGCTCCAAAAACAAGGTCTTCAGCGCTTCCGTGGCACCGGGGCATTCTGCTTCAAAGACACTCGGGGGCGGCGACGTTTATCTCCGGAGCTCGACCCCAATCCGGCAAATTGAGACGTGTCCTCGGCACCGCTCCTAGCAGCCGCTCCGACGGATGCTCCGCTCGACGAGATGGCCACAGCGCTTTGCACGTTCCCCAGACTGGGATGGCCGATGCGTTGACGGGTCGCGAGCTCGTAGAACGTGATGCCTCGATTGCTCTCCGCGCGAGTACACGAAGTGCTCCTGACGTTGATTAGACCCGAGCGCGGTTTCAGGCGAGCAACCTCCGCCTCTAGCTCGGAAATCCGCACCCTCAGAGAGTCATCTTTTACATCGATCTCGAAACGACGGGGTATTGCGGAGTCCGGCACGCCAGAGCGACTGGCTATAAGACGGCGAAGATGAGTGACTTCGATACTCTTGTCAACCGTAGCCCTCTTTAGTGCGTCAACCTCGGCTGTCAGTTCGTCCCGTTCGGTCGTCAGTTTGGCCACCTCGGCCGTCAGCCCCTCTCCCTCTGTCCGAAGCTCCGCCTCTACAGTTTGCAAGTGGCGGATCTCGGAGAGCAGATCGTCCCTTTCCGCTGTTATTTTTGACAAATTGTGCCGAATGCACTGGATCCGAAGCCCGTTGCTAAAGGCAGTCAGCGAACCTTCGTCCTCTCCTAAGGGGGTCATCTCGGCGATCCTGCTCTCCAGACGCCGAATCTCGATGTCCCGCCGACCTTGGATGAGTTGAAGATGGTTCCGCTCACTTTCAGCTCGGCGCAGTCCCAACTCGACTTCGTAGAGCCGCTCCCGGCACCTCGCCAAGCACAGCCTCGTCGCCCCTAAGCCAGCCTCGGCCCGAGCATTGTCGTCTGAGCGAATGGGCTCGACAGCTTGAGTTACCACCGCAAGCTGAAAAGAAGTCGAGACAAAAAACAAGTTTTTAAGCGCACTGCCGGACTCCAACACTTCAAAAATTTTTCATTCATTTCAAAACAGCGGTGGCCAGTCCGCTATTAGGCATTATACTTCAAAAAGAAAAAAGAAAAAGAAGAAAAAAACAAGCAGAGTCAGGGCGCGACCTCTTTCCCAGGGCGGTGAGCGTGGGTCGGGGTCGACGTCTCCGAAGGGGGCACCACCGCCAGCAGAGTAACCGTGGTGTTCGGGACCTCGCCGGTGACTGCGACTTCGGTCTCGGGTTCGTCCTCCCCTTCTTCTTCTTCTTCCCCCTCGGATTCGGGGTCGAAGCCCTCAACGTGTCCCGAGAATAGTCTCTATCCCGAGCAGTCCACGTCGGGGTACGTCTCCGTCACCCGGGCGATGGCTTGGGCATAAGCCTTGGCCATGTTTTGGGCGAGGTAACCATGCGCCTTCGCCAAGGTCGCGTCCTCTGCCGCTTTCACCGCCGCCGCCTTCGCCTCCTCAGCTTCGGCCAATTGTCTGGCCGTCTCCTCCTTCTGGCGGAGAAGGTCGCTCTCCAGCTTCGCGACCTGCCCCTCGAGGTAGCCGACCCTCGTCGACTTCCCCTCGAACTCGACCGTGAGCTTTTCGAGCTCGTTCCCCATCCGAGCCTTCTCATTTCGAGCCTGGTCAGACTCCTGCTTCAGCTCCTTCTCCAGAGCTGTCAACCTCTCGGTGAGGTGTCCGAAATGGACGATCTGCGACAAAGAAAGAAGGATTGAAAAAGTTAGAAAAATTATAGCTAAAGAAATTCAACGACAGAAAAAATCCAACACTTACCGAGACCGCCGAACGAGCAATCTCAATGACGTCATCGCCTTCCTGCCCGGCCTCCATGGCGGCCCGGTCCTTTGGCGTGGCGAGGTGCTTGACGGCCTGCATGCTCACCAAGGTGTTGCCGAGGAATCCATCGTGCTTCCGAACTTGCCAGTCCGGAATATGGATCCTCCGGTGCTCCTCCGTCAGGAGCTCCTCGGCCGCCACTGTCAGCGGCGGCATCGTCATCCCGAGGGCTACGGCGATGGGGAACGCGCCCCCAGCATTTGATGTCGAGGCCCCTGCGCCAGAAACAACCGGACTACTGAGGGTCTCTGTCACCTCGATCATCTCCGTGACCCTCGGAGTCTTTGGGGTCGGCAACTTGGTAGCCACCCTCTTGCGCTTCTTCGGAGCCTTGCTGGCGAGGCCTGCTCTCAAAGCTAGCACCGCGTCGTAGTCCATTGCCTCTGCATTAAAAACAAAGTTCGTCAGAACAACGGGACTCATGCAAAATAAGATATGAAAAACAAAGCAAAAAGAAGCCGCGTACTGGGATCTACGCGGCAGAGCCCCCCCTTGAACAGGACGTCCTCGGTCAGCTCCTTCCAATCGTACTTTGGCCGATCGAGAAGTGTCCAGACTGCCTCTTCTTCCTCAGGACGAAGCTTGGGCGGCGCCCTCGTCCTCTTCGGCACCCCTTCCACCCAATCGGAGGGGATCGGCCAGGCCTCCGGACTCCGCACTATCAAGAACTTGTCACGCCAGTGCTTGATGGAGTCGGGGCATATGACGAGCCTGCCGCCGTGCCTCGGAGCCAAATAGTATCGGTACTCCGACTTGTTCTCCTGGTGTAGCCGATAGAGTGTCCGAAGCACATTCAGCTCCGGCTCGATCCCCGCAGCTTGGCAGTGCAGTACGAAGCCATTTATCACTCTCCATGCGTTCGGCATGAGTTGGATGGGGCTGACCCCGAACCAACTTAGCACAGTGACAGCGAACGTATGGAGAGGTAGCCGAGCCCCGGCGATGAAGGCATCGACCAGCCAGCAACACATGGTCATTGGCAGTGGCGAGTTGGCCCTAACCCCGGGACCCGGCAACATGAGCTCGTACTCATCCGGGATCTGGAAACAGTCCCGGATCACTTCCAAGTCCTCTTCGCGAAGGATCGAGACGCCGTCTCGTCCGCCTCTGTCGTCTCCCTCGCTGCATTCTCCTCGAAGGACCTCCCCCTCCCGTGAACAATTCGCTCGGCTTGATCCTCCGGAAGCTCCCGAACTCTTTGAAGCCCAGTCAACTGCCCCGGCAATCTTCCGAACTCCCCCATACGCTTCGGATCCTCCACAATCGAATCTTTGCCGAACACCTTCTTGCCCTTGGTCGGAGTACGATCTTCGACAACTTCAAGGGAGGGCTCGGACCAAGAGGTCGACTCGGAGACAGAAGCAAGAGACATAGTTTATGAAGTAAACCGAGGATAAGTTACCTTAAAAGATCAGCTGCCGGAAACTTCACCAGAAAAAGAACGTCGACCACCGAAAACACTCGCTTAGCACAAAAGATCACCTGAGCAAAAGAGAAGAGAAGTGAAAAATGAGAGGGGGGGTGGGGTTTTATAGAGAAAGGCACGCCAAACGAGGTTAATGGGCTTGTACTACCGGCCCATTCACACAAAACGACAAAAGCGATCTCAATCGTCGCCTTGTTCACCACGCCAAGCCATACATCGCATTAATTACTGTCCCATCTGGCAGAAGCTCAGAGGTCACAGCATTAAATGAGCATCTCATCCGTCAGAGCTGTCAGAAGTTCAGAAGCCATCGCATTTAATGGCCGCCACGTCAGCCAGGAGCACAGAAACCACCAACGCTGTCAATCAGGGACTTCGGCACCAGCTGCCGAGCGCTCTTGACACCGACCCCGTTATGGGGGAAAGTCGGGGTTCGGCACCCGCTGCCGAGCGCTCCTGACACCGACTCCGTTATGGGAGAAAAATTGGGGTTCAGCACCTGCTGCCGAGCGCTCTTGACACCGACCCTGTTATGGGAGAAAAATTGGGGGTCGGCACCAGCTGCCGAGCACTCTTGGCACCGACCCCGTTATGGGGAAAAAATTGGGGTTCGGCACCAGCTGCCGAGCGCTCTTGACACCGACCCCGTTATGGGGGAAAAATTAGGATTTGGCACCAGCTGCCGAGCGCTCTTGGTACCGACCCCGTTATGGGGGAAAAATTGGGGTTCGGCACCAGCTGCCGAGCGCTCATGACACCGACCCCGTTATGGGAGAAAAGTCGGGGTTCGGCACCAGCTGCCGAGCGCTCTACACCGACCCCGTTATGGGGGGAAAATTGGGGTTCGGCACCAGCTGCCGAGCGCTCTTGACACCGACCCCGTTATGGGGGAAAAATTGGGGTTCGGCACCAGCTGCCGAGCGCTCTTGGCACCGACCCTGTTATGGAGGAAAAATTGGGGTTCGGTACCAGCTGCCGAGTGCTCTTGACACCGACCCCGTTATGGGAGAAAAATTGGGGTTCGGCACCAGCTGCCGAGCGCTCTTGGCATCGACCCCGTTATGGGGGAAAAATTGGGGTTCGGCACCAGCTGCCGAGCGCTCTTGACACCGACCCCGTTATGGGGAAAAAGTCGGGGTTCGGCACCAGCTGCCGAGCGCTCTTGACACCGACCCCGTTATGGAGGAAAAATTGGGGTTCGGCACCAGCTGCCGAGCGCTCTTGGCACCGATCCCGTTATGGGAGGAAAAGGGGTTCGGCACCAGCTGCCGAGCGCTCTTGACACCGACCCCGTTATGGGGGAAAAGTTGGGGTTCGGCACCAGCTGCCGAGCGCTCTTGACACCGACCCTGTTATGGGAGAAAAATTGGGGTTCGACACCAGCTGCCGAGCGCTCTTGGCACCGACCCTATTACGTGGAAAGATTGGACCTAGGACTTCGTCGAACTCCTTCTCAGCACTCACAACCTAGCCGAGGTCCCTCTCCTTTTCGGAAAAAGATGCCGAACCGCCTACAGACCTCGGCCTCCTTGGCGGCGAGCACTGAAAGGGGTCGGAAGTGTGAAACAAGCATGTAGGCCACACAACGAAGGTAAAAGGGCCGAACTGTCCACCAAGAGATCGCGAAAAAACAATTAAAAATTCGGGAAAGTAAGGAAGAACTCCTGGAAAACAATTGTAGAAGTGGGGAAGCATTTTCTAGTCCCCAAACAAGCGATTGTTGCCAAGAACAATCTTCTAAGACCCCCGAACGACGAATTGGCACCTCGCAAAGTTAAAAGGATATTCCTACGGGAACACCATACGACCATGAGAGCTCAGGAGCGACTCAGAGCTCAATCCACTTGAAAAATCACCGCACTACCTCCTTCAAGATTCAAAGCCTTCCGTTTGGGCTCCGATACAACTCCTCTAGCCATTAAAGCAATAAAACTACTCCTCAAAGGCTGATCAAGCTCAATCTTCGAGAGTGGGGGGCTCGTGATATGGCTAAAAATGGGGGTTAATCGGAACCGTCCAAATCGGGCACGAATCCTGAAGCCCAGGGGTAAAACGGTAATTTCACCTACCAACGGGTCTGAGATGGGTACTGGATCTTTTCAAAGATCCAATAACCCACAAATGGATCCACCTCAATCGGATGCGGGTTTCAACCAGCAGGAATCCCGATCCAGAGGGATAGAATTAGGGTTTCTGATTAAATCCTAATCAACGGCCCTGATTCATGCCTATCCCTTCACTGGGAATTAAGGATTAAATTCCTAATATGTTTACAAGGAGAATATTCCTTATCAGATCACGGGGATTACATTCCTAATCTGATCCCTAAGACACCTATAAATACCCCCCCACCCATCTCCATTAAGAGGTAATCAAACTTTCTCCAGTTTTCATGCTCTTTCTTAATCATCCCTGATTACTGACTTGAGCGTCGGAGGGTGCGTCGCCGGGAACAACCCCGGTGTCTCGCACTTTTTGCAGGTGTACGGCGGGAGTCAGCGTCAAACTCCGACGGAACAGGTAAATAGGTTTGCTATTCAGTTTTCCTAAGAATCCACAAATTCCATCTGTTTGCCCCCACACCAAAATCAGCGGCAACACATGCATAGATAATATACAATCACATAAGCGAGCAAAACAGTGTATGTTCATATTCAGGATATCATGATAGTTCAGTACTAAAATAGTGATTCTTGTTGCTACAGAAATGCAAATCTAGATCCGTCAAATGATCTGGAAAATAGACATCCACACGAATCCAGTGAATATAAATAAGTCATATAGTGTTTCAGAAAATCACAACTCAAAACTGATTTGAAAACAGAAAACATGTTCAGTCAGAAATCAGGAAAACGAATTCTCAGTCAAGGAAACAGTATCAAAACTCATCAAATAAATCCACGAAAAATCTGGAGTATTCTCCTATAAGTCTAGAATCAAAATATAAAGTTTCATAATATTCCAGTAAAAATAGATCAGCCATCAAAAATATGAAAACATCAAGAAATGACACTTTGAAAAATCTGTAAGAAAACTGAAGTATCTCGCAACCAGTGAAACGAAATCCAAATCCGCCAAAGGGAGGTGAAAATAGATAAAATATACTAACTTTCATATTTCACAAAAAATTTTCATACATTATAAGAAATCATAGTGAAAATAGGATTCTTTATAGAACAGCAAGCAAAATACAGCACAAGTAGGTTTTAGAAACGAGCATGAAACGTCACATAAAACTTACCAATAAAATTCATCAAAATTCTGGGTAGTCCCTAACTTCATAAAGAAACACTGACCAAAATATTGGATCAAAATAATATGTAGAACATAGTTCTTGAAAATAGTTTGTTAACAAAATTAACCCAAAACAGAATCTGGAATAGATTGACACCTCTGTACTAAAACAGTCATAACTCAGTCATACGAAATTCAAATCAAGCAAAACTAGTGGGATTTGAAAATAGACAAAATTATCTAAAATTCATATTTTATACTGGAATCAAGATACTGGCTGTAGCATAGATGAAAACAGCAAATAAAACAGAACATCCAGAAAATACAGATTTCACACTTCAAAGCAAGAACATCATAACTTCAAGAATATTGATCCAAACACATCCAATCTTGAAATACAACCTACCAAGCATCTAAACATCATGATTTAGGGTTATTAATATGTCCACACCAAATATATCATATGGGTCTCAATCAAAACACAATTTCACACAAATTTTCACTTACATGATTAAAAATCAAGATTTAGGCAATTCCTAGGTTATCACATATCAAGATTTGTGTCATGAGTCATCTATGGCCAAATTATCACAATAGAGACAAAACCCATCAAGGAAAACACAATCTTTAGTTGTCTCTAGACCCAACTACACTATAGGTGAACTTTTTGACTTGTATCAAACAAATGAATTGGAGTATAAGTTACTTGCCTTAATTTGGAGATGAAGAACGATGCAAATCAAAAGTAGGAGCAATTTCCATGAACGAAAATCCACGAACTCACGAACAATCCACACGCGCACTCGAGCACGCGCAATAAAAACCCAAGAGCAAGAGAGCGCGAGACGACAGATGGAGAGAAACGGGAGAGAGAGAATGGTGCAATGGTTATGGGAAGAACAATAGGTTGTATGGTTTTAGATACATATATCATTCTTTAAACTACTATTTTATCTCTAATCAACCAACCATGGGATTACAATTTATTAATTCCTTCTCAACTATTTTATCAAACATCCCTAGCATGGCATCTATATCTAGAAGCATGAGAAACACCCACCTATTGGAGAAAACGAATTGAAAACTCCTAGAATACAAGAAAAGTGGCATTCTCCTCCTAGATTGTGTAGCGAATTGTCTCCTCCTCCTTATGTTTGATGGAACCCGAACTCCTTGCTTCGTTGGATAGTTGGCTGGCCTCCTCTTGTTGGAACACACACAAAAGTTTCACCCTCTTATCTTTTACTCACTATTTCTACTCAATCTTTTCGCTCTCTTATCTTTTCTTTTAATAAAAGTTTAGTGCACTAATGAGAAGAATAGCTAGGGGTATTTATACATATTTAGGATGAGAATAGAAGGCTAGGATTCAATCAAGGAGTTAGAGATTAAGGACCAAGATGAATTGGGAAGTTGTAGTAACTTCCATGATCACATAACCACTCCCCTCAACTCCATCCATTCTCCTTCTCTCTTTGCTCAAAACCGGCCACCTCTAGGGTGTGCATTGCACACTCTAGTTTGTGCACGTGCCCCTTCTAGTACCCTCCTATTAAAAATTGTACAAATTTAATTAATCAAATGTCCACTAATTATGTCTACATGACAAGTTGTGACAATTAAAAGATTAATTAAGTTGTGGGTTTCAAAAATAGTGGGCTTTAGGCTCATGGACTAAATAAAATAAATTAAATAATTAGGATGTGCTTAAAAATAAGAAAACAAGTTTAGGCTTTATAAAATAGGCTTTTTAGAAAAATAAAGAGAAACAAAGAAATAATTGTCCATGTTATAAAAGATAATTTTATAAGCAAATATGCATACAAAATTTGTATGTGCACAACACGTAAAATCAACATTTTTCATTAAATGAAAATTCAGAATATTACAGCCTCTAATAATAATAAGGCAATCATTAGTTTGCTAATTACACTAAATCCTATAGAACCGGAAATTTTCATGTTAGGTGTGGTTGGCATATTTTAAATATTTGGGTACAAGATGAACATATTTTAAATATTTGGGTACAAGATGAACTAAAATATGGACACGATAAAATTAAGGTATTGAGAAATTGTGTTCATTTTATTACGTTGAGTGGTCCAATATATCAAGCTTTTCATGATTGTTGTCAACTTAGGAAAATTGTAATTAAACATTTTCCTAAATATGTTTGACATCATTGGAATTCTACTTTTGATTTATTAAGTGATGTTCTTCACTATCATTTTAATCTTATAGAATTTTGTATTGCAATGGATATGCAAGATTGTATGTTAGATGATGATTTTTGGTTTTTTGCCGATAGTTTGTACAAATTTTTAGAATCTTTTAATGAAGCTATTTTATAATTTTCAAAAACATATACATCTACATCTAGTGGTATTTTACTTACAATTGTCACTATGATGACAACAATTAAAGATTTGGTAAATGACCATTTTATTGGAGAAATTGTTTATGCCGCTTATATTAAAATTTTAAAATATTTTTATCTACTTTTGTATGTTATATTGTTTTCCTACTGTAATGAATCCCATGATTAAGTTAGATGGCACAAAAAATTTAATTGATATTTTTATACTTATGTACCATACGAAGAAATAGAATATTTTAATCATGTTGTTTTCACTACAAAATTTGAGAATGTTTTGACTAGTTTATATGATAGTTACGATAGAATGTATTCATCTAACACTATAAAGACACAAAATGTTAGTTCTTCTTTTTCTTCTATATTATCAAAGGGAAATGGTCTTGCTACTAGTAATGTTTTAAATCTCTTAAAATCAAAAAACCAGGAACTAGTTCACCAAATGAGTTGAATTGGTATAATGCACATCCTCCCATTGAAGATGTAGTAGATGTGTTTTCTTTTTGGAAAACTAATGAAAATATTTTTAGTATTATTTCTCGCATGGTTAAAGATTTGCTAACTGTCCAGGTGTCCACCGTTGCATCAGAAAGTGTTGTTTCTCTTGGTGGAAGGATTATGAGCCCGAACACGATTTGCTTGACATCAAAGAATTTGGAAAAGTTAGTATGTGTCAAAAATTGGATGAAAGCGGAAGAGAGGACCCAAGATTTACAAGAAGCACAAAACGGATCAACAAGTAGCAACGAATGAGCATCTAGTAGAATGTAATTTGTATAATGTATTGTATATAATTGGAAAATTTTAGGGGGATGAGATTCTATATTTAGGTTAAGTAGAAGTGCACGAAAATAATCAATTGTCTTCTCTTCAATCTTAATAAAGTCATCTCGATCTCTAAATATAAATGTTTCCCTTATATTGTAATTTGAAGTTATTTGAATGAAATAAAATTTTACTAACTTATTTGATTACTGTAACCCTTATTTTTCTATTTTTGGATTTATTATATTTTTATTTTTTTTTATTGCTCATTGTATCTGAATTCCTTTTTGTAATAATTTTTTTGCTTGTATTGGGTTCATTTATTCTCTTTTTGATCATTCCGTGCTCTTTTGTTTTGTTTGACTCTGGTGCTACCCACTCTTTAATCTCTTCCCGCTTTGTTGATCAGCATAGTTTGACAAGCGATGTTATGCCCGCATGTCATGCCCCGCTTCCCAAAAATACGGAATACGAGCACATGATATTGGCCCAGCGAATGACTAACGTCACCCATAAGCTGTTTATCCGTTCAACTCAACAATATAATCAATACAGGACAATTGCACAGGCAATAATAATAATCTCATGACCAATAATACTTGAAATGAAGTAATATGAAATATCCAAATACAATAATAATCAAACATCTGCAAACAAATAAAAACAATATTCGAGTCAAAAGTCCACAATACAATGAAATAATAATAGTTCAATAATTAAATCTCCATGATAAAACAATAATTTTTTAGCGGCGATACTATCAATTCCTTCACCAATGTTGTTCTCCCAATCCATCAGGAAATTCTCCATCAAAACCTGTAGACACTTAATCTAAAAAGAGGAATTTTTTTTCCCTTAGAGCAAGTCGTGGACAGCAAGTAGAGAAAGCAAAGAAGAATGAAATAACGGTATAATAATGAATTAATGGATCAATAGGAATCGATAACATGGGACAATAACAATAATCAATATCATGATAGTCGACACAATGACTATAAACGATGATTCAATATTCAATAACGATATTCATTGATCAATATCAATAACACTTGGCCAATATTTGATATCAATAGAACAATAATGACCAATATGCAATGTCGATGTGGTATCAATCCTTAAGTCTATTAATCATTTTAATCCTAACTAATATAGCACTTTATGCGTCACATTTATTTATCACATGGTTGCTACATACAAACAAGTTACGTTTAGACTTAGTGGTGGATTTTATAGTTCATGTACTCGGAAAACGATATAAATGATTCTCTTCAGTATTCAGTTATTTAGTTATTCAGTCATTTAGTTATTTAGTATCAATGTCCATGGAACAATATACAGTTATCCAGTTGTTCAGTCATTCATTCATTCATTCATTCAGTCATTCAGTAATTGTAAGGAAACCGCGAGCTCCCTTCCGAGTACAGTCTCTATATTATCCACTACGTAGGTCAACCCTTAAACCCCGACTTGTTAACAATTTTTATCGATGCAACAATATAATACAATATGCAAATATGAGACATTAGATAGACAATAGTAACAATGGGAGAAAATAGGATACTAGGATCATGCAATGCAACATATACACTTCAATTCATGTAATACCATGATATAGGATAATCAAACTATTAAAAACTGGAATATAAAATTCTGGGCAGCAAGAGTAGTCTGTACAAAAATGCAGTTTTCCGCTGTTTCAGAAATCGAAAACTGAATCCGTCATAAATTCTAGAAACTAGACTTCCACACGGTTTCAACGCATATTTAAAGTTCAAAATCCGAAAATAGTGGCTAGCTCAATCACATTGTTCTTTACAGATGTCATATTCAGACAGAAAATCGACATTAAGTTACTATAATTTTAGAATCAGCAAAAACTCGTTATAAAATTCATTAAAAATATTTTTTAGACTCCTAAACATTATTACTAACAATCTGGAAATTTTCAGGACAAAATTTTATAATTTGATCAGCTTTTTTATAGTTTAAGCATAAAAGAGACAAGAATCTGAAAATCTGGAAATAAAAACACAGCTGTAGTAAAACGGGCATAACTTTTTCTACACAACTCGGAATTCAAAAATTCAAGATTTTATGAAAACTAGAAAGATAAGGCTACAATTCTTATTCAAAAAAATATTCTTTTTAAGATGATTTACTGGGTCGAAAATAGCAGTCAACATAGAGCCAACGAGCAACATACAGGTTTTGGATAGTTTTCATGAAATAAATTAATTAACATAATGGATATCAATTCTACTAGTCGATAAATTATATAATCAACATGAAAAGTGTAATAGCATGATAAATACAATTAAAAACACACACATACACAATTCTAACAATATCCAAACAACAATCAACCAATCAAACATAAAACCTAGCAATTATTTCTACAATCAATTCATTGTGTCATGACTACATGTGTAACCCTATTATCAATTCTACATGAATGTATGAAAGATTCAATCTTTGGATTCAAAAGTGGCATGATGTCAAGAATATTGGGGTTAGCTCGTGTAAACCCTCAATAGACCCAACGAAGAGATGAACAAAGTATAATACAATAAACAAGAAATCTACTTGCAAGAGTTTCAACAAAACTTGAATTTGATACAATTAATAATTCAAGAGGATAGTGACTTGCCTGTTAAATGATAATATCAAATATTTAGAATAACGGGATGAGAATCCTGGGCGACGAACCATGAACACGAGAACACAGAATCACGTGCGAACTACGAGCAAACACACACCCAAAACGACGAACAACGGATCTCCAATCCAAACACCAAACACCGGATCCAAAACACCAAAGACAACTCCTCCTCCTTCACAAACATCAAACACCAACTACGATCCTTCCAGACCAAATCATCACACAGGGAAACGACAACACAGTGGCTGTGGTTTGACGGTGGGAATGTGCACGACGACTAGCTGACGTCGGCGACGAGGAGTGCTTAGGCTAGCAATGAGGATTGGCGGTGGGGAATGGCGGTCGACTACGGTGGCCGAGGGGGCACGAATGGTTTTGCACCAAAAATAGGGGAGAAAAGAAGCGGCAGGCGAAGGCGATCAGGGGTTGAGTCACTGGCAGTGGGGCACAGTAAGGAGTAGGTGGTGACGCAGGGGGTGACGGAGCTGAGGTGGCAATGGCGATGGGCGGTTGCAGAGGTTGCGGTGGTGTTGGAGGATGGCGAAGATGAGGTTGCCCTGTTTCATTTCGAAACAGAGGAATAGAGAGGGGGGGGGGGGGCGGGTGACGATGGTGGGGTGGTTGCGGAGCAGCGACGGGGGTGGTATGAGCAGTAGTAGGAAGGCAATGAGGTGGGGATGGGTTTGAGCGGTGCTGGCGAATATGAAGGAGGAGTAGGTCGGGGTGTTCTGAGGTGGCTGTGGTTGGCTGTGAGGGTGATCGGAGGGAGTTGGGGGTCTATGACAGAGCGGGGTGAGGGTGATGGGAGGGAGCTGGGGGTCTACAACGGAGCAGGGTGAGGGTGGCTTAAGGTTGCAGTCGATGGGTCAATAAGGAAGAGAGGACGGGATGACGAGGTCGCACAGGCGGGGGGAAAAGAAGATGAAAGGGAAAGATGAACAGTAGGGGGAGGGTAGGTCTGCACAGTAGGGGGCGGCTAGGGATAGGTTAGGGGTTAGGGTAGGTTAGAATAGTATTTATAAGATACTAGTATCATGCACGTGCGATGCACGTGGAGAGGAATGAAAAGGACCAAAAAAAAAACCTATAATGCACGTGCGATGCACGCGGTGGGGAATGAAAAGGGAAAAAAAACCCAACACGTGCGATGCACGTGGAGGGGAATGAAAAGGACAAAAAAATCATAATGCACGTGCGATGCACGTGGAGGTGAATGGAAAGGAAAAAAAAAAGGAAAAAAAAGCCAACACGTGCACTGCACGTGTTGATAAAATGACAAAATGACAAAAAAAAATTGGTGACAAATGACACTAAGCCCTTCTCCCATTATAATAGTAGAGATATATAGGATGTTGGGTTTCGGGTAGGATCCAATAAGAGAATGGACTTGGGTTTTGGATTAAAAATCAATTAGTGGGTATAAATTCAATAGGGGAAAAATAACTAATATTATAGGATTTATAAAATAAAATAATAATAATTATAGTATTAACAATAAAAATAACAATAATGCAATTAACAAGAAAATAATATTAATAATGATAATAACAACAGTAATAATAGTATTAATGATAATAACAATAATAATGATAACAATAATAATAACCATAGTAACAAAATAATAATACTAACATTAATAAAATAACAATAACAATAACAATAACAATAACAATAACAATAACAATAATAATAATAATAATAATAATAACAAGATTATATAACAAAATAGGAATTTGGTTCAACAAATTTATTAAAATGATCGAACTAGTAATAATATAAATATTCGATCAATTAGCGGTAGAAAATAAAGTTCAAATATACCATTATTCAAAATGAATAAAATTTCGATTAGAAAACACTTTAATACAAATCTGAAACGAATTTAGCACAAAATAATTTTACAAAAATCAAAATACAGAAAATATTCAGAAAATATGTATTTACGAAAATGGGGATTACATTGCAGCTTGGGACATCACCACAGGTGGAGGTGTCATTGTCTGTTCTAGGGTATGCAAGCAAAGCCCGTTGCTAATTGGTGGTGTGGATTTCTTGGCTGATTTGATTGTGATTCCCAATTCCGGTTTTGTTGTCATTCTGGGCATGGGTTGGTTGGGTGTTTCTTGTGCCATGATTGATTGCCGAGAGAAGAATGTGACTTTTAGGATTTTTGGTCAACCAGAGTTTGTGTTCCATGCAGGTGAGATGCCGTCAGGGCGCTCGATGGAACCTAAGGCTGTTTCGCTGGTGTCGTTGGGCTCTGATGAAGTTGTTGCACCCTTAGTTGTGCGGGATTTCCTTGATGTCTTTCCTGAGGATTTGCCCAGTTTGCCGTCAGACCGAGATGTGGAGTTCAGCATAGATGTTCAGCTAGGTACGATGCCTATTTCCAAGAGTCTGTATTGTATGGCACCGATTGAATTGGCGGAACTGAAGGTGCAAGTTCAGAAGCTGCTTGATAAGGGTTTTATCAGGCCTAGAGTTTCACCTTGGGGAGCCCCAGTTCTGTTCATCAACAAGAAGGATGGTAGCCGCAGGCTTTGCATTGACTATAGAGAGTTGAACAATGTCACTGTGAAGAATCGGTATCAATTGCCAAGGATTGACGATTTGTTCGACCAACTGGGAGGTTCTTCGGTGTTCTCAAAGTTGGATCTTCGTTCCCGGTATCATCAAGTTAAAGTGAAGTAAGAAGATATTCCAAAAATAGCTTTCCGAACGAGGTACGCGCATTACGAGTTCTTGGTGATGCCTTTCAGAGTTACTAATGCACCGGTTGTGTTCATGAGTCTGATGAACAGGGTGTTCTCGCCATTCTTGGATCAGTTTTTCGTGGTCTTTATTGACGACATATTGGTGTATTCTCGGAATAGGAAAGATCATGCTGAGCATTTGATGGTTATTCTGCAAACCTTGAGGGAGAACCAACTGTATGGGAAGCTCAGTAAGTGTGAGTTCTGACTGGATCGGGTTGCTTTTCTGGGCCACATTATTTCGGGTGCTGGTATTTTTGTGGATCCGTCGAAGATCTCTTCGGTCAAGGATTAGCCGATTTCGAAGTCTGTTTATGAGGTGCGGAGTTTTCTTGGTTTGGCTGGCTATTATCGGAAATTCATTCAGGATTTCTCGAAGATTGCTGGGCCTCTGACTAGTTTGACGAAGAAGGAGTAGAAGTTTGATTGGGATGAAGCTTGTGGTGAAGCTTTTGCCGAGTTGAAGCGTCTGTTGATGTCAGTGCCTGTACTGACTATACCCGATAGTTCGGGTGGTTTTGTGATCCATTGTGATGCATCGGGTAGAGTTTTAGGAGGAGTGCTGATGCAGCGAGGCAGGGTTGTCGCTTATGCATTAAGGCAGTTGAGACCTCATGAGAAGAACTATCCCACGCATGATCTAGAGCTTGCGGCCGTGGTTTTTGCCTTGAAGTTGTTGAGGCATTATCTGCTTGGGGATAGAGTGGAGATATTCACAGATCACAAGAGCCTAATGTATGTGTTCACGCAGAAGGAATTGAACATGAGGCAAAGAAGATGGTTGAAATTGATGGCAGACTTTGACATCAATTTGCAGTATCACCCGGGCAGAGTGAACTTGGTGCCTGATGCTTTGAGTAGGAGGCCTGCCGCTATGTTCCTTACTAAGCAGAAGGAAATAGTGGAGGATATGAGGGGGCTGGAGTTGGATGTGCTACTTCCTGGATCAGCTCAGCAGTCCATGATGTTGCAGTTGCAGTCTTCTTTGATTAAGCATATTAAGGAACCCCAAGTGGGTGACCAGCAGTTGCAGCAGTTTCGGAGTGAGGAAGAAGCCGGTTTGAGGTACGATTTGGTCATTCATGCTGACGGGTCGCTTCGTTTTGGCTCTAGGTTATGTGTACCTAGAGGAGAAGTCAGGCAGAAACTACTTGATGAAGCTCATCGGTCTCCATATTCTATTCATCCAGGTAGTACCAAGATGTACAGGAACTTGAAGCAACATTTGTCGTGGCATGGTATGAAGAGGGATGTGGCTAGATATGTCTCTCAGTGCCTGATCTGTCAGCAAGTGAAGGCAGAGCATCAGAGAACCACGGGACTTTTGCAACCTCTTCCAATCCCAGAATGAAAGTTGGAGAATATCAGGATGTATTTGTGACAGCTTTGCTGAGGAGTCCCAAGGGTCATAATGCTATCTGGGTGATAGTGGATCGGATGACGAAGTGTGATCACTTCATTTCTTTTCGTGTGGGTCAGTCCACGGAGAGTTTAGCTGAGAAGTATGTTCAGGAGGTTGTTCATCTGCATGGAGTTCCTGTCAGCATCATAACAGATAGAGATACGAGATTCAGGTCTCAGTTCTGGGAGAGTCTGCAGAAGAGCTTGGGTACTAGGTTGAGCTACAATACAACGTTCCATCCTCACACGGATAGGCAATCAGAAAGGACGATTCAGACCCTAGAAGACATGTTGAGATCATGCATTCTTCAGTTTGGAGGTTCGTGGGAAGAACATCTCCACTTAGTCGAGTTCTCTTATAATATCAGTTACCAGGCGAGTCTCAAGGCTGCTCCATTTGAAGCTTTGTATGGCGCAAGTGTAGATCGCCGAACTGTTGGGATGATATCGGCGAAAGGAAGCTTTTGGCTCCTGAATTGATCACGAAGATAGTTGATGCCGTGGCTCAGAAATTCAGAAGTATTTGCAGGCCGCTCAGGATAGGCAGAAGAGGTGAGCTGACTGTTGCCGTAGACCTCTAGAGTTTGTGGAGGGCGACCGTGTGTTCCTCAAGGTATCGCCTTGGAAAGGTGTTATCCGTTTTGGATATGGGGGCAAGTTGAGTCCCCGGTTCATCAGTCCATTCGATATTGTGGAACGTGTGGGCAAGATAGCTTACAGGCTCGCGGTGCCGCCAGCTTTAGCGGGTGTCCATGATGTAATCCATGTTTCTTAGCTCAGGAAATACGTCAAGGATGACAGTCATGTGATTGATTACTTAGACTTGTCTATGAGGCCGAATTTTTCCTATGAAATTCAGCCAGTCTCTATCTTAGACCGTCGAGAGAAGGTGCTGAAGAATAGAGTCATCAAGATGGTTCGAGTTTCTTGGAATCTTCACTCGCCAGGTGAGCCGACTTAGGAGTTGGAGGAGGAAATTCAGGAGAAGTTTCCTCATTTATTTGAGTAGCTTTTTTGCTTTGTTTTGTTCTGTTTCGGGGTTCACCCTGTGTACCACTTGTATGAATTCCGAGGATGAAATTCTTCTTGTAAGGTGTGTAGGATTTGCAACCCCTATTTTTCTATTTTTGGATTTATTGTATTTTTATTTCCTTTCTTTCTTATTGTATCTGAATTCCTTTTTATAATAATTTTTTTGCATGTATTGGGTTCATTTATTCTCTTTTGATCATTCCGTGCTCTTTTGCCTAATTGCAAATTTTTTGCCCTTCGTATTTTGAGTTTGAAATGTTCCGCTATATGTTCATCCCATTGATTCTTATGTGTTTTTCTCTTTTTGAAGCCTAAACCTGTACCCTAAACTCATTAACCTGCAACCCAAAATCCCAACTTCTTAATCCCTTATAAATACCCCTATTAAACCCTAATTATTCATAACCCTAATAACTATCTCTCTCTCTCTCCTCTAACCTGCCGCTCATCTCTCTCTCTGTTTTTCTTCAACCCATCCACCCTCCGCCCATCGCTCCTCCCGTCCTCTCCGACCCCCACCCCGATCTCCCTAGCCCTTCGCCATCGTCTCCTCGCCACTCTCTCATCCACCATCCCGCTACCCCTATCCCCATCGCCTTCAACATTTCCTGCACCCATCCATCTCGCCACCACCGCCTCATCGAGCACCTTGATCCCTCTCCGATGTCCCCCGCAACCACCAGTGACCCCCCTCTTCGTCCTCCTCGTCGTCCAGAGCCCCGAATACTCTGCCGTCTCCTCCTCTGTTTCGTCGAGAAACAGAGTGTCGCCATTTCCCTACTGTGTCGCTCCTCGACCGCAATGTCGCCTCCAGCATCCCGCCGTCGCCGCCTTGCTCTCGTCGCTGCTGTCGCTTCCTGATCGCGAGCGTCGCCAGTCGCCGTTCCCCCTCCCACCGTCTCGCTCTATCTCTATCGCGGTTGAGAATGAGGGGAGAGCTTGATGTTTGCTGTTTTGGAGTGTAAGGTATCCTAGTTGCAGTGTTTGCTGTTTTATGAAGAGGAAGGAGTTGGATTGGCTGATTTTGCTGTGTTTGCAGTTTCGTTGTTTTGGTGTGTTGCACGTAGCTCGCACGTGTTCCATGATCGTGGTTCATCGCCCAAGATTCTTATCCCATTATTCTATATAATCGAAATTAACAACTAAAAGGCAAGTCTCTTCTTGAACTAGTTATTTGTTTTGTTCAAGATTCTTTGATCTCTGCAAGTAGATCCAAATATTTTTATCATATTGCTATTTGAAATTCTGTTAAGTTTATTGAGGGTTTACACGAGCTAACCCGATATATTCTTAACATTGTGCCTAAATCTTTGTTCTAAAACCTAGTCCTTCTTGTACATTGCATATGCACGTTTACATGAAAAATAACTAGATCCATGTGTTATAGAATTGTTTGATAAATTGGATATGTTAGATTGAATTGAATTAATGAATTGATTATCATGCCTGTGAAATTGCATCTTAAAACTGGAATTATGAACGTTAAACATCTAGCATCACTTTGATTATTAATTAGCATGAATGATATGGTTGTATGATTAAGTTGTTGCCTATTCATGTCAAAATAAATTCTGGACTGCTATTTGTTCCTTTTTGTATCATATTTTCGACAATATTGCTGTTGTAATTGAAATAACTTTCTAAACATGAATTATAGACCCATGAATCTATTTACTAGAACTTTTAACGGATCTGAATTCCTAGTTATAATCTGTTAGATTTCAGTATTTTAGTACACCTATGTCTGAATTTCCAGATTCACAAATTCATACTTATCTTTCTGCTTTAGAATTAAATTGAACATGTTAACAGTAAAATAAAAATATGAAATAAATTTAGCTGAGACTAGACATGTGTAGGAACCACCCTGATTTTTGGTATATTTAATTGATGAGTTTTCTAACCTAAAATATATAGGTGAACACAATTTTCAACTTGCTGCCTGAACATAAAATCTGAAAAGAATAGGATTTTCACTCTAGTTTATGTAGCTTTTATATGTTGTATATATATATTTGCTGGAACTGGTAGAGAGTAGTTTCTAGAATTTCTGACGGATCCAAATTTGCTTTTCTGTAGTAGCAGTAATCTATATTTTTGTACAGCAACATCATGCTGTCCAGATTGTGTGATTTGTGTTGATTTAATATATGCTTGTTTCTTGATTTGTCTGTAACGAGTAGAATTAGTCACACCTAGCATCGTACAATATTGAAACCTTCTTCAATGATCACATAGGATGAAATAAAATGATAACAAGCCGGGGTATTAGGGATGACTTGCAAGTGAACAATCAGAAACTGTACTCGGTTGGGCCTTACTGCTTGACTTGTACTGACTGATGGCCATAAAATACTGCTTGATAATCACTATCACTGAACATTAAACACTGATTACTGGGTCGAGTACACGAATCGTGAATTCACCATCATTCTAAAGCGTACACTGTGTGCTTGCGCCGAACCTGTGGAATGGGATGCAGTAGTACGTGCACTAGATAGGTTAATAAAATGATTAATAACCTTCATTTGATATTTCATGCTTGATCCCGTATACTGTCACCAATATTGAACTTGAATTGAAATTATTAATTAAATGCATGATTAAACATAGACCCTTGACATTATTGTCATTCATTGTCTCTGCTTTTGACTTTGATCTCGTCCCTTTTCTTTTGATATATCATGTTCCTATTATTCTCTGCTTCCATCTACTTGCTGTCCATGATTTGCTCTAAGGACATTATTTTTTTCTTTCTTTTTAAATCAAGAGTTTACAGGTACTGGAGGAACAATACCAGAAGAAATTGGTGAGCAACGATTCTAGAAGATGGAGTCCAAAATTAGATTGCTTGAATTAATTTATTGTTAGATTTATTAAATATTGTCTTGATATTATACTTTGTTTTTGGGCTTTATGACCGGGAGTTTGTTTTTATCCCAGATGTTGGATATTGTTATTTGGATTATTTCATTTATTATTGAAGTTGTTCTTTGTTTATATGATTATATCTTCTTGCGTGGTTGTGACTGTTCTTCCATATTGTTGAGTTAGTCTGGTAGACTGGTACAACTTATGGATTGTGTTTACATCATTCGCTGGGCCTACATTACGTACTCGTATTCCGTATATTGGGAAGCGGGGCGTGACAATTACATATTAAACTTTGTAATTCATAAAAATAATATAATTTATGAATATCTTTTTTATCTATATGGTCTTAACAATTGTGAACAAATTTCCTTATAAATTATTTGGTTAAAAATATTTTAAAATTAAAATTAAAAAACCGAACCGGCCCGACCTTGAGCTAGGGGCCAAGGGCCAGGGTCAGGCTTCAATATTCCAGCATCAGCCCAGCCCGGCTTGGCACGGCCCGAGATCTTTGGTGGCCCGGTCTGCCTAAGTCCGGGGCCGGGTCAAACCCGCCGAGTTTTGGCCCGTCCCGAATACGTTCAATTTGCCAACGACGAGGTGATTCGATTGGGTTCCTCAGTTTCATTGCCGAATATGTGTGACAGTGGTTTGTTTCCTCTTCGGATCACCTTATCCCCTTCACGTCGCTTCCCCGCACTTCATCCCCTTTTCCATCTCCCCTTCTTGGATATGTCCTTTAAGTAATGATGAATAAAGCTATGATACAGTTTTAATTGAATGTATATTTTTTATTCAAAAGCTATGATACAATTGGTAACCCAATATTGGTTTATAATGAATAAGGCTATGATTGATTGATAATCATGTCAAATGTTTAAGATTTTTATCCCAAAGATGCCAACAAGCCAGATTGCTGCCTTAGCTGAAAGTTGTTTTTTTTTTTTTTTTAAGATTAAATGACCGCTCTCGGTCACCTGTTTCATTAAAAATGTTTTAAAGAGACCACATATTACAACCAACATAAGTTCCATCTAGATTCGAAGATCTAGACATCAAAACATCCAAGTACATAAGGATTACAAAACAATGTTCCCATCCATACATAAAACCAAAACAACCAGCCTCGAGTCCAAATGCTGATCCATGTAACTGTCCTCCTCTCAACTGGCATGTCCCCCATCGCAAGCCTATAGTAGGATGATCCCTCCATCCCTTCGAAGCTACTCTGCACCCTCCATACGCATTCGCTTTTTTGCTCCTGTTGGACCTGCCCACGTGATAATTAGAAGGATACTTGTTTTATGCAAAGTAACTTGAAATGAACAACTATTATTACGAAAGCATGCATCATTCCTATCTAGCTACAAATTTCACATAGTCACTGCTACCGAGATATTCCACATTAAACGATATTCTTTCCTAATGTTAGTCGTTCTCCAACACCCCTTAGCTGAAAATTGTTAAATGATAGTAAGTTAGGTTTTGCATCAAGCTAATATGATGTGTAGGATTGCCAATTTTAAGATGGCATCAGATCAAAAACCATCATCACTGTTATTTCACAAATAATTGATATGTAGAGGGAATTCCAAATTATTCAACAAGAAATTAAGTTTGAAACAAAAGAATATATTATATATAATTAGTTAGAAAGTTTTCCCCTACCTTTATTTTCTGAATCGGTTGAATTAGCGTATTCGAGTGAAGTCAAAAGCTTTTATGGAGTTTTCAGATTGAAGTGTCATTAGCAAGTAATTGAAGAGAGGGAGAGGAGGACGTCAAAGGCAGTGCTGATTGGAAGAACAAGAACCTGAAAAAAGATGATGGATAATATAGGAGATGGAGATCAACATCTTTGCAAGAAAAGGGTAAATTGGGAATTAAAAAACAATTACTTAAATCAATGAATTTATGTAATTAAAATGAATAAATGGGTTTATAAATAATCAATTCTAAGGTATTGGGTTTTTTAGGAACCTAGTGGGTTTTATTGAGAAAATAAGCAACCTGGTTAAGCTAAATTCGCATAATGTTGATTAGCTGTCCTTGATTAATTAGAATCAAGGCTAATGGTCAGCACCTATGCATCCATCAATGCTGAAATTATGAACTATATATAGAAGATTTGTATCAAATCTTGTGTATCTCTATTATGGGTAGTAAAATCCTCTATTTTTCTTACATAGATTCATATATTTGTTAAGACTTGTATATGAATTTTTTTCTCAAAATGACCCTTTTTATGAAAGTTTTGCCACAAACGACCTGTTTTTTTTTTTAATTCCATAAACGCCCCACTCGCTTTTTGAAAAAGCGAGTGTGGTATAAACCATCACGCTTATTCAAAAAGCGAGTCTTAGGGCTCAGAAAATTTGAAAAAGCGAAGACTCGCTTTTTGAAAAAGCGAGTGTGGTATAAACCATCACGCTTTTTCAAAAAGCGAGTCTTAGGGCTCGGAAAATTTGAAACCTAAGACTCGCTTTTTGAAAAAGCGTGATGGATTATACCACACTCGCTTTTTCAAAAAGCGAGTCTTGGCCTTCTTTGCCCAGCAACACTCGCTTTTTGAAAAAGCAGGGGGAATTAACCCACACTCGCTTTTTCAAAAAGCGAGTGTCGTTTGGGACTGTGAAACCAGTGAAGTATTGATCTCTGGTTATCAACAGATTCAAGACTCGCTTTCCCAAACACCGCGCTTCTTTACACCAAACTCGCTTTCTGAGAAAGCGAGTCTTTGGCTTGTTGAAATAAATCTACAGGCAAAAGACTCGGTTTCTGAGAAAGCGCGGTGTTCTGTATAAGACTCGATTTTTGGAAAAGCGAGTCTTGCCTATGTTAATGAAATCTTTAAGTTAGATTACGATACTCATAACGCAACAAACACATCGGGACATCAACAAAAAATACAAACGAATTTTCAAAATAAAACTTTATCGTCTCTATCGACATAATTAATTTAGTACAATTACAATGTCCAAATTAAAAAGTACAAGCATACAATAGTTAAATGTTCTGAGTTCCACTATTAGTGCATCGCCGCTTATTGTGTCCTTGTAAACCACATTTTGAACATTCGTACCACGACTTGACCTATCTCTCACATCCATGTCATTGCGGAATCTGGTAGTTCTAGGCCTGCCCTTCCTTTTACGAGGGTACCTTGACAAATTTGAGATGAGAGATGGGTTAGGGTTTCAGAGTTAGAAGAGAAAGAGAAAGAATAGAAAGAATAATGAGATCTAGATCTGTTTGGCGATGGGGGGTTTAAGTCAAAAGCGAGTGTAGGTTAATTCCCCCCGCTTTTTCAAAAAGCGAGTGGGGCGTTTATGGAATTAAAAAAAAAACAGGTCGTTTGTGGAAAAACTTTCATAAAAAGGGTCATTTTGGGAAAAAATTCTGAGATGTGATTCGATATTCTGTAATCTACAAATAATCTCTAATATTATCTTTAATATTATACTGGTAGAGTTGGAGTTGTCATTTATAGACATTCATTCAACCATCTAAGCTCAACCATTCATTTTTAAGTATTAACCATTCATTTACTCAACTGTTATTAGTTACCATAATACCTTCAAATTTCAAATTTATTTACAACATAATTATTTACAAAAATATCGCCCATATAAAATAAAAGTTTGTAACACTGGGAGTAATTTGTAAAGAATATGTAATGAGTAAAGGAAGGTCTTATTATTTACTATATAAAAAAAATAATTAAAATGTGCATTGCACGTGCAGTTACTAGTCTAATATTATAATGGGAGAGTTGGAGTTGTCATTTGTCAATATACAAACCCGTGCGTTACACGTGCAACTCCAACTCTCCCACTAATTACAACAAAAATAAACAAATAAAAAAATTCCACCTATATATAAACGTGCAACGCACGTGCAAAACAATTTTATAATATTTTTTTAACACTAAACATACACATATGTTGCACGTACAACTCAAATTCTACTTATAAACACGTGCATTGCACATAAAAATCGTAACTTTTCCTTCAAAATATTTTTCCAGTTACGTGCAATGCACGTCCCACTCCAAAAATATTTCTTAACACGTACGTCGCACGTAAAAATCCTCCAACTCTTATCAAAACGTGCATCGCACGTGAAAAATCTCTAATATTATAATGGGAGAGTTGGAGTTGTCATTTGTAAACATACAAACCCGTGCATTGCCCGTACATAGCTATTATAAAGGAGGTTTTAAGTTTAAGCCCAGAATACATCGAAATTTTTACTTTTGAAAAACTATATTTATTAAAACGTGCATTACACGTGTAAATTACTAGTACTAGTAATGAGAGAGTTGGGGCTGTCATTTGAAGACAACCTGTAATTTGTAGACAATCAACCATCTAATCTCAACCATTCATTTTTAAGTCGGAGTTATATTAACTATTCATTACTCAACTGTTGTTAATTACTATAATATTCTCAAAGTTTAAATTTATTTACAACATAATTATTTACAAAAGTACCGCTCATATAAAATAAAAGTTTGTACCACTATGGATAATTTGTAATTGAGTATGTGATGAGTCAAAAGATATCTCAGGTTCGAGGCCAGATTACGTATTATTATTTTCTTTAAAATATGTATTTATTAGAACATGCAAAGTACATGCAGATCACTAGTAGTAATTAATGCTCTTCTTCTCAAGAGATTTGAGAAGAGAAATTTCAAAGACTTTCATTTTGTTATGGTACCAGAGCAACTTAAGTTCACATCCTACAGGCTACGCAATTTAAATGTAGATTTAAAAGTATAAAAAAGTACCTCTGCGTATAGTTTAGGTCTTGACCTGCGATCATGTGTTTGAATATAAATATTAATTTCAGAGTTTTGGTCTAAAGGTAGGATTTTTCACATTCCCTTAACGAAAATATTATTGTTTTCATAAGATAACAACAAACAACGTACTGAAGAACCGAACAATAAAGCAAGAACTAATTAGTTCCACAAGGGAATTTATTAATACAAGTAGGATAACAACAAATACTGAACCGAACAATAAAGCAATGATTTATGTTCCACTAGGGAATTTATTAATACAAGTAAGATATATAGGAAATTCGTCGAATAAATAAATGATACTAGTTGTTCAGTTTGATATAATCCTTCCCGACTATCGTCTCCAAGCTCCAGTCTTCTTTCTCTTCTGCGGCCAGCTCGTCTTCTTTGTTCTCTATCCTTAGGGCCCAGTAAGCCCATCCGAATGATGCACGGTTGAGTACTTGTAATTTCGAGAGGGTATGCCTTTTATAGTCATCACTGTCTATCGGAATCCTTTCACTCTTTGCAGTTGATGACCAGTTCACTGTCCAGTCCCCTGCATGGACAACCATCACAATGCAATATGAATATGATTTTATCATACAGTAACACTCCAACATAAAATTAACATGCATATACCTTGTAACTAATTAGGAAAATGCTACGATGCTAACTATATATCCTTCTAATTAAGCGTCGTTATACGATGTCATAGACTGCAGGTATTTTGCTCGACAACCTTTTGATCAATTACCATGTGTGTTTCAGTAATCCGTAATTAAACCTAAGTGCATATAATAGGCGCGCGGTGTAATGTATATATAAGAGAATACCGGGGGTCCTATGCTCATGAGTTTACTAGGATATTACTTTTAGTTAGAGTATGGTAAAGGAAATGAAGATTACCTATGAAAATGAGAGGGCCATTTTGCACAGAAGTTAAGGCACTTAGTTCAGCTTCAAGGCTACGATTCTGTGTACCCGAGAACATATCATAGTAATGAATGTTGAGGACTGAACGTGGTAGCCCACTAGCAAACTTAAGCAGCTCCTTAGAATTGGCATTGAGCCGATTGGACATAATAACATAGGCCTTTGAGGTGTACCTACGAACAGCTTCATAACCCTCCTTATAATACTGCTTAAGGCTCTCTAGTGAAACACCTGGAGCTGCAGGCTTGTCAAGAAGATCAATCGCGTACAGCTTTGATCTATTACCATACCTGTAGAAAACAATAAGAACAATTTGACGAATTTTTTCCCGAGAATATTTCATTCATTTCTTTCAGTTTTAATCGGTAGAAAAAAGGAACCTGGCTGAGAGAAACTCTATGACTTTGACTGTCTTGGCTATGCTCTCTTTTGTCCTCCCCCATCCCGGAAAGCTATCTCTTGATGAATTTTGTTCCATCCCATTTTGTGAATCGGGAGGTGCATGAAGGCTAATTATAACATCAAGGTCATGTTTCCTGCAAAAGGAGGATGCATGTCACAAATTAATTTTCCTTTTACTTTTATTTTTTTAATAAAAAAAATCCAGAAGCCTTTAGTTAATTAGAATTATTTTATTTAGGATCTCCTAATAAGGGTCTTCAATTGACCAATACTTTCGTAGAACTTGCAATAATATTTCTGACAATTTGACTCACATTATGCATTTTATTTTATTTTGGGCTAATTTGACAGCAGCAGGTCTCAGGGTAAGGATTGCAAGTGTATTCTAGGTATTGGAGTTTGATGACGAGGAGATCGAGATCGGACCGACGATCGATTGATAGCCAGCACGGTCTACGATGGTCATTGATACCCACCACCCCAGGGTTTGTTGGAGGGTATGATGTATTTCTTTGCGACTACTCTATGTTTTTTCTTTTGTCCCACCCCCATGTTCATGCTCGGGGTGGAGTTATGTATTTCTGTTTTGATTGTAGGATTTTGTTGTAAGCTCAATACTCTGAGTTTGTTTTATCAATCACTTATTAATGAAACAGGGTGGTCAGACTCCATCTTTTCTTCAAAAAAAAAAGGACCAATACTTATGGTCCTTTGCTGCAATTTACTAGACCATGGTTAGAAATTAAGGGGTTACCTTAATTGATGTAAAATATTTAAAATGTGTAGAAACATGTTTTTGTTCCAAATTTTCTGTTTGTATTGACATACAAAAGTGTGGAAAGTTTTCGTACAAATATATGGCCCCATATTTTTCCTCAGTTTTTTTTTACTAAAGAATTTAGGAAAAAATGGTAACCTTATCTAATACCTTTTTGGTTATTAGGTTTTATTATCTTTTCTAATCCTCTTTCACTCTTCCACTTTTTTCAACAAATATTTCTACCATCAAAGCAATTGAAAAAAGTTTTCTGAAAAAATTCTTCCAACAAAAGTTTTCATAAATTTTGCATGTGCTACTTCAATCTAAATCATATCTCAGCAATATAGACAACAAAGGATTTTAATGTCAAGTTATTTTGTGAAATTTTATTAATATATTATCTTATTTATTTATTTATTTATTAATAATGGAGTTTTTTCAGCTGGGGAATTACATGTGGCATAAATTTTTAGTTGGAAAATGACATGCAGGAGAAAAATTTTACCCATATGATAACATGTGGCAATGTCCAGTGGTATGACAAGGTAATTAGATTTATTTATTTAAATTTCTTTATATATGGCATTTAAAATTTTTATCTCATGTAGTATGCATGTGTAATTATGAAACCAAAATAGTTAGATTAAAAAATATATAGTTACATGAAGAGATAAAAATAGTAATATCTAGATTCTTTTTATATGTCATTTAAAATTATCTTATCTCATGTACTAATGCATACATAATTAAAATATTAAAATAGTTAGATTTAAAGGTTTTTGACAAATAGTTGCATTAAGAGATAAAAAATAATTATATTTAGATTTTTGAATTTTCTATTCATGTCATTTTATAAATATCATCTTATGTCGTAATCATAGATCCAAACAATTAGAATTAAGAGAGAGAAAACACAATTTGATTCAAATTAAGTTATAATCCATGATAATTCGTGTGTAACATGAGATTAGTGCATAGCTAATTCAATATTTACATGTAAGAAAAATAAAATATTTTACTAATGCACGATGGTAGAGCTTCATGGTATTTTTTGTGCACCGCATGAGTTCCATGATAGTATATATATAAAGCTGAGTTTTGATTATTGTGCTGCATGGCAATTTTTATTCATTTTCTTTTGCCGCATTACATTTTCATGTTAAACACATGGTAAAATTTACATAGATCATCTTTATTTTCTTTCGTCAAATGACATTTTCATTTTTTTTTACTGTAAAGGACATTCTTATGTTAAACACATGATAAAGTATCTCTCATCTTATCTATATATCCGCTACAAATTCTTAGTTGTTTATCTCTATCAATTCTTAAGGTTGGAGGAAAAAATGTGACTCAATTATTTTTATCCATTTTCAATATAGAATCTAGAAACAAACAATTTGTATATATTTATATCCATATATAGTCAGGTTGTATTTATGATTGTTTATAGATATTTCAATTTTTTCACATCTTCTTTTGTTTTGTTGATATGATGTATGAGAAAATTTGACGATATATATTAAGATATATACTAAGGTATCTAAATTTGAGACACTTCAATTGACTCTTAAATACATGACAAATGTAACATTATATGACTCTTGAGTACTATAACCTAAATTTACCATCTATATTATAAAAAAATTAGATGAACATTACTACTAACAGAATGAAATTAATTAAATATTTATTAAACTTTTTGAAAAACTCATGATGCCTCATCTTATCATATCATGTAAAAATGATACTCGTATATTTTACATCTCTTCTATAGTTAGTTTAAAAATATAATACATAAATTTTACAAGCTGTAAGAGATAGTATGTATATTGTAAATGCATGTTCTCTATGTATGCATGAGCTACATATTTACAAAAAAATATTTTTTAAACTAATATATATTTTTTCATGTATTATTTTTAGTATAGGATCTGTTAGATATTGTATTATATTTAGTCCCATATTAGGTTATGTATTAGTTTAATATGTGGTTCCCTCCTATAAAGATAGGAAATATTGTACTTAGTCATAATCAATTTCAATAATCCAATAATGTTTTCCAATATCTCGGTTAACATTATCATGGTATCAAAGCAGTAATTTTAAATTTTTTTCTCTGTCACAAATCCCTAATCCTAATTACACAGATTTCTTTTCTTTTTCTTTTCTTGCTGTCATCATCAACAGCAAGATCCACCATCACCTATCAACACCAACTCTGGCGACAAAAACTCCAACAACTTCTTCCCGTCGCCCTATCATCCACAACTCAACAACGACAACAACTCCAATAACGGCAGCATCCCTTCACCCACAACTCAACCACGAAATCAACAACTCCAGCCACCCGACGCCTCTCAATCCCGAACTCCTTGTACCTCCTCTGATGCTCATCACCGTTACCAAAAAATCTTAAATTCCAACCCCAACAACTCCGACCCCAACACCCAACAACTCTCCGCTGCTCTTAACCCAACACCGGACGCACCTCCGTCCCTGTCGAATCCCTAACTGCTGCCTCTCCCCGCTGTCTCTTTTCCAAGTTGTCGTTCCGCCTCCCTTCATATTTTCCCTCCTGAAACCTTAGCTATTCTCAAATTTCCCAACCCATACCCGAATACAAATAACTCCTATACCCATGTCTAACTAACACCTAAACTCGACCCAAACCCATTTTTGTTATAAAAAAAAGGGAAAAAAAAGAAAGAAAGGAAAACTCTTCCAAACCTTAACCCTACCCAATCCACATCAAGCCCAAACCCGAACCCTACCCAAACCCTAACTCTACCCAATTCAAATCACACCCAATCCAGAACACCTATTAACCCTACTCTCTCTTATCTGCTACTGTTTCTGCCGACCATCGCTGCCGCCGTCGCTGTCATTTGTAAAAAAAAAAAAAATTGTAGGTACTTATCCAATGGATGCCCAGTTTCACTAGTACCTTTCGGTCTCCACTGACTCCCCCGCTGCTACATCCTCCTCTTCCATCTCCCTCACATCTCGGTCCTCCTCCAGATTCAAACAACAGCAGTGTCGCCCTCATCCTCATTTCGGACTCCTCCCTCCTCTCAGCATCATCCCTAACCCTACCCCCACCACTTCTTCGGACACCGGCAACACCATCCAGCTCCTTATCTCGATCCCAGCACCAGCAACATCTTCATCCTCATTTTGATCTTTGTCATGGCAACACCGGTCTCATTTCTCCTCATCGTACTTTTTCCCTTACACCTTCGGCCATGACCATTACTCTAGCATTGCCATCTCATGCTAATTGGGCTCGTCTCGCTCAGTTGGAACTCTAGCTCTTAGGTCAGTCTGTCACTGTTGGTCTCTCTGCCACTGCATTCTCTGTTAATCCTGGTATGAATTTTTCCCGAATTTTATATTTTGGTGCATCACATCATCTTACTAGTAATTATACACTGCTCACCACCAACACTGCACTTTCCTCTCACTCTCCATCCCACATACAGCCGAAGGCTTACAACTTCTCACTACACACTCAGGGTCTATTAGCTCCCCACTCTCACATTGCCTTATGTTCTTTATGCTCCTCATTTATCTCTGAACGTTATTTTCATTAATGCGTTGTGCGATAGTGGTCTTGTCATTACATTTGAATATTTAGATTGTTCTATTACCGATTCACACACTGGTCAGAATTTTGGGCGTGCTAGTCGACAGGGTCGTCTATATCATCTAGATTTTCTGCATGCACATACATCTCATCCTAATTTTGCTGGTGTTGTGTCCTCTGACGCTGATCTATGGCACAGACGTTTAAGTCTTATTAGTGAGTCTCGACTCAAGATTTTAGCACGCAGTGGTGCCCTTGGTCCTTTCTTTTACACATTTGTCTCTGTTGTCAGGGTCGTCATTTGACCAAACACATAACACTTTCTTTTAATAACAAACACACTTCTCAAACCACCCATTCTTTTCAACATGTTCATTCAGACATATGGGAACCCCGACATATGGGAACCCACTCCTACACCTTCTCACGAAGGTTCTCTCTATTATGTTTAGGGGGTGTAAAATGAACAAGATGGTCCGTCATCCGTCCGAGTCTGGCTCGTGAAATGGTCTGACCGTGGACCGTCCGAACTGTTATACGAACAGATCCTGAACAAATTATTTGGTTCGATTCTTTACCGAGCTCGAGCCGGACATAAGTCCGCCCGAATATTATTGCAGTCCGATTCTTTACCGAACCGAGTACGGACTATAAAAATTTTGTCCGACCTAGACCGAGCCGGATATAAGCCTGTCGGAGTAGAATTTCGGTCCGAGCATGAACATATGGCTGTACGATCCCATCCGGTCCGATTTACAACCCTAATTATGTTTGTTCCATCGATGACTTCACTTGATATACATGGGTGTTTCTTATGCGCCAACGCTATGAGATATTTGACATTTACCAATTCTTTACGAACACGATTCACACTCAGTTCGGTGTGCGCATCAAAACCTTTTGCTCTAACGATGATCTTGAGTACACCTCCGCTGCTATTATATCGATCATTCAAACTCACGGTACCCTTTTTCAACAATCACACATGAGCAGAATGGTGTAGCTAAACGCAACCATCGTCACATTCTTGAGACTGCTCGCACTCTTCTACTTTCATCTTCTGTTCCTCGTTCTGTCTGGGCTGAATCTGTCATGGTGTCTGTCAATCTCATTTACGTCACTCCCTCGTCAATCCTATCTGGCACAATACCTTATGAGGCTCTTCGACACTCACCACCGGACTACAGTATGCTCCGTACTTTTGGGTGCGTGCACCTGTTATGTCCTCCCATCCACTGAGCGCACAAAGCTCACTGCCCGAGCTACTAAGTGTGTTCACCTAGGTCTCAATCTAGAGCATAAAGGATATCGTTGTTTTGATCCTGTGGCGGGTCGTGTTTGTATTTTCCGACAAGTCTCATTTGTGGAAAACTCCCTACTATTTGACATCTCCTGAGGATGCCAGTTTTCTCGATTTCCCAGTTATTGGGCCTATCTCCCCGGCCATACCTTCCCATTCCTTTGGCTTCTTTTCCATCTCATACTGACGTTCCACCTATTGTTTCTCTTACGGAGACACCACCTGCATCCCCACACCATCCTGCACCTTCACCACCTGCATCCCCATATCTGCATGCACCCACTCCACTTACCTCAACCCCACACACTGCCCATCCACCACCAGTCCGTCAATCTACAACTTCTATCTCAGGCATCCCACCGGCGAGTTACACACTTGATGCCACTGGTCCCTCTAACTAGTTTGAGTTTGCCACCCTAGCTTCCTACTCAACACAGTTTTATGTCTATCTCACTACTATACACTCCACACGTGAGCCATGAACCTATCAGGAAGTAATTCAATATCCCGAGTGGCAGGAACATATTGCAGAGAATTTCTGTGCATTTGATCAGACTGACACTTGGGATGTTGTTCCCCTGCCTGTGGGCATCTAGCCTGTTAGTTGCAAATGGATCTTCAAGGTCAAATATCAACCTGATGGTTCCATTGAGCGGCACAAGGTTCATCTAGTTGCTCAAGGATTTACTCAGGAGCATGACATTGATTATGATGAAACTTTTGCCCCAGTTACACAGATGACTACAGTTCGCACTCTTCTTGTCGTTGCCTCCGTTCGTCAGTGGCTGTTATACTAGATGGACGTGAAGAATGTCTTTCTTCATGGTACCTTATCTGAGACTGTTTACATGCATCCTCCTTCTGGCCTTAACACTCCTCCTCGTCATGTTACCGTCTGCGCCATGCTATATATGGCCTGAAACAGGCCCTTCGAGCCTGGTTTGAGTGTTTTTGCCGTGTCATCACCCAGGCAGGTTTCAGTCAGATTTCACAGAATCACTCTATATTTATGCAGTTATCACCGCAGGGGAGGGTACTTCTACTATTATATATTGATGATATGATTATTACTGGGGATGACTCTGCAGGCATTGCATATACCCAAAAATACCTTCACCAGCAGTTCCATATGAAAGATCTTGGAAGACTACACTACTTTTTGGGTCTAGAGATTGCACATGAATCTCAGGGCATACTCATTTCTCATTAGAAATAAACATCATATATTATCTCCATTGTATGTCTCTCTGACAGACGATCAACCGATACTCCCTTAGAGCTTCATGTGAAGCTTCGTCCCACAGATGGTGAGCTCCTTCCCGATCCCACTAAATACATGCAGATTGTTAGAGAGCTTGTCTACTTAAGCATGACCAGACTCGATATTGCTCATGCAGTCAGTGTTGTTAATCAGTTTGTTACTGCTCCTACATCAGTTCACTACGGTGCTCCTCTTCGGATCCTCAGATATCTTCGAGGTACTATCACTCGCTCATTATTCATACCTTCTACATCCAAACTGGAACTCAGTACATATTCTAATTCAGATTGGGCGGGTGATCTTACTACCAGACGGTCTACCATAGGTTTCCGTCTATATCTTAGTAATTTATTGATCTCATGGCGAAGCAAGAAACAAGCATTTGTTGCATGTTCTTCCACCGAAGCTGAGTACAGAGCAATGTCAGCTACTACTAGAGAGATTTTTCATGCTCGTTGGCTGTTATCAGATATGAGTGTCCCTCTTACAGTAGCTACTCCTCTTCATTGTGATAACTGGAGTGCATTGCACATTGTAAGTAACCCGGTATTTCATGAACGAACGAAGCACGTAGAAATAGATTGTCATTATGTTCGTGAGCGCTTTGAAGCAATGACCATTTCACTTCATTCTGTTACTTCTTCACAGTAGACAACTGACTTCTTCACCAAATTCCACACTGTTCAGAGATTTCATTACTTAGTGTGCTAACTCACAATGTTTGACCCACCATGAGTTTGAGAGAGGGTGTTAGATATTGTATTATATTTAGTTCTATATCAGGTTATGTGTTAGTTTGGTATGTCGTTCCCTTCTATATAGATATGAGATATTGTACTCAGTTATAATCAATTTCAATAATCCAATAATGTTTTCCAATCTCTCTGTTAACATTATCAGGATTAATAAAATATTATTGATGTAGACTTAAAACATGCGACAATATAGAATTTTAATAAAATAATAGAGTATATCTTTTTGTGAATCTCACGGGCTATATGCTAGTTTGAAATTTGAATGAAACTTGGGCCAAATTAACAAGTGTAAGTTAAATAATGGGACATATTTGAAATAATTAACTAATTAAGAGACCTAATAGATATTATCAGCACTGGGAATCTGGGATATGAAGATGAAAATAAAATAAAACAAAACAAAAAAAAAGTCTTTTAGTAATTGTTTGCTAATTAACAGTTCGGACTTTGTCTTTAGGCAATTCATCTTGAGAACTTAGAAGGAAAATATTGAAAATATATGTGAATTTAGGATATGTGAGCTTACTCAGCCCAGTCAAATGCATTATCTAAAGCTTGGAGTGAACCACTAGCAAAAGGCCATAGATCGGAAGAGTCTTCTGCTATCCACCAACCAACTGGAATCCTCACTGCATTTAGCCCTATGTCGAACATATACTTGAAGTGCTCCTCCTGAATAAAGTCCTCCCAGTGGTCCTGAAATATTTAATTGATATATTCCGCAAATTAAATAAAAATCTCATTCTCACCGCAATATACAGGAAGGGGAGTCTCATATCTGTAGGACATCTCCATCATATAGAATAGTTGTATTCATATTATAACGCTTTATATGGACAATTTAAACTGTTCATTAAAATTATAATGTCATTAAATGCATATATGCTAAAAATCAAGTTATTTCGAGGTTTCTTTCTCATGCATCATGTAGTGCCAATTTGTTATACTATTGACCACTTAAAATATAGACAAACGATCACTAAATAACTTGATTTTATAGGCATATATATTATGACATAAAGAACAAAATGAACAGTGTCAATCATGAACCATAAGGGGTTCCACAAATTAACTATAAACGCTTTATATGGGGGATAAAAACCTATAACCTAAGAAGCACCAATAGAGGTTTAAAAAATCTCTTACCGCCATGACTTCATTTTTTACATATCCAAGGACACTTGTAAGTTGGAATTCTCCTCGAAGCTTTTTGACAATAGTTATCTCAAAAACAGAGGGGTCATTGTACCTCCACCGTGTCTTCTTAGTGTAGCCAGCAGATACTCTTCCATTCTTATCTGCCTGAGAATGGGTTGGCATGGCAGTGTGTTAATGGAATTAACAAGTCAAAGATTTTATAATATATATATGCTTCTTCTACATGATACCTGTAAGAAAGTGTCGTTACAAGCAGCCATGATACGAACTCGCAAAGGATCAGTGCTACTAGTTATGATTTTAAATGTCTCGGTTAAACCTGGCACATAGGAATCAGCTACTACGTTTTTACAGTCACCCCTGTGGTCCAGCCCTATAAAATGCCTTGTAGAAACTAGAAACTGAAAATTCCCCTCCTTGGTTTCCCACACCTTGTTGATTATACAAGGAGAAATACAAAATCAAACTAAATTTACAATATATAATATATATATATTTTTTTTCAATAAAAATGCAGATCCTTTTAGTAAATTAAGCTTAATTGACAAGTTGAGATAAGTAGGTAACCGTGAAAGTCTCTGATTCCTTTGCGGCTGATGCATTTGCGACAATTTTTGAGCCACCACCATGCTGAGCACCGAGATATTTCTTCATTTTAACTGATTTGATTCGGATTTCAGTTCCATTCTAACATGCAAGAAAGGAAAAGAAAAAAAACATAAGTACGAATAATATAAAATGATATGTAGGAGAAGTCTATGTGATATTGCCTGTTGATGGTCTGTCTTATTAAAAAAACAAGCTTTCTATGTAATTTCCTAATTTATTCTCTGTTGCTTCTAATATTAATGCTTCTGTAGCTTCTTTGTTCTACATTGGTAACAATAGTAGCGAGTGGAATATTCCTTTAGAATATCTTTGTCTACTATTCGGTCTTCTCAATATATTCAAATACTGGTTCTACAGATTTTTTTTCAGTAGCAAGAAAGAGATGGCATAAGAGGAAGATGGTCTAATACAAGTACTTCAAATCATTTTACACTTATTTGAATTGTCGCATAGTGATTTCACCTTTTTTAAAATGCATTTGGCAAAATATTGCTCCCCATAAAGTAGGAATTTGGTTTGCTTGGTTGTTCGTGATAAATTTCTGACATTGGAAAATTGTATTAAGATAAATCTGCTTTGATAAGATAAATATTGCAACTGGTCAGAAATGAGTAATTCAACACTTGTTCATTCATTATTTTTATGTACAACAACTTTGGTTTATTTGCAAAAGTGCTTGGTTGATTAGAGGTAGATCGGTATACTGAGAACTTGGTGGTGTGAATGGCGGAAGAAAAGTGTCAAACCTTCTCTTAGGCTTAGTTGAATTCTAGCTATGATGGTACTCATTTTTTTTGCAGATGTGATTATCCTTGATGATTGATTACTTAATTCTTTTGAATTGCAGATTTTAAAGTCCAATTGACATAGGTTTGGAGGTTGCTGAACCTGTTATTACAGACATGAAGTTCATTGTTGCTCTTTATTCTGCAGTGCTTCATTTTCTGTCTTGTTGGTTTTGTCGGTTTGGAACTCTCATTGTTTTTGTTGATGAGGGTGATGTCATTTCTTTGTAGGGCACCCAGTTATCGTAATTTATATACATTTTGTACTGAACTTGTTGTTTTATGTTATTGGTTGGAGTTCTTTTGAACTCAATCTGGTTATGTTGAAACAGATTAGTTAGATCAAGTATATAGATATGGGAAACTATTATTATGTACTTATTGCTACTCACACCGAGCAATGTGGATATAATTATTTTGTACGGCTATTAGAAGCAGGGTGGATACTTAACTAGATCTACATATACATTTAAATTACCACAGAATTACACATATCAATATGTAATTCAAGTAGATTCAGGGGCATAACTTATTAGTTTCAAAGTACAAAACAACGACAACAAAAAGAAGGAAATACCAGAATCACATCTTCCTCCAAGTGATCAAAGAGGGCTGGTGTTATCGATGAATCTGCTACAAGCCAACCTCTAAGGTTTGCAGCTTTTACTAAGTGTTTTGGTCTGCTATCCTTATCATCCTTGCCCTTTAGTAAGTAAGCCCATTCTTTAGGTGTGATAATAGTCATCAAGAAAACCGAGGGATCTTCTGCTTCATCTTTCTGCATCTCAGAGCATGTATTATCAGCGACTAACTCGTCTTCTGCTACCTGCAACAATGAGGATGAAGAGGATTATTGTTGAAGAGCATTATTGTTACGTTAAGATAACTACACTTCTTGGCTCCAAAATTCTTAGTACATAGGACATTACCTGCAGTTAATGTCGGTAAGAAGAATATTAGAAATATTCTTTAAACTATATAATGTAACTGGTGGTGGATCTGTAGTTCTATCTTGTATTCGGATGTAAAAGATGTTGTGAATGTATTTGTAGTCTTTTGTTTGTATCCTTTTACTATGAATGTTTATAAATTTCTTATTAATGAAACACCGCAGCCTTCACCCATACACGGTTTTTTATTTTTATATTTTTATATTTTTATATTTTTTTCTCAAAATAATAGAAAGAAATATACAACAATTTAGAGAAGCTAAGTAAAATTCAAATTAAAAATTGGCAAGCACGATGCCTGTAATACACCTGCAACTTTAAAAATTACTACACACAAGATCTGAAGAATCATGTTGGATACATGTATCAAACATGAGTGTGTCACAAGTGCCTAACACAAAACAACACAATTTCCAAATGAGAAATTTCCTGAAGTTGTTCCATATGCTTTTTCTATGATTCTTTTATATTCTTACTAGGATAT
The DNA here is from genome assembly GCA_017893485.1 of Hemerocallis citrina. NCBI lineage: Eukaryota > Viridiplantae > Streptophyta > Magnoliopsida > Asparagales > Asphodelaceae > Hemerocallis > Hemerocallis citrina. Next base: position 455,373,234 of record CM030358.1, on the reverse strand, counting down.
AACTCAAATAGAACACACCTCTAAGTAACGGCCATTTGTAGCCCTGATGCGAACAATAGAGGGATTGTAAGCAGATTTCACGATCTCAAACATATCTTGTGTACAAGGCTCATTTGCAATTTCCACCACTTTCCGACCATTTCCATGCTCATCTTGAGGTGCTAGGCCAACGAACCTCTTCTCATGGCCTTTATTTGTATTACTCAAACTTTCCTTGTAGAACTGGATTTGATAAATTGTCTCGGTAACTCTTTGGAGCTAGATAACAGAAGTGTAATACTAAAACAGTCAGTAATTAAAAAGCACAAATTATATATAATTAATGAATTAGTGCTCCTCTATTCGAGAACATCATTGAACCATAACTAGTTTATTTAATTTTCTGAAGCAAATTAATGGTTAAGATAACCTTATTTCATTTAAAGATACAGACTATAATAAAAATGTATACAAACCTTAAATGTTTCCCAGCGTCCTGCATAAGTCTGATGAGCACCGATGTTAGTTCTACTACTATCATCTCGTGAGGGACAGAGGTATTTCCCTAATTTTATTGATTTAAGTTGAACTCGAGCTCCATCCTGTGTTAAGTAAAGACAAAGGTAAATATTGTTTTAATACTTAATCAGGGGGGGAAAAGTCTCAAATTCTATTGAGGAGAATTCTGTAGATTTGCGAAAACTACCAAGAGGTTCCAATCTATCTTGAGGTTTTCACTGGCAGTTTTGATGGCCTTGATGGTCGAGGAATCCGGTGTGATGCTAGAAGTTACACGTAATGAAAAGATAGACGGATCTTTGTCTGACCAACTAGGCCATGGGTTTGCGTCTGCAGTGACTGATCCGTCTGCATTTGTCTGCAATAAATATGTTAAAGAGTATTAAAATAGGTTCACCCTTTGACCTTCTTTAAATGTTTCCTCTAATCATTTGGTTGTATCTTGGGCCGTATATCAGCCAGTAACTTCATCCCAAAGTAAAAAAAGTTAAAATATAGACCCTTAAAAGATGGAAAGGAAACAGAGCCACAACAAGAGCTACCAGAGCAACTCCCAACATAGACCGATGGTGAAGAGAGGAAGGAAAGAGGAAGAGGGTAGATGCGCGATGGCTAGAGGCATCCCCAGAGAGGGGATGAAGGACCTGCCAAGATTGAGGGGACACTCTCAGATGAAGGATACTTGGGTAGACCATAGAGGGCTACCTAGGACCGGAGAGGGGCGACGCCAGTCGCCAGAGAAGCTGAGAGGAGACTTCCGACCACAGTCAGCGGATAGAAGATCATATCTGGAGGCAACTAAGAGGGGAAATGTGGGGACTGAACGAGCTTACCACCGAAGGGAGGAAAGCTCGCCGGAACTAGAGGTGCTAAAGAAGAGGGAGGGCGACGAAGGAGAATTGATTTTATTCAAACCCAAGAGGGTTATGAAGGCAGAAAAAAGGCAGCTAAGCTACAGTCTTCATCGTCATCGGCTCCATCTTCGACTCCGGCGACGGCAAAAAAAAAGTCCAATGTCATAAGTGTGCGGAGCGAGGCCATACGATCAACGAATGTGTGAAGGATTGGTTTTGCTATGCATGTAAAAAGCATGGCCATATCTCGACGGCATGTCCTACTCTCTAAAGGGAGGGAAGTGGGGCCATCTCAATTCCGACGCCCAAACCAGACGGGGCATTAGATAGCAAGAGGAGCCAACCCAAATCAGAGTAGAGTAAAGACGACGGAAGGAAAAAAAATCAAAGCTGTGATTGTTCCTACCCCAATAATGGCAGATTTTGAGCTTCGTCTACAATTGTGTATTATGCTAAAAGTACACACGGGTAATCCAACCATAGAGGAACTGACGGAGAAGATTGTAGAGAGTTTTAGGCCATTGATGGATTGGAAATGGGAAATACAAAAAGTAAAGCAAGACGTGATGATGGTCTACTGCAAAACGGAGGAGAGATTGAAGGAATTACTGATTATGGGCAGCCTCGAAGGAGATGAGTTCTATGTGACGGTGAGTAGATGGATGAGGAAGTTTGGGGCGTTGAAAGTAGATTCAATGCCGGCGATGTGGATTCGCCATTTCAATATGTTGTTCTATTGTTGGGTCAGGTCGGCGTTTCGAAACATTATGGGGAGCTTCAGCTACCTCATCACAATTGACAAAGACGCAAACGTTCAATCGAGAAGGGAATTTGCGAGAGTTCAGATCGGGGTCGAAGACATGAGCCTTATTCCGTCGGTGATTGTGGCGGAGTTTGAAGATGATAGGCATGAGAATAAGGTGATTATTGAGAGGAGGAAGAGGGTCTCGTTTAGAGGATCGCCGGAATGCTCGACTACCTCAGAGGGGCGATTCAGACATAATCCGGAGGTTGAAGATGAAGCACAACCCTTGGATCAGGAGAGACAAAATCTTAGCCATCGGATTCAGATGGACAAAGGGAAGGCACAGATCGACCGGGAGCCATTGGATCAGCATCAAAGCTATCAGGAGCATCCAATACAGGGTGTAGCGGGAGTGAGGGGTGTAGAGGATCAAGCTGAAGGGACAGGGGACAACTGTAAAGGAAATGGAGTTGGCAGGTCAGTAGGTGTTCTAGGAAGCAAGGGTCTGATGGATGACAGGTCGTTACGTAATAGAGTGAAGAGGCATGGAAGCAGTGAACTTAAGGTGACAGCGACAGCTACTTTACCTAGGGTGGAGCAGAGGTTGACGGCTGGTCCGACTGTTGAAGAAAGATCTGTCTTCACACTGTCAAAAGAACAATTTCAAAATGCTCTGGAAACAGCGTTGAGAGCGGAAACTTTGAATTTAAATCTAGGTGGGCCGGGCCAATTTAAAGATGGAACATCGGCACAGGTGGGTTTTGGCCCAATAGTCCAACCACTGAGTATTAATGAACAGGAGCTGTTGCAAGGTTCTGGAGAAATTCTGGGGTTGGTCGAAGAAGAGAAGTGCGAAGATGGGAACCAGGGGCTTTTGGTAGAAGGGAACAGTGGGGAGGGGGAAGAGGGGGAATGCAGTTAAGATGACATACAACTAGAAGAAGTATACAAACCAGCGGGGGAGGGAGAAAGAATTGGGGCATTAGATTGAGTGGGAGATGATAACAATGACTACCATAGCGAACACGAAAGGTGGGCGAAACATGTGAGAGACCTGGCTACAGGGAAAGAGACGGGTGTAGAGTTCGCTGGGGGAGGGCCTGAGGAGGCTAAAAGGAAGAGCAAGGGACAAATTGACAGATGGGGGTCGAAGGGGCCGAGGGAGGACAATCTCATCAGATCGGCGGCGAAAGAAAAGAAGCCTACTTCAACCTGCGGAGGTTTGTTCTCTATCTTGAACTGTATTTCAGATAATATGCTTCTTTATTATGCTAGCATGTTAGGGGTAGACATGAGACTTACCGCTAGAGAACAATTACACAAAGTTCAAATGATTAGAGTTGAGGCATATAGAAAAAGTCTACAGAGGCATCCCTAGGATGGGGGGATTGGGGGGTAGAAGAAAAGATATAGTTTTTATGTCGTACATCTTCTGGAATGTTAGAGGGCTACGATCTACGGTTAAATGTAGATTGGTGAACGATACTATCGCTAAGTTAAAGCCGGTTGTTTGTGGATTTCAAGAAACTAGGATCACCAACCCGCAGGCTAAGGATGTAGAGGGCCTTAGGTCGCTTAGAAACTTCCACTAGAGGTTCAAACCATCCAGGGGTTTATCGGATGGAATTGCCATAGGGGTCGATCCTAACATCTTTCGTGTAGTCGATGAATACATGGGTAACTTCTCTGTGACGATTAGAGTTAGTCGAAAAATAGATGGATGGGAACATATGATCACATTGATATATGGGCCATACAATGCTAGTCTCAGAAAGGGATTTTGGATTGAATTAAGGCTAATTCGAAATAGATGGGAGGGGTCGTGGGTTGTGGGGGGAGATTTTAACATTACAAGATTTCAGAGTGAGCACAGAGGTAGAGGTGCTAGCGAGGGGGATAGACGTGATTTCTATTACATCATCAATGTGTAACATCCCGCAAAATTGAAAGTTACAATTTTGCCCTTGTGTGTTACGCATGTGTATTTTATAACGTGTTTTCACTGCGTATTTTGATTACAGACTATTTATGCATTTCCTGTATTGATTTTATCCTATTTGAGTCAACTAGAATATAATATTTCAATCTCTGTATTTTTACGTGCTTTTTATTTGTTTTCGATGCACGTATCAATTACGTATTTTTCCATCACTCAGTGTGATATTTCTATGTATATTGATTATTTATTTTACGTGTTCGAACTCGTTTTATAAAATAAAAATTTATTTTCCCCTATTTTGATTAAAATGCATTTTTCGATTTTTGCACGTATAATGCACGTGCTAATTTTCCATCTCCATTTTCTTACTCTCATTTCTTATTTTAGCATGCATAAGTTTTTATATTAGCCTTCTTTTGATCCATGGACCTAAAGATTAAAATCTAGCCCATTAGGAGAAGAGCCTACTAGGTTAAATTAATTATTTAGAAGTGAGCCAATGAATCAAGCCCATTAGTAAAATCAGAAATTAAGTTGAGCTTGGACTAATACATGACAAGTTATAACTTTTAGTACACATTTAGAGTTATAGCATTGTATTAAATTTGTATGTACATATGTGCATGTGTGCACACATGCTTGGCCGGGTTACACTAGGAGTTATGGCCTGTTTTTGAGAGGGGAGGAGAAGGGTTGGGAGCATGAAGAGATGAAAGTTTTAGGAGTTAAGAAATTGAAGAGTTGTATGAATTAAAAGAGAGAGTTATTACGTATAAAATTATGCATAATAGACCCTAACCATACCCTATAAATAGAGCTTCATTTCCTACTTCTCCTTTGCACCAAAAACAATAACAAAATCAAAAGAAAGAAAGAAAAGAAAGAGAGTAAGAGAGTTCTATTGCTTGGAGGAAGTCTTGCTAGGAGGAGAAGGCTTTGCTAGAGAAGCTAGGAGCTAGGAGGGATCTCTTTTCAATTGTGGTTTTCAATCTTCAATTAAGGTGGGTGATCTCTTTCCTTTCTAAAGTATGAATTGCATGCTAAATAGCTTAATAAGTAGTACAAAATTGAATGTGATATATGTAGACAAAAATCCATGCTAGCATAACATGCAATGATCTTGTTAAAGCTTAGTGAATGATTATTACCATGCTAATTAAAAAGAAGAGTTCAACTAAAGAAATAATCATATTGGACCATGTTAGAATGTTTGCAAATTTTATGTTTGTTGAAGGTGTGATTCTTCTTTTAGAACTTGTTAAAAGATGATATATTTCAACAAGATGATTAAGAAAGAAAAAGAAAAGAGAAAAAAATAACTTTTTAATATTGCCATGAAACATGTCGACATAGGTTAAAAATGCAATTTTTGCATGAAGGAAATTCTTTGAGTTATTCATGATTGTTTAAGAGACATGCTTGTTTTTATCACAAAAATGTAACTAGTATTATAGAGTATATGAACTAGTTTAATAAAACATGGTTTCTTAATTTTCGTGTTTTGAGAAGAAATGCAAATTTTTATAAAGGGAAATTTATTAGAAAATGAAGACACATTCTAAAAAAATAAGTTTAAACTTGTTGATTATATTTTTTGATTTCATCTCAGTCCAAAAGAGAGGTGTATTCTAGTATCCTAAAAGATTGGATTATTGGATAAACAAGTTTTGCGCAAAAGAACCAAATTCATGTTCATAAGAAGATAAATCGAAATATAGATACAATGTCTAAAATATAAATTTGGAAATTCGGGAATCACAGTTTTTCAAGTAAACTCCGTTTGGAAATGATTGCACAAACCCAATACTGCAGTCTGTAGGTATGATAGTCGACTGGTCAGTCGACCGTCGCGAACCTGGCTACAGTAATTTCTAGAGTTTGGATTTTTCGTGCGGGACAGTCGACTGAACCTTTGTCACAGTCGACTGCCACTGCTCTGATTTTGTTGTATTGAGTTGGATTTCATGCGGGACGCCGACCGATCACCCTATGAAGTCGACTACTACTGCTCTAATTGATATTTTTCTGAGTTTTCTGATACTTCTTTTGAATGAATATTTTGAAGTGAGTTGAGATATTGTAAGAGTTTGAATTTATTGATGAAGTTGTGTTCTTAAAAGAAATTAATTGCTTATAAAGATTATGAATGAATAAATAGATCATGAATAGTAACAAGATTTTGATCATTTGTGAATAAGTTGAAAGATGAAAATATCTAGGTTTAAGACATGTTTATTAAATGGTATGTGTACCCATGATTCTTGTACATGAGAAATTGTGATTTAGAGTTAGTAAGACCTCGGGTACCGGCATTATTAAATTGAAAAGAATTGAATTATATTTTTGATATATGGCCATGGAGCTATCTCGGTGGATATTGATTAAGTCCGGTAGGAGGTAATACAAATTATAGGCTTGGAAGATTATTCATGTCTTGAACTAAAGAGTTAGGCACTTAAGAGAAGTGTAGTAAACCAGGGCAAACGTAAGTGGGGCACTCTATATAGTCGGGCGATGTACATCGGGACTATAAACCCAGTTGGTCAGTGTACTCTGGGACTGTGGTTACTTCAAGACCTTCCTTCATTGAAAACCTAAACAGCTTCTATTTCCAATACATCTGATCTAGCAATGACGATCCCGAGTAGTCAGTTTTGAGTCTCGCCCATAGACTCGCCACACCTTTCTCCTCAAGGATATTACACTTGACTTCGTCCGCCAATTGCAACCGGATTAAATCAAGGCCTTCAAACAAATCTCATCCCACTTCTCCTGATGCATGTCGGTTGACTTCTTCTCTTCTAGGGAAAGGTGCAAGTCCTTCTGAACCAAAACATCATACATGTCCACCTTCCATAGATTGAAGTTGATCTTACCGTCAAACCGCTTGATCTTCATCTTTTGATCTGCCATCTCCAAGGAACTCGAACAAACCCACGAATCCTGATTGCTCTGATACCACTTGTTATGAAATATGAGGATCTTGTTGAGTCTTTGACACAATCAACACAAAACCACCAAGCAAGACTATATCACACCAAACACACAAAGCACACAATAGTTGTCCCGGTTGGGGATTTCACCTTAATCAGGGGGAGGAAAAACCGAGATATTATTCAACTAGAGAAGATACAAGAATATTACGATTCTCACCACGACCCTCTCTCAATCCTAATGGAACTTGATGCTGCTTACAATGGAGAACTCTCTCACCCTCTCAGATGAAGTACTATCTTCTTCTATTCGGCACTCAGTAGAATCATCGCGATCTATGAGCCGTTACAATTGTTTATATAGATCTAGAGACAAATCCTAAGTTGATATCTTGTTACAATAGCTATTGGATAGTACACAAGAGATAACCATACGATAGAAGCCACACGATCCAACTTGAAGAGCAAGTTGGGCTATTCACGAATCACCTAGATTCAAACCCGAAAACCCATCAGCGCCGCTGACGGTCGACCGCCACTCAGGTTCGGTCGACCGTCCCTCTCTCGGGGACTTCTGCACCCTATGACCGGTCGACCGCAACTTCTGCAACTACAGCTATTAACTGTTTCCTTACCTCCACTCCGTTTCCAATCGCCTTTGTCTCTCCATCGTCTTATCGTCTTCTTATCCAATATAGTATGCAAGATATAAACCCAACAAAATCATGCAACTTTGGTTTCAAATGAATTGCCTGATTGGTGGAGTAGAACTAGTGAGAATGCACAACCTGAGAGTATTCTTGATAGGCGCTTGTACAAGAAAGGAGTGGATGCTAGAGTGAAGTTGTTGATTAAGTGGACTTCGAAGCCTGTGAGTGAATCCACTTGGGAATATGGTGATGAGCTGCGTTACAAATTTCCTGAGTTTGAAATTGGGGCAAGTTCATTCTAAGGAGGGAGTTGCTAGGGATTGAGTTGAGTGCAGTTAGATTGAGGAATAATGGATTCAGCCGATGTATCTGTTTTTTCTGTTTCTTGGGTTTGGGTTGTAACCAAGTACGGGTAGTTGGTTTTTGTCCCAGTACTGGCCTATTTTTAGTCAATTAAGAGTTTTTTATAGTCTAACATACTCTTAACACGTGCGTCCCATGTAATTCCCATCTCTATAAAAGGGAGGGAACCCAAATTGTACTGTTCCATTCAAAATCAATAAAGATAAATTCTTTCTTCTTCCTAAATCCAGAGATCCTTAAATCCTAGTTTCACTTCCAATGGCGAGGAATAGGCACTATCAGAACGCAGAGCCCAACATCTAATTTTACAAATCTAGCATTTTATTACTTAATATTGTAATGCTCTTCCAGTGTTTATAAAATTTAATATATACTACTTCTGTTTTCTAATTAGATTTATTATTATTTTCGGGTATGCATTAGTTTTTAGAAAATATACTATCACAAAAAATTAACATTATACAAATCTACTATCAAAAAAATTATTTATCATGCTTTCTTTTACTGGCGTGCAATATAGTATTGTATTAATAACTAAGTTTGACTTAAATGGAGCATGCAACAAAAACTCACCCATGCTTCTTTACTTTCCAATTTATTTTTCAATTTAATAGTTTCAAATATATTAAAAGGTACCAGGGGAATTTAGCAAAATTAGAGCATCCACAGTCGTGTTCTATTTATAGATTTTATGCATTTTATAGCAAACGACCAGCTGCAGTCGTTTGCTATAGCGACAGTTGATTGTTATATATGAGAGGAGATTTGAGAGAAATGCATATTATACATGACGCAACTTCACTTTGCGTTCCACGAAAAAAAAAATTAATTCGTCAGACGCAACTTCACATTGTGTCCGATGTCTTTTGTTTAAAAAACAGAATTTAATAAACGAAATGCAAGCTGGGAGCTCCTTGGACGCAATGTGAAGTTGCGTCCAAGGAGGGACCCACTTTTTTTTAAAACTTAAATAGCGTTTTTAATTAATAAAAAAATCATAAAAAATCCTTAAAAATCGTAGGACGCAAAATGAAGTTCCGTCTGGATTTTTTTAATATTAAATTGGTATAAAATACTATTCGACGACTGCAGTAAAGAGATAAAATGCTATATGTATTTATGCATTTATGCATTTTCTAAACAATCACGACGGTCGATGCTCTTAGAGGGGAAAAAAGGGAAAGAAATTATTTAATTAATCAATTCTAATACCTGTAAGAACCTGCCGTTTGATGCTTTGATACGAATACAGGTGAAGTCTTCATTATTTTGTGCAATCTCAAATGCTTCGAGGAATCCTGGCATTGAAATAGCCATCAGTGCAGTACCATGCAAGCCCAGGAATTGATTGCCGCTTGCTTGTAACAAATATTTATTAGTTCCGGGGATCCCCCATACCTATTTTAAGATGTAATAAAAATATAGAAGAAGTCATAAAATTAACAAAACTGAGAAGTAATTTTTTTAATATTATATATCCATCTGAAATCATAAAATTTATGAGTCAATTGGTGAAAAACCTCTTATCGATTAGAGTTTTGCCAAAAGCATTTTGTTTTTTTGTTTTTTGTTTTTGAAGGAAAAGATGGAATATGTCTATCATATTTCATTAATAAGAGGTTAATAAAACATACTCAGCGTACTAGCAAGTCAAAAGTTCATTTATTATCTTTAGAGTTTATGAAATTAGCTTTTTATTTTGATTAGTACATGCAAAATGCGAACTTGATGTTCACCACTTAATCTGGCCTTATAGTAGAGACGAGAGAGGCTGTCGCTTCATGCCCCTAATTTTTGGGCATTTTTATTGGCCCTAATTTTTTTTTAAAAACCTATATATTACATATTTTGTGAATGCTCCTAATTACAATTTGGGCATTTTTTTAGTGGCCCACAAAATATTTTTGGCATTTTTTAATATTTAAATCATAGTCATTAATGGCCAGCCCACAGACTAAGAAATTAATAAAGGGAAAATGGATCACTAGATCATTAATGGATCCGAGTCGTCTGGCCAAACCTAGTCCCTAAACTAGATCATTAATGGATCTGAGTCGTCCGACCAAACCTGCTCCCTAAACCCAATCACTCGAACTCGATCCCCAGACCAAGCAGCATGCTTCCCATCTCCCCTAAATACCTAAATCCACTAAACTCCATTCCCTGCCTCCTTAGTCCTCCCAACCTCCATTTGAAACCCATCTCAAACTCCATCACCAACCTCATCGATAGCCCCAACCACCAATTGGACCTCCATCTAAAATCCATCTCAACCTCCATACAAACCCAAATCCAATTCCATACTCCAAACCCCGAGCCTCTACTTTGAAACCGTTGTCATTGTTGTCGTTGCACATAGTTGTTGTTGTCGTTGTTGTTGTTATTTTGTAGTTGTCTATGCCGGCCACCGAGAAGAACCCTCCATTGACCAACTGGTAGCTTTTTCTTTGCCAAATATTTTTTTTAACATTTTTTTTCCTGACATTATGTATGGGGAAGCTCAGGGCCTGCCCTGGGGGCATGGATCATATCTATATAATAAAATACAAAGAAAGCTATCAAGTGGCTCTCCTTTAATAGTAAGGAAATCAATGGTTCAGATCTAACCTCCCAAAACATATTTTCCCTTCCAAAAGAAATTCAAATCCCCCCCCCCCCCCAAAAAAAAAAAAAACAACTCCTTTATTTATTTAATTATTTCTCTCCTCTCTCTCTCTCTCTTATTCTCTCTCTATTTACTCAGAAATTTAGATTTTCAGATTTCATGTTTGCAAAATCGGTTTTTAGATTTTTTTTTTGTTATTTTTATTGCTCATGTTACATTAAAAATAAAAAATATTTTCTCAATAGTTAAATTTCATCAAAGTTCTAAGAAGTTGGATTTTAAAACCCCATTTATTTTCCTAAAAAAAACATATACAAATGGAAACATAAACTTTTATTTACAACTAATTATTGTCATACTATTCAAACTTGAGCTATATAATTGTTGCTTTACTGTTTACAAGACTTTTCATATGATGTATCATTCCGAAGACGTGCCGTAGGCAGTGTCCACGGGCAAATCTAGTATTCCTATAAAATAGTTCAAGAGGTTATCCGGAGCATCTTCTAGTACATGAGTTTTTTTTTTTTTGCGAAACCATCATAATAACAGTGATTGTCTTTACTTATCCTTTTTAGAATTGAGAATGAAAGATAAGAAATTAACCTTGAAGGTTTCCAAAGATGTATTAGCTCCAATTTTATTGACAAGGACGTTTGATCCACCACTTCCCTCATGCGCATATAGGTTCGTCTGATGCAAAATCGGTTTTAGTTGAACCGTGGTTCCATCCTGTATGAGAAATAAAAAACGATTGAAATGAATTGTCAGTGAATTAGAGAGATGTTGTACATAGTAACATTTGGAAAAATAATAGCTTGAAAAATATCAAGTCATTCTTACCAATGGTCTTAGGCCGGCAAGAATAGAAGGAAAGGATGGTGTTTCCTCGATTATACTCTGATTTGATATTGGCAACGCTGATTGGATCAGTGTCATTGAGAAAACAGATCCATCCTCCCATGTCGTAGTGGCCGAAAAGTTTGCACGCGGGGATAAATATTCACTAGCACCCTAAATAAGTAAATATAATACATTAATTCTCCAATATTATTTGAGAAAATGAAGAGTCGTACTTATTGGAGGTGATTCTCTCATCTAGAGTAATTATAAGTACTTAATATGATGTTCAAGCCCAGCCCTCCATTGATGCAAGTGCATCGCATCAGGCCCCCAAAATCATCAAAAAAAAGGGTCCCCGTTTTTAGAAAAGAATTTTTTTTTTATTTTTAATATTAGCTTCAGGGTCCCTGTTTTCAGAAAAGAAAAATATATATATATTAGCTTCAAGTCCCTAAAATCCATGAATCGTTTTATTTTTTCATGATTTTATATTAGCTCCAGACCCCTAAAATTCATGATTTCTTATGTATACATTTTTTTCTAATCCATGATTTTTTTTTTTTGATATATGTGGAGCCCCTTTTTGAGAGTTTGCTTCAGGCCCCTAAAATCCTAGGGCCGGCCCTGATGATGTTTTATGAATAACCCACATCGCTAACTTTGATTTTCATGTCATATATGTAAATAAAATATAAAGTGGTTTAGAAAATATTTTATTCAAGACTATAAAAAGAGTATAACACCCCCAAGCTAGGCTCATTTCAAATGCAAGTTGCAGCTAGCGTTGAAGTTGCACTAATAAAGAAAAAATAAGTTCCCTTCAAAAATGTTTTGACTAGGGTACACAAATATTTTTTCTCACGTTTTAACATAATCACTAGTTGACATCTCTCTTTTTGTAACCTCCATCCAGATTTTTGTAATAGCTGCTACAAACTTTTTATTAGTAATATATATTTTGAGGTAGGCTAATCCTACCTTTTACTCGTCAAAAAACTAGTTGACATCTCAACAACTTAAAAGAGATTTGCGTAATTGAGTCCAAAAAGTTTTGGACAAAAAATCTTAAAATCTTACTTGCAACAACAGTTTGCAACTAACTAAAGGCTAGCTCCTTTGCAAGTTCAGAAGTACAATTTGGTTAGAACTGTTGTTATTATTTATAATACTACTAGATTTGCCCATGGGCACGTGCCTACGACACGTCTTCGGAACGATACAAAATACGAAAAACAATAATTATGTAGCTCAAGTTTGAATAGTATGACAATAATTAATTATAAATAAAAGTCTATGTTGAAAAATCTCTACTATTTAATAGGAGAGTTGGGGCTGTAAACAAACAAACCCTAATTTTGTAACTGAGTAAACCCGTGCAATATACGTGCAAACTACTTCCACTAAACATCCCCGTGTCATGCACGACAAATCAAAATATACAAATTCATTTAATTTAATGACTAAACTTTTTTATAGACGTGCATCGCACGTGCATTATACTAGTAATTATAAATGGGGGTATAAAATCTAACTTCTTAGAACTTTAAGTGCGAAAAATAAATAAATTTAATTGTTGAAGAGATATTTGCTATTAAAAATTCTGAAATTTTACAAAACCGAAATCTTAAAATCAAAATTTCTAAGTAAATAAAGAAAGAATGGGAGAGAGAGATAGTAATAAAATAATGAGTTTTTTAGGAGGAAAAATTTGGTTTTGAGGTTTGAAATTTTGGAGGAAAAATGTATTTTGTGAGGTTTGATATGAGCCTTTGATTTTTGAGGGGATTGATTGTGAGCCACTTAATAGCTTTCTTTGTAATTTATTATATAGATGATAAAATTTAAAAAATCTCATTATGTTTTTCCCTTTTGCATCGCACATTCGCACCTGATCTAATTTATATTTTGGCAACTAAACCTACAGCCATTATATTTCATTAGACATTCCACCCTACTCTATCAGTTCTTCGTCGTTTGAATAGAAAAATTAAGTTATTAATATTATTACTATTACATAATGGTATCACCCCCCAGGCAAGTGAGGCGGTCGCCTCAGACCTTCGATTTTTCTGCAATTTTAGGGACCCCAAATTTGTATTCCCCTTGTAAATATAGACACATATTTTGAGCGTAACAAAAATATTTGTTATTAGGGGCCCCCAAAAATAATTATTTGAGCCTTTAGAATTTTTTTAAAAAAATCTTTGGGTTTGAGCTTGATTGAATTTGAAGCGTTAAATTTGGGAAATTTTAAAAAAATCCACATTCAAATCAATAGAAACTCAAACCCGAAACCCACATTCAAATCCACATTCAAACCCAACAACCCAAACCCGAAACCCGACCCAATCACTTATACCCTTACCCTCTTTCTTCTCCCCAATTTTCCAACCCGATCATATCCTCTTTCTTAGCATGCGCTGCATTCTTCCCATTTCCTTATTCTTCCAATCTCTAGCTCTTAAAACCATAATCTCTAACTCTCAATTCCCAAATCAAATCAACTCCAATTCTCCAATCATTGTTTTCTTCTCCCCAAACTTGTTGATTTTGACTCAACCCTAAATTCAATCAACCCACTTCCTTAAAAATCCGAAACTCTAACCCTAAATTCGAAATTTAAATCTCAAATTCGTGGGACAGTGGTCAGTGGATCTATGGGTGTGGTGGACTGGTGGTGCCTGGTGGCCAGTGATTGTGGTTCATTGGGTGTTGTGTGCAGTGGGTAGTCAGTGGACTGAGTTGCTTATTGGTAGCTATTTCTTACTCAATTTTATGTTAGAGCTTAATGAATTGAATATTGAGTTCAATTTTATGTTCAATTTTATGTTAGGGCTATAACTTAATGAGTTCAGTTTTATGTTATAGGCAGCTTCATACATTAAATGAGGTAGAATCAGAGTTTTCCATTCACCAAAGAAGCTTTCCATTGATAGATTTTGCATATTTGATTATATTTTTAGACTCAATTCACAATTCACAATTCATAACATATCTGATTATTCATTCACAATTGTTGAGGCTCAATTATATGTTATGCATATTTGAATAGTTTTATGCATGTTTTTGTATGCTTCTCGTGTGGATGCTTATGTGGGTTCATATCTGATTGATGATTTTCACTCTATTTTGCATATCTGATTGATGCTTATAAGAAAACTTATTATTTGATAATATATATTTTTGCATATTTTGCCTTGAACAATGTGCAATTTTTTTGTATACATGTTTTTCTTTAATTTTAATGTATGGGGAACCCCATTTCGGGAGTTCGCTTCGGGCCCCCAGGAACTCAGGGCCGGCCCTGAATGGAATTGAGTGGATTCAGATTTTGATCTGGGTTTGATTTGGAAGGAAAAGGAAAGAGGAAGAAAAGAGATATGAGAGAAGGATGTGGAGACGAGATAAATCCTTAGTGAATATGGGTTGGGGACGATGGAGGGGAGACATGGAGAGAAGAGAAAGATAAGGAGGTGGAGCCGTGAGGCGAGTATTACTTTTTGTTGGATTCAGATTTGAATCAATTTGTATTTGGAATGGATTTAAAGGGAAAGGAGATAGAGAGGACTTTTTTTCGAACTTGCCCACTTTTTGAAACTAATTATCAAAATAGACCAGTTTCAAAACTAATTCTGATGATAGACCAATCCTCATATGCCGTAGTTGTGAACTGCGGCCTGTTCCGATGCTAGTTACAGAAGGTGATAATAAATGTATGATGGTATTCAAAGAAAATATAACTACCACATGAAGTTATTAAAATTAATAAATATGTATGTACAAGTAATTAAAAGAAATAATTCATGCAACTTTGAAGGCTTGGTTGATAATATTAAATTAATGTTCCTATACCACATAGATTATCAAGACATGGAAAATATGTGTGCATAATAGCATAGTACAAATTATTTTCAAAGCATAAAACAACAATACAAGTTATCTGTTGACTCTTAGTTTGGTGTGCACAAAACGTGCTTATTAATACCAATAAGTTTAAAGTTAGTTATTCAGATCTTCAGGATCAAATAATATCAGCAAGGGATCCAAGAGAGATTCAAGAATATTCAAACAAAGAAAGCAATAAAGAATGATTGCAAATACAAGCAAAAGAGAAAGATATTCAAAAAGAATTTTTGATTAATTGGTCTACAAGCAAAAGAGAAAGATATCAAGTCCTGATTTTTTCCTTCTATTTTTATGAGATTTTAATTTTATAAGATTGATTAAAGATTGATTAGTTTATGAAAAGAAAACAGAGTGGATTCGGAATAAACAGCGCGATACCGGTCGACCGCATCGCAGTCGATCACAACCTGAGTTGTTTGAGAAGCGGTCAAACTTTCACCTCTCTACTTTACGTCAGAGAGCTGAACGGTTGACCGCACCAATATGCCGGTCGACCGCACTTTCCGCTGTGTATATTCTTGGAAAGTATCGTTTCTATTTTTAATCAATACACTTCTCCGTCTATAAATATTGACGAATCCACTGTGTATTCGTAACCCTATTACTTCTGATAAAATTCTTCTGAACTAATATTTCAATAATCAATTCGAGTGTGAGCGATAATTTTTCTGTATTCTTCAGTCAGGATCATTAAACGATCTTGAGTTTTGGCTTTTCTTTCTTTTCCATTTTGGTGAGATTGACAGGACTTGTATTGAAAGTCCTGTGGGTGTAATAGGTCTCTCGGCCTGAATCCGAGAATCACTGTACAAAGGTTTTTAAGTATAGTGGAACGCTTGTGGCGGAAAATTGCTACAAGTAGGTGGTGTAGGCGTAGACATGGGGGTCGAACCACGTTATATCGCTGCGTCATCTTTGTTTGCTGCTCTTAACTCTTTTACTTATATTGCACTTTATTTTATTAATTTTTAATTCCGCACGATCACCCTATTCACCCCCCATAGGGTGATTAACAGTGGGATTAATAGTGGTATCAGAGCGAGGTGCTTATCAAAAAGCTTAAAAGCTTAAGCAAAAGGTCCAATGGCCGAAATCCCTCCTCTGGATAACTTGTACTCATCGGAGCCATTTATCTCCAATGGAACAAGCCTTACACGATCACCATTTTTTGATGGAAAATGCTATGACGTCTGGAAAGTTCGTACGTCTCATTTTTTACAGATTCTCGGAGAAGAAGTATGGAATGTGTGTATCAATAAAACAGAAATTTCAGATAGTGATTGGAAGACATCCTTCACAAAAGCAGAGTTGGCCCTCAAGACAGCAAATTCCAAAGCCATAACAACTCTCTATACAGGGTTGAATAACGAAGAACTAATGCGATGCGGGCGTAACTGCAAAACAGCGTACGAGATCTGGAACAACATGCAAATGCGGCATGAAGGAACCGCTTCTGAGGTAAAAGCTAAAGTTAATTTATGTTTCTATAAGTTTAATGTGTTTCGCATGTTGCCAGGGGAAAATGTGGATCAAATGCTCGCCCGCTTCGATATCATTGCCCACGAACTTGAGAGCTTAGGTAAGGGGCTAGATGATGTCCAAAAGGTCGGAAAGCTAGCTGTCTCATGCCAGAATGGGATGTAAAGACCGCTGCAATGAGGGAGACTCTAGAAGAGAAGGGATTCGATTACTATACATTCCAAGGAAAGCTAAAGACATACAAGATGGGGATGACAGAAACTAAAAGATACAGACAGAACATCGAGATTGAACCAAAAACCGAAGAGAGGACCATTGCCCTAAAAGTAGAGAAATCCATCAAAAATCAGAATCAGCCGAAGATTTCATACGGCTAACTAAACAATTCTGTAAGCATCTCAAATGCAAAATGTACAGCAGGTCACAAGGAGAAAGAGACAAAGACAAAAATGATGTGTGCTACAAATGCAACAAGTCATGACATATACGCTTAAACTGTCCCCTATCGAAAGGTAGGAACAAAGATTATCATTACTCCAATTCAGGATTGAGAAAGAAGGCGTTGAAGGCAACGTGGCTTGACTTAGATTCAAATGAAGATGAGCAATATCACAACAATGTCGGCTTCATGGCTCTTGAGAATGGTGAGGTGCAATCACCATCTCAAGAAGAGGTAAACGAAGAACCCACTTATGATGAGTTAGTAGATATGTGTAATGGATTAAAAGATTATGCCAAGAAGTTGAGTTATGAACTAAGACAATATAAACAAATTCCAAACGAATCTCATGACTCTGCATCGCTAAAAATAAAAAACTGAAAAAAAAAATGCTTGATCATGGAAAAATTCGAGTCATTTAGAAAAGATCATAATGTATTGCTAGAGGAAAATGAACTCTTAAAACAACAAATTCAAGAATCCTTAGCAACACATGATGAACACATGAGAGAAATTCATGAGAAATTTGTTTATATTGCTAAGCTCACTGATGAGTTAAAAGAAAGCAAAAGAAAATTTGATGAGCTAGTGGAAGGTTGTAACAAAGCTCTTGAGCAAAATAGAATACTTGATGCTACCCTAGACACTCTTCGTTGGAATACTAAAGATGATGAGATGACTAGGAAAAGACTTTGTAAAAGAATAATTGAGCTCGAAAAAATTGTTGAAAAATATGAAGGGCCCAGTTACCTTATTACAAAGAATTCAAGATCTTATCATGATAATCGAGGACTTGGTTACAATGAGTCAATACAACATCAAAAATCTAAGCAATCTTGTCATACACATATGCATAGCCACCAAAATAGTTACAAACCAACACACAATTATGCATATGTGCATAATCCAAAGCATAATCGCATTACTTGTCACTATTGTTGTAGATTATGACATATTTCTTATAATTGTGCATTAAAAAGGAATACTAAATTCGTTTGGATAAAGAAGAATACAAGTGCAGGAACTGTACCTACTTGGATACATACTAATCTTAATGTAGGTATATCAATGCACTTCACCTAAAGATCGGTAGCACCTTGATAGTGGATGCCTAAAGTTCATGATGGATGAAAACAACATTTTTGCACCACTATCAAGAAAAGAAAAGGGAAGATCATTTTTTTAAGGTAAAACAATTTTAATTCTTTGTCTAGTAAGCAAATTTAAACTCATTTAATTCTCAACTTGCTGATATTTTTACTAAGTCTTTAGATGGAAAACGATTTTATTTCTTGAAAGGAGAATTGAAATGTTATTGATATTTTTACTTAAAATTGGGTTTCGGTCGACTGGGTGGTCGACCGGTACGCTCTCGGTCTTCGTTTTTATTTTTCATAAGATTTTCAAAAATTGAACTTCAGTATTTGCGGTAGACCGTACGGTCGACCGGTCCGTCCTCTGTGACTTTCGTTGCTTTTGTGGTCGACCGGTCTCCTCTCTGGTCTTTGATAAAAACTTTTTAAAAAAAACATTTTTTTATGATTCTTGAAGTTCAATTTTTTATTATACTTGTATTGGGGAAGATCTCAAATCTATGATATTATGAAGAGCTCTCACTGTATAGCAAAGAGTCCCGCTATCAACGGTATCATGCAAGAAGATTCTCTTCCACTCTTTTATAGTAACATTTCGTCCTTTTCAAACTCTATACCTCATAATGAATTTTTTTAACGTGCTTTCACTAGAATATTTTTTTAACGTGCTTTCACTTTTCTTCTACATCCCTCTTGGTGTGTTCCAAAAGGGGGAGAATTTTTTTGTAATGTTTTCAAATAAAGTCTAAAGTATTCATGACATGTTCTCATAAAATGTTTTCAAATACTTTGCAATGATTCTATGAATATTCTAAACTACAAATATGGTTTCAAAAATCTTACACTAATCATATATGTTGTAGTTCAGTATAACAAGTGACATTGAATTAAGGGGGAGTATTTACATCTATCTTAAAGTCTCTTACTTATGAAAATCTGTGTAACATGATATACTAAACTCAAGAGGAGTATTTATGTGGCCTATTTTAATTTTCAAACATTCCAGCATGTTTTGTTCACACCCAAATGGGGAGATTGTTGACTCTTAATTTGGTGTGAACAAAACGTACTCATTAATACTAATAAGTTTAAAGTTAGTTGTTCACATCTTCAGGATCAAATAATATCATCAAGGGATCCAAGAGAGATTCAAAAATATTGAAACAAAGAAAGCAATAAAGAATGATTGCAAATACAAGCAAAAGAGGAAGATATTCAAAAAGAATTCTTGATTAATTGTTCTACAAGCAAAAGATGAAGATATCAAGACCTGAATTTTTCCTTCTATTTTCGTGAGATTTTAATTGTATAAGATTGATTAAAGATTGATTAGTTTATGGAAAGAAAACAGAGTGGATTCGGAATAAACAACGCGGTACCGGTCGACCGCATCGCAATCGACCGCAACCTAAGTTGTTTGAGAAGCGGTCGACCTTTCACCTCTCTACTTTACGTCAGAGATCTGAACGGTCGACCGCACCAATATGCGGGTCGACCGCACTTTGCACTGTGTATATTCTTAGAAAGTATCGTTTCTATTTTGGATCGATACACTTTTCCGTCTATAAATATTGACGAATCCACTGTGTATTCGTAACCCTATTACTTCTGATAAAATTCTTCTGAACTAATCTTTCGATAATCAATCCGAGTGTGAGCGATAATTTTTGTGTATTCTTCAGTCAGGATCATTAAACGATCTTGAGTTTTGGTTTTTCTTTCTTTTCCACTTCTGTGAGATTGACAGAACTTGTATTAGAAGTCCTGTGGGTGTAATAGGTCTCTCGGCCTGAATCCGAGAATCACTGTACAAAGGGTTTTAAGTATAGTGGAACGCTTGTGGCGGAGAATTGCTACAAGTAGGTGGTGTGGACGTAGACCTGGGGGTCGAACCACGTTATATCGCTGCGTTATCTGTGTTTGCTGCTCTTAACTCTTTTACTTATCTTGCACTTTATTTTATTAATTTTTAATTCTGCACAATCACCCTATTCACCCCCTAGACTGATTAACAGTATCATGCTTAAGAGATTAAGTTTACACACTTCTAACTAAAATTGATCAATAATAGCATTTCTACGAAAATGTTGTCTTTAATTTATTTTCAAATTTACTCTTAGTTACAACAGCATTTTTGGAATGTTGTATTTTTTATAGAGTTTTAGAAACGCTATTATATCCGTAAACAAACTCAATAGATAGGGGCAAAAAAGTAAATTCTACATTAAAAAATCCAAATCCATCAGAACTCTACAACTCCTCCCCCGTTCCAAATAAAAAACCCATCCCTCATTCCCTATTTCACAAACCCTATTCCAAATCTCCCATTGTTCTCGCCTCCCGAAGCCCCGACCCGCCGTCGCGCAATGCCCACTTATCCTCCCCGCCCCCCGAAGCCCGACCCGCCATCACCTAACGCCATCTTCATTGTACAGAATTATTTTATGATGTTAGGTTTTGATATACGGTTTTGTGTCTATAAAATGTACAAATTTTTCTATGATGGTATGTTTTCATATACTCTACACATATTTGCAAAACTTTTATAGTTTTAATGGTGTATTGACATTTTCTATAAATCGATTTTCATTTGTATCCGTAGAATTTTTTGTATATACAGTTAAACGAAATAGCATTCCTAAAATGCTACATAAAAACACCGCTGTCAAAAGAATAGCGTTTTATAAATGTTGTATGTTTGATTCTATTCTCAAAACACTGGTCAAAAGATAGCATTTTGTGAACGCTGTAAAAAAGACAGTGTTTTCAAAATTGCTCTCTTTGATAGCATTTTGAAAACGTTGTACAACGATAGCGTTTTCCAAACGCTATAATATCGATAGCGTTTTTACAAAACGTTGAAACTAGAATTGGTATAAACACCCGAAATCCGGATCCGACCCGGACCCGGCATTGGATCGGAACCGACCCGACCTATCTGGGTCCGGGTCCGGGTCCACTCAAAAGAGACCCGGACTCGTTAAAAAACCTCAAAAAAAATCAACATAAAAATAAATATTCTATCCTCCTTCCTTCCCTCCTTCCTCCTCAATTATAAATTATTCTCTTCCAAACTCACAACTCATGTCTTTCTCTTCTCTCCTCTATTCTAAATTCTCCACTCGCCACCTCCGCTCGCCGCTCACACTCCCGCTCCAACCCGAACGGGTAGGAATATTTTAATAAGATCCGGATCCGGAACCGGACCCGGTCCTCACGGGTCCGGGTCCGGGTAGTGAAGGACCCGACTCGAACCGAACCGATACCAATGCTAGCTATAACACCAATAGCATTTCTGAAACGCTATAAAATCTATAGCGTTTGCCGAAATGGTATAAAATCTATAGCGTTTTTCAATACGCTGTCACTGTTACAGCGTTTTGTTAAAACGCTATTAAGGTATTATAGCGGGGCTTTCGATAGCCTTTGAAAACGGCTATCGTAGGTCTACTATAGCATTTTTTGAATACTATCAAATGTCCTATTTGTTGTAGTGATGAAGAATAGAAAATGAGACATTTTTCTTCGATTTTCTTAAATTGAGTGATGGTGACGAGGAGGAGAAGAAGGAGGCAGAAGGGAGTGAGAGACACCAGGATTTAGGTTTTAGTATTTCATCAATGGTAAGAGACGGAGAAAGGATATTTTGGTTGTTTGGAAACTTTGTTTGCTTATACGTAAGGCACATTTCGACAAAAAATCATGACTATAAGACTAATTTAGCTTAACAGAGCTCAAGTGAGGGATCTAATAGCAAATAAAGTAAGTTAACAGATTAATGTAAAAATAAAAATAAACATTTTAAAAGGGACTAATATCTAAAAATTCTAAATAAAAATTTCAAATGACTTTTACAAGCTTTATCCATCAGTCGAGTTATCACAAATCTATATAATTTCATATTTCTTTATAAATTGTTGAATTTATGGTCAACATTTAGGGGTAAAACTCTTTAAAAAGTTGCGAAGTTTTTGTTTTTGTTTTATTGTGCGAAATGTTTTTTATGAGTATTTTCTTTTTCTTTTTTTAATATCCCATAACAGTATGAATTTTTAATTTAGATGTTCAATTGTTTGATTTTCATGTTGAAGTAGTCAAGCCTGGCTAATCCAAAAAATAACTAGTTTAAATATATTTACCGCTGGTATTTGAAGGAACTTTTCATTTGAGCCTTTGATGCGAACTCGATCCGAAGGGAATGGTTGCATCATGATCTCAAACGTGTTAACTTTCCCTGCCACCTTCCGTTCTGCAATAATCCAACCTTCAGGATTTAGTCCAACCCACCACCCATTCACCTCAATTCCCAACCACTCCTTTGAAAGTCTTCGCAACTGCAAATTAAATTTTATTAGGAGTTAACTAATTGAAGTAAAAGATTTCCAAGAATATGATAGACAGGGTGTCACCCTAGCTAAACTTAATTAGGGAGAGAATTCAAAAGTCATATGTCGACGATCTAAAATGAAAATTCATACCCTTAAATGTGATCTATATTACAAAAAATAAATTTTAAAATGAACTCGACAAATTTTAACAACTCATTATGCGACAAAAAATAGAATAAACATATTAGAAACAAGTGCAATAAGGATACAATTCTTTGCTTTTGCTTGAAAACTTGAATATATATATTCTCCATTGTAAACGCTACTGTAGTATGCTAACGCGTACAAACCAGCTAAGTCGTTGTTTCAAATAACGACCTACACTATAATGAAGCCTTTGTTTGAAACAACGACTTCATATTTAATATAGGGCAAAAGCCAAAATACCCCCCCAACGTTTGGCCTAAGTACAATATGCCCATATAACGTTTGAAAAAATACACTAAACCCATTATTCCGTTAACTTAACTTATTCCGTTAAGTTAGAATTATTGAATTACCTTTCTACCCTTACCCTTTGATATCTCAATCTCTTCTTTCTTCCTTTCTTCGTTCCTTTCTCCTTATTTCATTTTTCTCTATTAATAACGATTGATTCGACAACGATTTTGAGACAAAGTACATGAAGAGAGTTCTATGAAACCATTGCACACTAGAAAACCAAAATCTTAACTTTAGTCCTTAAAATTCAAATATCAATAGAGAAAACATCTGCAGTAAATTTAATTTAATAAAAAGAAGAACCCTTGTTTGATTGAGTAAAACTTCTTACAAATTTCAAACTAATCACAAAAAATTTGGCAAAATAAAATATCAAATTAAATAATTTAACATATCACATCCCAAATTCATAATTGGATTAACATATTTGTCTAATTATTTAATGACATTATATTCATCAAAATTGATATCATAATGTGAAATTTGGAAGAAGGTCCACACCTTGTCAGAAACTTTTTTAAAATCAAATTCAAGTCGCGACCAACATTTATACTGTGGATATTCAAATTGTAAAGGACAATCTGAAAGTAACAACCCTTTCCCTCGTTTCAAAATTATAATTGTTATAAAACGAAGCCTCTAAGATTACCAAGAACTTTTGATAAATGAAGAAGTTCCATGTGATATAACTTGCTAATTCTTAAACTGCCACAGGCAATTTCATAAACGTTCGTGGATCATTACATGACCAATGAAACAATTTGCATGGTTCATCTGTTCCTTTTACAAACAGATATTCATGTGAAAATTAACTTGTTTAATATTGTTCATTCAATAATACGTGTACACTACTGTAGCATCCCACTCTTCTAAAACGTTCGTGGACCGAAGAAATCGTTGTCGAATCAATCGTTATTAATAGAGAAAAATGAAATAAGGAGAAAGGAACGAAGAAAGGAAGAAAGAAGAGATTGAGATATGAAAGGGTAAGGGTAGAAAGGTAATTCAA